>CM046352.1:9966339-10305167 GCA_025403435.1 Artocarpus heterophyllus
ACGCGAGTAGACCAGGATAACGTAAATTCACTTAATCGACTTTCTCTACGTGGAAAATTTTTCGATCATTCTTTAAATTTACCATTTCGTGTTTTGTTTCAGGATGGTCGTATTGATTACAATGAATTTGCAGCTATGATGCAAGACAACGGTTTTGTCAACAAGGGATTACAAATAACACGAATATGGGATGAGGGAAGCCTTCAAGCAATAATACCTCAATAACCCTATCCCGGTATCGTCCATAGTTCATATTTCACTAACATTGGTTCTTCATAGCTCAACAGAAGTTGAGGAATTCTGTTGTAGAATTAGCCAGGCTTCAGAGAGGAAGAAAGACTGAAATATTTAATGTTCAGTCTAGTGTTCATTTTCTTCTTATTTACCATCTAGTCTTCTTTTTGAGGACCTTAAATTGGAATAGATCATGAAGTTGTTTATGATTACGTTTCCATAGTGCATTTTTCTTCTTATTTTTTAATATATAATTTCCTTTAAAACTTGAAATAAAAATTAATACGCAAAACAAAAAGATCGGAATAAAGTTAGTGGTGATAAAATACTACCATAGACGAAGACAATAGGTGTGGAAGACAAATAGGGTGTCCGAGAGTATGATTAAAAGTAGAACTTTTGAATTGAAAATTATATCATATGAAAGCTTTACTGTATCACTATAATATATGAAAGTTTATACTGTAGCAACTAAAAGTTTTTGTTAAAACTGATTTTGTCCAACACTCTAAAAATAAACTAGCTGAATTGCAGCATGCTTTCTAGTGTACATGCATTTAAAAAAAATCCCTCAAATTTACAACTAGGCATTCCTTTTCAATCTACATTCGTCAATTCTTGAGGCCAGTAAGTGCATCTCTCCAGCGGTTGAAAACGACATTAGAAAAGTTCGTATTAGTTCAGTTTTGCGGTGCTTCGATTTATGCCTGTGGCTTTTGTATTTGCTTGGAGACTGTTGTATTTAGGGACAAACATCGCTGGGTTGGGTGGATTTTAGAAATTTTCAACATATCCATTATAGTTTAGGTAGGTTGATTTTAAATCTAATCTACTTAATGACCCAAATTTTAAGGATACCCACACAATTAAGTTCGGGTGGATTATATAGATGATCGGATTGAGTATATAAAGAGAAAAAAATTTCAAACTAACATTTACCAAATAAAAATATATAGAGATAAAAATCTAAACATTCAACACACATTGTTTAACAAAACTCAAACACATAAGTTATACCTAACAAACAAAACCAAAACTAGAAAACAAATACCCATGGGATGATGCCAACGAGAAGAAGACCAGGTGAAAGAGGTTGTGAATCTGGAGGTTGGCGACGATCAAATGAAACGAGAGGTTTTTTGGACTTTGAAGTTAGATTGGTTGAGTTGTGAATGAAACGCAAACAGGGTGTCAGGTATGTACATTGGAGTGGAAAGTGGTGAGATCTTTTTATCTTCTATTCTTTTAAGTGATTGTATAGTGTATAGTGTGTAACGTGTATTATAAACTAGAAACTACAAAGTAAAAACCGGAAGTCTAGAACCAAAGAGAACAATAGGGTTGTTGGGAAGTGAGTTAAAATTGAGAGTTAAATTAAAAGTACTGCAACATATGAGAGCTTTACACTATAGCATATTTTTGCTTCACATTGTAGCATGTGGGAGCTTTACACAGTTTGAGTTGAAACTGACATAGCCAAACGCCCTATAAGTCTTTATAAACTATATATGTTACTATTTTTTAAGAGAATAAAGATTTTCTTTATGTATAAGATTATATTGGAATTATATTAAATATATGTAATATTTTATATATTGATATATAGAATTATTAAAATTACAATATTAAATATATATTAATATTTTATATAAATATATACATATATGTTTACATTTTGATTATCTCAGATTTTAAAAACCTAATCCAACCTACTCAAGAAAAATCGAATTGGTTGGATTAGTAGAAATCTCTATTCGAATTTATTGAATTTGGATTACTTCGGATTTTGTTAGATGAATTAGGTCAAATTAGTCAAATTTTTGTTCACTTGTGCTTGTCAAGCAGCTGCCGTGTGCCTCAGGAGTCTCTTAGAAATGCTGCCTCAATGTCTTGTCGTGTTGTATGCTATTTCCTACCCATGCTAAAGTTCTGTCGTTTTGCACATACTTTCTTTGCTGAGGAGAATAGTGCATATCTCTATCCAAAAAAGAAGTTTAGGGGAATAGTGGACATCTCTGTCTGAATTAATGCTTCGTGGACGACTGTGTAGTGTTTTAATTCTCATTCATATCCTTCTCCCTGACTTAATAGACGCTTAATAAAGTTGTCATTCCTATTTTTATGTTGTTTGGGAACTTTGGGGGAGCAATTCTCACGCCCTAATGTATTTTTGTTTTATGTTATAGTATATGATAGGTTGGCATTTAAATTTATCTTTTAAACATAAGGTTGTTGATGGTTTGAACAAAAAGTTTTGGTTTAAATATTGTAGCATGTAAGAGTCTTATAATATATTATACTTTTATTTTATACTATAGCAACCAAAAGTTTTGGTTTGAACTTATTTTGGCAAACACCATATTTGTTTTTTTAATGCCGGAAGTGGTGGCATGGTGGTAATGAGGTCTTACTTAAAGACTTCATGCTTGTTTGGTATTGGTTGGTTCTAACCAATTTTTCAGTTAGAAACAGTGTAAAGCTCTCACATGCTACAGTAAAAGCAAAAAAAATTATTACAGTGTAAAGCTTTTACGTGCTATAGTGTTTACAGCTCTAGCTAATGATTTTAATCATTATGCCAAACTTCCTTCTCATCTACAAACAAGTCAAAGGCTCGAATCTCGCTTTACACACAAGAGTTTACCTTATGGCATGGACCATGTGCTTATAGATTCTAAGACCTAGAGTCAGGATCAAGCTAGTCTCGAAGTGTGAAGAAACTACTAACCTCTTTTTTACGAGGGAAAACAAGAATCAAAGTAAATTTTGAAAAAAAAAATCAAAAGAGAGAATCAAAATAAAATTATCTCCAATACATAATTCTCTGTTTAATTCTTTGTTGCTTTCATTTCCCTTAATTTATTGTCATTCTTCCAATTTTTTTTTCCTTTTTCTATAGGTTAGAAATTAATCCAGTACATAATTACAAAAATAATGAGTTGTAACAAACTAAAGACAACCTTAAAAGGCGCTTAACTAGTTACGGAAAAAAGAAGTAACAAAAAGTAAGGAGACCCCACCGCTTTACATGCACTATTAATTAACCTAGTAGGCTTTTTGTTCACCGACATGAAGCATACCCACATGAAAGTATAAGATTTAACCTACCAAGACCATCTTTTTTTCCATTTCTTGTGTGGCCTTTTCTATGTCTAAACTTTGGAGAGAGAAAAAAAAAAAAAAAAGAAGACTCACTTATACTTTACGAGTTATCTACCCTTTCAATTGATGGAAACAAGTGACAAGAGGAAAAAATGAAAAGGTCGATTAGAACCATTTACGCTAATTTGAACTCTGTCTTGTGTCAGTTTCATCTTTGCTTACATACATACATAAATACACACATACGTACGTACATATACATATACATATACATATACATATACATATACACACAAGGACGGAGCCACCCAAAAAGAAAATGGACAGCAGCCCTCTTAAACTTTTCGCCATCCTCCTTCAAAAATTATACTCCGTCTTCTTATAATTGTATTTCTACTTTTAAAATGCTCCATAATTTTTTATTTGCCTTATCTTATTAGTTGAGTTATGTTCCATCTTAAATTAATTTTTCTGAATTCACCCCTATAATATGTATGTATGCATGTATGTATGTATATGAACACCCGTTTTGAAATAAAAACATAAAGAGACAGGCCGGCGGATAAGTGCTATGTGTCGGTTTAAAGCTTTCGATGGTTTTGTTATTAGCTGTATCCTGATTTGGCAGTATGTATAATTGATCTTACGTCGTGGGCACCATGCAGATTATGCTAGCTTTCTACAGATCTACGTCTGCTTTGTTTCTTTCTCTTTTGTACTGTAATATGTATGAGTCAAAATAAGTTGTTGATTAGTTCATTAATATTCCGTCCCTATTACGGAATTGCCATTTAGTCTAAGGTCTCCAAGTACATGTCGACAAAGATCATATGCATATAATAAATACATATATATGGGTTAATATATTATAAATATATATGTTTTCTCTCAGAATATTAAGGGCTATTCTCACTCTAATCATCTAAAGGGTGTTTGAGAATAAAGTTATAATTTGAAATTGAAACTTAAATACTATACTATGTAAAAGCTTTTAATAGAACATATTTTTACTTTATATTGTAATATATGAGAGTTTTACATTATAGCAGTTGAAACTTTAAAGTTAAAACTTGATTTTCAAACACATTCATGTTTGTTAAGTTTCATTCCTGATTGAATATGACTCTATAAACAACATATATAGCAATCTCCTAACAAAAGATTTATACGACTCAGTTCAACTATCAATTCAAATTGAAAAACATCGTAAAAAAACCTGTTTGAGTTAGAATTTTTGTTTTTCAATTTGAATTGATATGTTAGCTCCTCAAAATGTGTGCGTACGGATTGTAAGATAGTGCACATATGATTTATATATAGGATTGCAGAGAGGATGTAGAAGACTTTTCTTTAATTTGGTAATTTCACATGTTTTGTATTCTTTGTTACATAAATAGTTACGATCACATGGCCTTGCTTACAAAATGGCACAGCATATAATAATGAAACGTCTTGTCTTCTTCTTCCCTTTTTTTTATGGATAAAACATAAAGTTGAATTACAAAAAGGTTCACGAAAATCGCATTTTCCTGGGACTTTCAGCCAAATTGAGGATCTTGAAGTACTGCCTTTTTAATTAGTCAATCAAAAATTACTAAGTAGGTGGTAAAATGTGGACTGGAATAATTTAAAGAAAAAAGTTAGGCACCTCTCACTAATCCCCTCCCTATACATAGCTTGGAAAAAAAAAAACAAAAACAAAAACTGATTTCTTGCCGCTAAAGCCAAAAAGAGAAGAACATTCGGATGAATTCAAAAAGAGAGATTGTGAGTGTTGTTAGTGACGAAGCTAAGATTTTTTTGTTTGAGGGCTAATATTTTATAATATATAAGATTATATATATTTAATTTTTTTAGGAGGCATTGTTTAAATTTTAGTAATTTTTTGAGTATATAATTTATAGATATGTATATTATATAGGTGGAAAAAAAGTGCCCCTAGTTTTAGCTTGCCTCCGTCTCTTAATGTTGTGATTGTCCAATCTTTTCTCTTCTTTGTTGATTTTTTCGCTCTAAATTCGATCCCAAATCACAGAAAAACACAAAGAACACAAATGATTTATCAAGGTTTGGCCAATCGATGCGTACGTCCTCGTGAACTCCGCTCAAAAAGTTAGATCTGCCTTTTTATTAGAATGATCAATTCTCTTTACAACAAACTCTCTCACTCAATCTCAGAACATTTCCGGACAAAAAATCTGAACAAGAAAAAGCCTGAGAAAAATTCCCTTTCTCACTCTACTTCTTGCTCTCGAATCTTTCTCTCGTTTGTTCCCTCAGAACGAGACTCTTTTACTAATCAACTCAGACACATTCATATATATATGTATATAACATAATTGACCTAATAATAAAACAAGGCCCAAAACTAATAATATGTCATTACAATCCAACCCAAAACGACACAGACTCTAAACAATCCACTTGCGTTTTGGCTGCTGTAGAACTCCTTGCAGAAGGAACTTCAAAAAATTGGATCATATCACATTCTTCGTAAAGGCTTTTATATATGCTTTGTTTGACAACCTAGTTAGAACTCATTGGTTCGACTCTATGATCACATGCTACATGCTACAGTATACGACTCTCAGTTAACAGTTCCAAATATACTAATAATATTATTGCAAGAATTGGAGCTAGTTAGTGCTACACATAATTTAGTGATTGCACGAGCTCAAACTAAAGTTTTTATAAAATTTTTAGTTGCACCCGAGTTAAAAAAAAAAATTTACAATAATACCTTCTCAGTAATAAAAGACTGTTTACTCTATATTTTAATTCAATAAAAACTACTTCTACAAAAATTTATAACTTTTCCATTAAATTCACCGCCATATTAGGACCATGTAGTAATATGGCTGTAGATCATATATTATATTGAAGGCTTATTCAAGACTTGACTAGTGATTGTAAACCATTCATGAAGTGCTTTGCTCACTTGTTACATGTTGTTAAATTGTGAAGTCTAATTATTTCCCTAACGATTAGTGTTTTACGTAAAACACAGAGACTTATATTGCATGTATTTCTAAACTGAACTTCTTTTTCACCTTAGGTTTGGTTAAAATTGAAACTAAACAGAAGTTTTGTAAATTTAGTGTGTTTTTGTTTGCTTCTCTTTCTTATACGATTTTAATTGCTTTCGATAATATATACTTATAGTGTTTAATTCTTAAAAAATGCCATTACTGTAAGCAATGTAAGTAGGTCAAGTTTTAATTTTCTCATTTTAACATTGGAAAGCGACATACCCGTTGAAAGATGTTTTCTTTGTTTTTTTGGTCCTAAGTAATGTGGAATTCCAGATAAAGTTCAAGTTGGGTCACTAACGTTAGTGGTAGTACACTAGTACTCCTAAGTCCTAATCAACATCATGTTAACCCTGCACCCCTTTGCCAATTGCCAACTACTAGATAATGTATCCCTCCACTAGGCTAATTTGCCTTACAATAAAAGAAATGACACAACTCGCTAGTTCCCAAAAATTCCTGGCATTATCATTCAACTTTGTCTTTGCTAGTTAAAAAAAGGAGAATCAATGTTTTTATTCTCGGCCTAACGTCTTAAAAAGGAATTTATTAAGACCATAAATAGAAGAACAAAAAAACAAAAAAACGTGACTCATGCTTTTTTTTACTACCATCTGGGAAGTATAAGTCAGGACGACACCCTAAGCTATATTTGGTAGACTCATTAAGAAGTGTAATTATAGCTTCATTCGTGAGAGAAATCGATACCTGAATAATAAGAAAAAAAATCCTATTAGGTCATTCTCTTTCCGCCGTATCGTTATTATCAATTGTGCATTTTCATTCCACTTAGCTCTAAAAGACTTGTAATGATATTATTATATTGTTATTTGTTATCAACTTACAATCTACTAGGAAGCCATATTAACAGGTTGATAAGAAATATAATTTCAATATCATTACGAATAATAAAAGTTGATTCTTGTGTATTAAATGAGAGAGCTCCGATAGGTCGCTCTTTGCTATTATTCCACTACAAGTGTCTGTGTGTTTATATGATTACAACACTAATGTTTGTGACAAGTAGATTTGGAGTTGTTTTTAAATAAATAACATATTGATAATTAATAAAATCTTTGTAAATCATTTATTTTCTTTTTCAGCTAACATAAAAAAGGCGCTCCTTTTTTTCCAAGGAAATAAATGAAACAAAAGCTTGTACTACTGTGTTTGGTCGGATTGAATTCCATGACATGATTGCTTAAAAGTCTAAGCATAGCACATGCAAAGAGGACTGAAAAGGCCAAAAAAAAGATTTGACACAAACACATCAGATACGTAATCCCAAAAATCCACGTGGAAGCAATCCAAAGAGTGACGTATACACACGTGGCGTTAAATTTGCGGGGTGACTCATTAGCCACCAAATTGGAGCTGAGTTGTCAATAGTTGATTCTAGACCTTACACGTGGCAAATGGAAAAAGCAAAAAGAGGAAGAAATTTTTTTTTTCTTTTGGGAAAATTGAAACATAATACTTTATTTGAATCTACATTAGTAGTTTGTGCCAAGATTGCTTTAACTATTATTTATCCCACCTTGGGCCTTAATTAGTACATGTGGACCAAACTATGAGACTGCATATCTTAGACAGTCACGTCCTGGTCACGTGGCTTTCCTTTTGTGGGGCGGCACCGCCCTCTTTGATCTTTGGAGAGAGACGGAGTGAGAATTTTTGAGGGGAGAGTTAATGGATTGGAAGATTTTCCTCATATTTATTTATTTATCTATTTATTCTCACGCAATCATTAACAATTTTAAGATCACTTGCGATACATAATGCATATATATGTATTTACCACATACATATAATATATATGTATATATGTTAGGGTATGATCTGATTAGACCCAAATCATTCAATAAAGGCCTAAAATAAGAAGTCTGAATTACAGTCAAAGTGAATCGAGCCCAACAAGAGTGTTTGTTTCGAGGTTGATTGACACGGGAAGCACTACTTGCTCAGTATTCAATCAAGTTGAGGCTTCAATCGATTCGATCGTTGTCTACAGTTCGATTACGACTTCATTCGTTTCGTCGTTTAAATCTAAATGTTCTCTATCATTATAGATTTGCCAAGTGTCGGTTCATTGATATCAATGTATGGAACCTGGCGGTTACAAGAGGAAACGTGTCAAGCCATGAACTGAGACATGAGAGAAGCCTAATTCTTACGCCCTATTACAGATTAACACGTATCCTTCTACTAGGTGCATTGCTGCTCCCATTCCTTCCATCAGTTTGGGTCCACGATCTCATGTTATGCCATATATAAAGGCATCAACAACTTCACTGGAGACACACAACAAACTCTATAGAAACTCTGCAGAAATATTCTCTCATCTATATATCATTTCTTTCAAACATTTTATAACTTGTACTCATTTATTCATCCATAGTGAAGAACAGTGGATGCAGCTCTCATTATAGAATGAACCACTATAAATCTCTGCTTGTGGTATCATTTATTTTTCAGTACTGTTTGATTTCTCACAGTTTTCATCTAATTTTCTTTTTGTAATTATTTTAAGTTGTTTTTTGAAACTAAACAGATTCTAACAACAATGGTTTGAAGATCCAAACTCATAAATAATAAATATTAAATTGATCTAACATGTTTATATTTAATTGTAGATCCAACATTTATAATATTTGCATGTATATATATAATATATATGTTAAAGAATAATGAAGGTAGTGCTTCTTACGTAGATATATTTTGATCATACAGTCATAATTGACGACCCAACAAGTGTAAAAAGACAAAAAAAAAAAATCAATGCAATAATCGAGATTGGGAATGTGGACTCTACTCAACAACAATTGAAAAGATAGAAAAACATGTAGATATAAAAGTTATATTTCTTTTCAAATAAAAGGTTATACATGTATTATATATGTATATATATATATATATATATTCTTTTTCACATCAATTATCAAATGTTCTATATTTACTAATGCAACAAAGAAATTATCTTAACTTGTTATATTGGTAAAATACAATTTGTATAATATAAGAAGATATAAGAACAATTTCCATTATTATAAGAGTGACAAGTTGTTTAACACATATTAATTAGGCAATATGAAACTTGAGTATCTATCATTCTGTTGTTTAATACGTGGATCTATATTAAGGGATTGTCTAGCATTTCGATTAGAAATTATTAGTGTAAAGCTCTTAATAGTTATAATGAAAAGCAAAAAATTGCTACAGTGTAAAACTTCCACATGCTACAATTTTCAAATCAACAATTTCAGTTTCAACTACTCTTATAAATACTCTATAAATCTTCACTAAATTAAAAACAAAGATATTCCTTATATATATATATATATAAAAGTTTGTCTATGGTGGAGAAGGCCAAAATTCTCCATTGGTGGAGAATTTTAGCCTCAACCACACGATTGAAATTTTTTTAAAAAAAAGAATCAAATGGTGGAGATTAAAAAAATTTGTGTAGAACATTCTACATTTAATTTGAACAAAATTTTAAAAAACTAAAATAATAAAAATTTGGTTAAATTTAGAAAACCTTCCCTAGCAACCTTTTCCATCTCCGACAACCCATCGGAGCTCAGGTTGCTTCGATCATTAAGCTTGAGGAGGTCGACGTTAGCACCAGCGAAGAGGACATAAACGCCATCCTCAATCTGTATGTTCTCTTTCCTTTTCCCATTTCGCACATTTTTTAGGTTCTTTGTTCTTTCTTTTTTTTTTTTTTAGCTTAGGTCGTCAATTGTCTGGGTTTTTGTTGCAGTCGCAGAGGTCAGAGAAGAACACAACATTGAGGTTGAAGAAGAACGCTGTCGTCGTAGAGGTCAGAGAACAACGTTTGTTGAGCAATGGAAAAAGGTTGCCCTCCATGGTTGTGTTGGGGAGTTAGGCACTTCTTAATTTTAAGAACACCAAGAATGAATAATTGCAGAAAAAGAAAAGAACACCAAATTTTTCTACAAGTTTGTCTAAATTTGAGATTACGTACTATTTTTGTCGCTGAAAATTTCACTATGATAAAGGAGATGAATACAAATTATAAAAGAAATTTCTATCACACACACTCAATTATGTTTCCCAAATCTCTCTTTTACCTAGCACTCTCTGTGGGAATTTTTCACTCAATAATAGAGCTCTCTCTCTCTCACAAAATAATGTTGCACAACCCTAGCCATCTTATCTCTCTTTAAATACCCTAAAAGAAGAGTAAAAAATAACAACTATTGAGAAATTCTAGCAATCACACGTTTCCCTTTTTGTGTTGTATCCCAAAATACTGACTACACCCTTTAAACATCGCGCAAGACAGCTTCTTGGTGCTGTGGCGCTCTAACCTAGCGCCGCGGCGCTAGTCTGATCATGGATTGGCGCTGCGGTGCCCAATTCTGGCGCTGCGGTGCCCAATTCTGGCCCTGCAGCGTCGGGGCTCTGCCCCCTCTTTTTTTCATTCTTTTGCTGGGTTGATTTAGCTCCACACTTGCAATAATCTCCCACTTGGAGACTAATCAATCACCATGTCTTTAACTACAGCGGCAACAACTTCTCACGCCTCATGGAGAAGTCCAACTGAAGTTGCGCATAACTTCAGTTTCTCGATCAGAACCGTTTTGATAAACATATCTACTGGAATTTGACTCCCAAGAATCTTCTCAAGATTTAACACTTCATCGTCCAGGGTCGATCTAATGAAGTGATAATGCAACTGTATATGCTTTGTTCTAGCATGAAATGAGAGATTTTTTCCCAAGTGAATGGCGCTCTGGCTGTCACTATGTAGTACACTCCTTTCCTACTTGTGACCAAATTCTTCAAGAAACGACTGTAACCAAATCATCTCCTTGCTTGCTTTAGTCATTGCCACATACTCTACTTCAGTTGTAGAGAGTGCTACTATCTTTTGCAGCTTCGAGACCTAACTAACTGATGTGTCACCCAGAGTATAAACATAACCGGTGGTACTCTTTCTGCCATCAATATCTCCAGCCATATCAGCATCTACATAACCTTGTAATGCCAAGTCTGACTTCTTGAAACATAGAGCTAAACTTGCAATACCTCTCAGATATCTGAGAATCTACTTCACTGCCTCTTAATGCTGTTTGCTTGGATTGTTCATGTACCTGGTCATAACTCCCACTATATGTACAATGTCCGGTCTGGTGCAAACCATGGCATATATGAGACTGCCTATTGTGGAAGCATAAAGCACCTTAGCCCTGTGGTCTAGTTCCTTCTCCGTGGTCGGTGATTGCTCTTTTGATAACTTGAAGTGATTAGCAAAAGGAGTACTCACAGCTTCGCATTACTCATGTTGAATCTTTTAAGCACATTTTCAACATATTCTTCCCATGACAGTTTCAAACCATTACTGTTCCTTATTATTCTCATCTCAAGGATTTGTTTTGCAGCGCCTAAATCCTTCATTGCAAACTCCTTAGACAGCTCCTTCTTCAGCTTGTCAATCTGCTGTTTGCAACCTCCTGCTATCAATATGTCATCAACAGGAGTCACCAAAATTCTTCACATAACAATAGTGATCTTTCTGACATCTCAAGAAGCCATTGTTATACATAAACCCGTCAAACTTCTTGTACCATTGCCTGGGAGCTTGTTTAAGGCCATACAAGCTCTTTTGAAGTTTGCACACTATATTCTTCTTACCTTATACTTTGAAACCTTGTGGTTGCTTCATGTAGTTTTCCTCCTCCAAATCACCATGGAGAAAGCTATTTTAGCATCCAACTGTTCCTGGAACAGGTCTTCATTTGCCACTAAGGCAAGTACTGTACTGATCGTGATTAGTTTCACTACCAGAGAAAAAATCTCATTAAAATCAATGTCTTCTTTCTGTTGAAAGCCTTTTACCACTAGGCTTGCCTTGTACGATTTACTGCCATCACTTTTATCTTTTATCCGGTATACCTATTTGTTATGCAAGACCTTTTTGCCCTTTGGTAACTCTGCTAGCTGTCATGTCTGATTGGACATAAATGAATCCATCTCATCTCTCATAGCTAACTCCCACTTGACCGAATCTTTAGCCTGTACGGCTTCATCATAACTCTCAGGATCACTTCTGTCAGTCAACAAAATATAATACAATGAAGGGAAGTATCTCTGCGGTGGTCTGATGGTCCTGCTAGATCTCTTGACTAGAGTTGCATGAGCACTCTAGTTTTCTTCTGGAGCTATATTTTCTTGATCTTCAACTTCTAGATTTTGTACTTCCACTTTAGGAAGATCCTTCAAAGGAAGCACCTCAAGCTTTTTATCTTTAGAATCTAAACTTCTAGAGTCAGTGCTATCTCTGTCTTTATACAAAACACCTTCATTGAAGATCATATCCTTGCTCCTGATAATCTTTCGATTTTAGTCATCCTAGAAACAATAACTAAACTCAAGTCCACCATAGCCAACCAGAAAACATTTCTTAGATTTTTTATCAAGTTTACTTCTAGCAATAGAGTCAATGTGAACATAGAAAACACAACCAAATACTTTCAAGCAAGAGAAGTCAACCTTTTTATCGCTCCATACTTCTTCTGGTAGCTTAAACTTCAATGGTGTGGATGGACTTCTATTGATCAGATGAGCTGCTGTGTTAATTGCCTCAACCCAAAACGACTTTGGTAGTCTTGCATGCAACCTCATGCTTCTGACACGCTCGTTCAGAGTCTTGTTCATCCTCTCAGCTACACCATTCTGTTATGGTTTCCATGGAATAGTTTTCTTCATCTTTATTCCATTCTCAGCACAGTATCGCTTGAAATCATCGTTTATATACTCTCCCCCATTATCAGACTGCAAGCACTTCACCTTCAAATTTGTCTCATTCTCTACCATAGCTCTCCATCTTTTGAAAGTCACAAAGACATCATATTTGTTTTTCAGAAAGTAAACTCATACCTTCCTGCTTGAGTCATCAATAAATGTCACATAGTAATTTGCACCACCAAGAGAAGTCACCGTTGAAGGTCTCCACATATTAGTGTGAACCAGCTCCAACTTCCTGGACTTAGGCTTTTTCCTTGTCTTTGAGAAACTGACTCTCTTCTGCTTGTCAAAGGTGTAGGCTTCACACAACCTGTGATTAACAAGTTTTAGTCCTAGCAACTTTCCTTTACAGTGAAGCACCTTCATTCCCTTCTCACTCACGTGCCCGAGTCTATGGTGCCATAGTTCAATATTAGCAGCAGAGTCAGCAACTGCTATGGTATCTTTGCAGCTAGAGTTAATATAGAGAGTTCTGACTTTGTGTCCCCGAGCAACAACCATAGCTCCCTTTGTGACTTTCCAACCTCCACAATTGAAGGTCACATTATATCCTTCATCGTCCAGTTGCCCTAACGAAATCAAGTTGCGCATAAGTTTAGGTACATGTCTCACCTTATGAATCTTTTACATAGACCCATTAGGCATTTTCAAACTGACATCTCTAATGCCAACAATATCCAAAGGTTCACCATCAACAAGATAAACCTTACCATGATTTTTGGCAACATAGTTCTCCAAGACTTCATGATGTGTAGTGGTGTGGAATGATGCTCCTAAGTCTATCACCCATGAATCAAGGGAATTGTCAACAGACAAGAGTAAGGCATCATGTGCCTCTTCAATGGCGGCATTTGCGGCTTCATTGTTCTTGTCTTTATTCTTCCTAGGAGTCCTGTAATTTTTCTTCAAGTGGCCGGTCTTTCTACAGTTTCAACACTCCACAATCCTACCATTCCTAGACTTGCTTCTCCTGTTCCTTGACTTACCCTTTTTGCCATTATCCTTGTTGGAATGCCTCTTAAGTTTCTTGACCCTATTCTCAACATTAAGGGCCGAGTTTGACGTTGAGGCTTCACCAGAATCCTTTCTTCGAACTTCTTTCGCCAGAATAGAATTTCTGACATCAACAGAATTTAGTTTCACATTCCTAATTGAATTTGTAATGGCCACCTACATGGGTTCCCAACTATTCGGAAACGAGGCCAAAAGGATTAGGGCATTGATCTCATCATCAAATTTAATCACCACAAAGACCAATTGATTCAGAATGGTATTGAACTTGTTTAGATGCTCTACCATTAAGGCACCTTTAGGTATTTTTAGATTAAAGAGCTTCTTCATGAGGTGTACCTTGTTATTGGTCGAGAGTTTTTTATACATGTCTGACAGGGCCTTTATCATCCCTGTTGTGGTCTTTTCCTTCGCTACGTTGTAGGCCACGTTTTTTGACAGAGTCAAACGGATCACACCCAATACCTGTCTATCAAGGAGAGTCCACTCCTTATCCTTCATGCCTTTGGGTTTATTACCCAAGGGTAAGTGTAGTTTTTTGCCATAGAGGTAGTTTTCTACTTGTATCCTCCAATAGGAAATATCTGAACCATCAAATTTGGTGATACCGACAGCCGTTCCTTCTTCTTCCGTCATCGTTCTTGACCCAATACCTATCTCTGATACCAGTTGTTGGGGAATTAGGCGCTTTCTAATTCTAAGAACACCAAGAACGAATAATTACAAAAAAAGAAGAAGAAAAGAACACTAAATTTTTATACAGGTTCGTCCAAATTTAATACTACGTTATGTTTATGCCGTTGCAGATTCCATTACAATGAAGGAGATGAATACATATTACAAGAGAAATTTTTATCACACACACTTAATTTGTGTTTTTCAAATCTCTCTTCTACCTAACACCCTCTGTGGGAATTTTTCACTCAACAATAGAGCTCTCTCTCTCTCACAAAATAATGCCACACAACCCTAGTCGTCTTATCTCTCTTTAAATACCCTCAAAGAAGAGTAAAAAATGACAATTATTAAAAAACCCTAGCAATCACACGTTTCTTTTTTTGTGTTGTATCCCAAAATATTGAGTACACCCTTTAAAAATTATGCAAGATAGCTTTATGGCGCTGCGACGCTCTAACTCAGCGCTACGGCGCTAGTTTGGTCATGGATTGGCACCGCGACGCCTAGTTCTGGTGCTGCGGCACCGAGGCTCTGCCCCCTTTTTTTTTCATTCCTTTGTTGGGTTGATTTGGCTCCACACCTGCAATACGGCGGCGCTTCTTGGTTGGGGAAGAGATCGCTAAACATCTTGCAGAAGGCGATGACGGGTTGAAAATCTACAGCAGGATTTGTGAAATTGCCGCCCGTACGCACTTGATCTTCCAGTCCTCCCACATGGTCATTAGTAGGCAGATTCTCGAAGGTGGCAGCTGTCATGGATCGTTGCAGTGGTCATGAAAGAGACGAAGCCTGCAGAGATCCCATGTAGCTGAGTTCCAACAATCCCTCTCTTTATCGTTTAGTCAGTCTTCCCAGTGTCGGTGGTTGAGACGAGGATGGGCCGTACGAGATATACAGGTACTCCGATGCAATTTTTTTTTTAATTTTCTAATGAAGGGAAAATAATTGTGTGTAGGAGGATTTTTTTTTTTTTTTTTGATAGTCCTTCGTGTCTTTTTACCATTAGATTGTAATCCAATAATGTTTAGCCATTTTTCACCGGAGGAGAACAATGGTTTCTCCACCATAGAATTTTCCACACACACGCATATATATATATATATATATATATATATATATATATATATATTCACAAAAGGATAAAACCCTTTAATGAAATTAGTTTGCCACGTGGACGGATGTCGTGGGCGGAGGGTCACAACTATCTACCGATACCACAATATAGAGAGACAGCTCCTTATCGGCAGGAACCACCAAAAATGTCCTTTAAGGGGCCACTTTTGTCCACACTTTTTCTAGTCATCGTTATCAGCCACTCGCCCACAAATGCTTAAGGTCAATTTTGTTTCTATAGTCAATTGCTTAATTTACCAATCCACCCTTCTCTCTTGATATTAATTACTGTTGCTCATAGCACTTATTTTCTCGTTTTTCATAGCACAATTTAGTTTTTTGGGCTTTTTCTTATGATGTGAAAGAATATTCCAGGGGTGGAAGAACATAATTTTATTTTGTACTGTCAGATTTTTATCAAATCTTGTTCATTTTCATACCTTTTTATTTTAATGTGATTTTTTGAAATTTAACACTTAAAAACAGCCATTAACAGTGGAGATGTGGTACCATGTAAAACGACCTTTACATTTCCTATATTGTCCTTTCTTATATTGTTTGATGAGTGTCAAGTTGTGGGGTTTTTTTTTTATTTTTTATTTTTTTTGAGTGCCAAGTTTAAAAGCAGGATTTAGACCTCTAGAAAGGACAGACATTATATCACTTCGGAACAACTTGGCAAAATAATTTCAACGGTCCCTCTCCTCAATGCTGCCTTTATCTAATATCAGATTACATTGTTTTTATTAACATGATCGTTTGTAATTAATTATACATTTATTTACGGAATTTTACCATTAATGACATCTATCACAACCATTTGTTAACTAAAACGAGAAGAATGAATTGTTCATTGCAATAATTTTGTAACTTGAGGGTATCAATTACACGGTCCATGAAACATTTCACGTATGTTTTTTCCCCTCCTTAAAAGTGAGGGGAAAAAACACATAATGGCACTTTTAAATGGTAGAGTTGATTTAATTAACAAAACAAACAAATAGATAAAATTTAAACTATAGAGCACAAACTTGAAAATTTGCTCATTATAAAGGAATTTTTACTGTCATTTCTGTTAAAAAAAATAACAATAATAATAAAATTAAATGGTTAGAAAACAAAACCCTAAGATCCAAACTACCCTAATGATAAATGCCTGACTTCGTGACTTTAGACCCTCACAAAAATTCTTCTACTTGATATTGTTACAGTACACCAATCCAATCAAAGAGTACACTACAGCTAAATAATTAATATATAAATATATATATATATATTTATATATTAATTAGTCCTTGTGTGCGGATTGTACATCCAAGGACCAAAGTAAAGGTGAGAATGACACCGTCAACGATTGATCAAGAGGGCATCATTGGCTTCAAATGATCACTGTAGTAGTGCTGTACAGAAAGTAGAAAGCAGTACTCACTTCATTTATCAAGCGTGCATCTATCAATGTTCAGTAAGGGCACTATATATATATATATATGCTTAGCAAAAACACAAT
Organism: Artocarpus heterophyllus; assembly: GCA_025403435.1. Classification (NCBI taxonomy): domain Eukaryota; kingdom Viridiplantae; phylum Streptophyta; class Magnoliopsida; order Rosales; family Moraceae; genus Artocarpus; species Artocarpus heterophyllus. Next base: position 9,983,788 of record CM046352.1, read on the forward strand.
AATAATTAAAATATATATATATATATATATGTATATATATACATTTTTTTCATTGTGTTTTTGCTAAGCACATTTGCAAGGTAATCTTCGTACAGCAATCATATAAATCTTTACCACTTGCTTGTGTACTCTCAACTCTCAACATAAATGCACCCACGTTTGAAGAAAAACCCAAAATGGACGTCTAACCAAAAGATGAAGAAAAGGCATCATTATAAATAGATATATATATATATATATATATTTTTAATTGTTTTTTAAAATCAATTCTTTCAAAAACTTAAGCTGTTGCATATTTATTATGCGGTTCTACAATCGTCGTGATGACGATTGTATAATGTATTTTATTCACACGGATTATTCTTCCTAACAATCTAATGTCATCAACTGTTCGAACAATGACACATAAGGTTTAAATCATAGAGAAGGAAAAAATGGTCGCATAAGTTTTTGGACCAAAACTCCAAGAATATTAACTTGGTGCAATTCCCTGAGAAAAGGGTAATCCAAGATGAAGGCAACAATTCAGACACATGCAATGTATTGCAGGGCCAGACCCTGATTTGATATTAGCAAACAAAATTCAAATTTTGGAGAGCTCAATCACTTTACAAAATTAGCCATATATATATATATATATATATAAGAATTATCTTTAATCAGACACTCGTAATATCTTTCGTTTGTCAATATAATATCGTTCATATATTTATGTAATATTCAATTTATTTTAACGTAACACTTAATAAATTTAGCCCAAAACTTATAACTTTAAAGGATTACACTTGAACAAACCAAGTGTTACACAAACATTAGCAAATGAGAATATTACAAATGTCGGACTGATCAAGATGTCGGGTTTAAGACTTTGTCTATTTATATTTGTATATGTATGGGGCTACTATACTTCTTTGCACATAATTAGGCGGCACATCAAAGTCACTGAGTAATACCATCCTCTAACAAGGCTAAGCATTCATTATTGTCAAAAGTTCTAAGCTTGTCGACAAGTATACATTGATACAAGATAAACAAACAACAAAAACGTCCCATTTTCCCCTCACCTAAACAGGGCATGGAATTCCTTGGGAAAATTAATACAGACAATGGACTGTACAGACACGTGAACGGCAATGATGGTCTGACCTTGAACAGATGATTATTGACTAATCCATCATGTATCAAATCTCATTTATTTTATATTTGATTCAAACCTAATTATGAGTATGATTATCAAATGAGCATTGCCGAACGAAAAACCAGGGTCTAGAAGAGCACTGTGGTAAGACTAATATTAACTCAAGATTTTATCTAGAAAAACAATTAACCTTGCTGCCTCACCCTATTTTTAGGTGGTTCGTGTTCATCCTTAACATATTCATTATTCAATACAAAGCCAAATTGGTGTATGAATGCCAAATTTTTGCATTTAAATAAGAAAATCACTTTCCAAAGCATTGCTATTCTGCATGCTAAATACTATATTTGGTGGCAACTTTGATACCAAATACAACATTTGTTATATTTTAACATTTGATTGTTATTTGTTGATTTTTTACCTTTTCATTTAATCATTTTAATATTAAATTTTAATTGCATGTCTTTCAAAACTTAATAATTATAGTTATATATAAAAATAGTTACAATATTCAAAATAACATTATGCGTTAAAGCACAAATAAAAATATAGTTTTTTTCCATATATTTTAGTATCAAATATAGCATTATTATTAGCATTTTCATTAGAAATAGTATGGAAGAAAATACCTTATTAACAAACTATTTTGTACTAAGTGTTCCAAAGAAAATATCTTACTAATTCTCCTAATTAATATATATGTATATACGCGATATATTAGTTTTTAACTAATGCAATATAATTTTATAAAAACTTCATTGGTTGAATTAGTTTGTTTGGTTGATAGATTTGAACATAAAGCATGAATAAAAATTTAAATTTATTTAAAATTTTGTGAGAAAATTAAAGTGTTGTAGCAAAGAGGGTTTTTAAATTATATTTATTTTTTGGGTTTTAAAAATGGGTTTTTAGCTTATATTTATTTATTTTTGTTTTAAACCCTTAAAAAAGATTATATCAATTTCTCTAATAGTGTTCATCAAATTATATATTTCATATGGTGTACGTAATTCGTGGATAACTATGAGGGCTCTTTTGGTAACTTAGCCCGACCCTCTTTATTACTCTTTATAAGAAGCGGATACAGCATAAGAAGTGCCACAGTTGAGCAAATTAAACACTTTACGTTTTTTTTTTTTTTAAAGCTCTCTTCTTCTTCTTCTTCTTCTTCTTCTTCTTCCTCTTCCTCGTTCCTCATTCTGTCTTTAATTTCTACTCTCGCCATAATTTCCTTTCTAGTGACACTAAGGTATGGAAATCATAATAATATCTCATAAATCATGATTTTCCCGTACAGTTAATTCAATAACCATATCATCATGATTATAACCGACGACTACTTTTTCTGTTTTATTCCTCCTCCAATATATATATATATATATATATAGTGCTCTCTCTCTCTCTCTCTCTCTCTATATATATATATATATATATATATATCTTCTTTGTGCACTGTTTCATTTCCCTTCGTACAATAATGGACATGAATGCATATTTTTTTTCTTTTCTTGGAAGTTACTGTTTCTAGTGTTTTATGATGTAGGGTCAATATATATCTATGTCTCAATAATTTGCTTTCTTTCTTCTGATCAGATAATAAGAATATCATCGTGAGTCTTTATTAATCTCCCTTTCCATTATAGTACTACATCATGATCCAAAACTTTTGATCCTAAATTCTACTGATCATGATTCTATAATTTTCCCCACTCATCTTTCTCTCTCTCAAACGATCATTCAAACAAAAAATGTTGTTGAAGAGCATTGAGCTCTAGCACTACATACATTCACTTCCAATTCTAGTGTGGATTAATGTATTCTTCTTCTTAATTCACACCTCATATTATTTAAGACCACAATATCATATATATATATATATGTATATATGTGTGTATGTATATACACATCTATAAATATATATGTATGTATTTTTTTAACATCTTTATCTCCAAAAATGAAAGCCCGTACCAAGTGTGTACTCTTTCAATACACACGATGCATAAATATATCACTTTTATACAACTGGAGGTTGTACTTTTTGATCTAAAACTCAAAAACTCTAAATTTAGTGAAATGGGCAACAAAATTTTTTTGTAAACTAAATTGATTTAAGTGTGTGTGGGTTTTTTTTTAGATATGGAGAAATTGAGCTTTAGTATTAACAATAATAATAGCAACAACATTGGTCTTCCACCGTCGGGGTCGTCAGTGGCGAGCACAAAGTCGGACCAGCTGGCGGAGAAGGTGGCGGTGGCTTTCAAGTCTCCGCCGAATTCGACGGCCGCGGCGGCTCCATACGATGCCGTTTCCTCTTCGGCGGGAGACGAGGGCGGCGACACGGCGCTGTCAAGAAAGTCTAGCCGGCGGCTGATGTCGGCGGCGTCGCTGGGGCGGAGCGGTGGCGGCGGCGGGGGAGGAGGAAAGAACACGCAGATGAGGAAGTCTCGGAGCGCGCAGATGAAGTTCGAGCTGGACGAGGTTAGCAGCGGCGCGGCGTTGAGCCGAGCGAGCAGCGCCAGCTTGGGGTTGTCATTCTCGTTCACCGGCTTCACCGTGCCTCCCGATGAGATCGCCGATTCCAAGCCATTCAGCGACGATGATATCCGTACGTAAGCTGCTTTTTAATTAATTAATTCACTCTTTTATTATTATTATTATTATTATTATTTAGTTTCATGCATTTTTTAAAATTAATTCCATAGATGTTTTCGAGCTCTTGTCATGTTAATTGACGATAGATTAATGGGTGTTTGGTAATATATTGAATTTTGATCCTTGTTAAGCATGAGGAAAGTAAAATTTTCTTTTAATATTGACTAGATATTGCTACGGTTTTTTTTTTTTTTTTGTTTAAGAAAAAAGAGGATTGATTATGTCAAATCCTTAAAAAAAAAACAATTTGATGTATAGTATTTCAATTAGTTAACTTACTTTCAAGGGAAAAAAAATTATTTTTTTTCAGAATATCTGCTCAAGGAATGTAAATTGAAAAATAGTGCAACACAATATCACTATTCCTTCTCCTAAATTAAACGTTGGTTCTCAAATCTTAATTTTGGAACACCTTTGTATTGTGAGGAAATTTTAAATATTTTAATGGACATAAGTTGCTGTTTATTTATTTGGTTGTTTGTTTTTCCTTCTTTTATTAAGTCATAGTTTGATGGAAATTCTATAGTAGGTAATTACGATGTCTAAATAATCCTAAATACTGAAATTTTCAAAGATTCTAGTTAATTTACATGGTGTTAACATTTTGAAATTTGAAATGATTTCTCCATAATTTAACCTTCAAAAAAAAAATTCTAGTTTGATCCCTTGTTTGTTTTGTATTGTTTTGTTCTGTTTTTTGTTTTTGTTTTTGTTTTTCTTGTTTGAGAGAGAGAGGGAGAGAATTATTGCTATATTTGGTGTGGGTTGTCTGCCCTAGAAAGACCATATTTTGGGCAATGAAAGACAGCATATTGGTAAGAAGAAAGACAAAGTGGTGAGGAAGAGTGATTGATGTGTATGTGAAAGGTATTGATAAAACTAGTCATCCTTTTTTTTGAGAGCCACGCAATTTCATTTCCATGCCAAACCTTTTTTTTTTATTTATATATATAATTCCAAAAATAGAGAGATCTAGTATTTTTTTATATATATATAATTAAAAAAATAGTAAGATTCAGTAAGTATACAGTGTATCTTTTAAATTAAGACTTGTGAAGCTAAATAGAAAGGTGCATATAATTCATTCATTTTTCTTTTCTTTTCTTATTTGCACTCTCATTTTCTAACAAACAGCAATTTTATGACTTCAGAAAAGCTTTTGGATCTTGTTTCTAACTTTGGCTCCTTCCATCTCTCTCTCTTCTTTTTTTCTCATTTGTGAAAATGAACCACTTTCTTTATTCTTTAAATATTCAAACTCATATTCATGACCAGTCATGGGCATGTTTTTGATAGGTCTAATGACAAATAAAAATGAGCCATAACTGGTCCCAAAATTGGGAGAAAGTGAAACCATATGTTAAGTTTATTTTCTTTTTGAAAGGGAAGTTATGTCTGTATAGTTCTTAGGTGGACAAATGATGGGAAAATGTGGGACCTCCAAGTCTTGAAGTTGACTCATTTTGTAATATAAGTCAGTTCATTGAGGTTATTCTTTCACGGGTTCTCAACTACCTCTTTATCAACACAAGACTTTTTGCTCATCTAGGATTGCTATGTGTGGAGCTTAAATTAGACCACACTTGTGTATTCTAATAAGAAGAAAAGGAAAGAATCTTATTTATCTGTCTAGCATTTCCTGTTGTTCTTTTCTCATAATTCCAATCCCAAGTTGTTCCTTTTTTTCAAGTCTTCTTCAACTTTCTCAAGATGTTTGAGATATGAACTAGAACAGTTTGTCATGAGTTCCTCTCATTCTTTTTTCAAAGCTCAAACTATATTCTACCAAGAAAAATCCTTTTGGCTCTTGTCTTGTTTATTTGTTTGGTTATGAAAGAACTTGAAAGAGTTGTTAAGAATCTTGGTCTTTGGTCCTTACTACATCATAATATCTGCAATTTGATCATTGCTTGTAACGCAATCCATTCTTTTGAAAATGAGCTATAATTTGAATGTTGCAGCTGAAGATCTTGAAGCTGGCATGAGAAAACCGAAAGTTCAAACCGAACCCACTGTGCCAATTTATCTCAAGGTAAAGAAAAAGAAAGAAAGAAAGAAATTACTTGCGATGCAAGCTTTCTTTCTAAATCTGCGAAATGCGTCTACCAGTGTTCAAACGTCATGTCATCATGGTTGATAGTTCAAGAATTTGATGTGGTACTATGTATTTGGACAGGCAAGGAAGGAGATTCATGATCTAGGCATCAACTACGGGAACAATAGAACATGGCTAGCAATATAGCAAATATGGTCAGGTTCAGTCTTGTACAGAGTTTCATTCTATATGGCTTTTTTGTACAAGACTTGCCCTTCTTTCCAGCCAAACAAAATACTGATTAGGACTTTCACACTTTTCACCAAAAAACTAATTTAGAGATACTTGCATTAAGGGTAGGAAGGTGTCCTACCCCGGACTCAAAACCTAGAAAACGCTCAGGGAAACGTAATAAAAAAGTCACCGAAAAGGCATGGGATTGGAAGGAAGGGAGGGTATGGAAATCTGATACATCTTTCCGAAGAGTAGTATTTGTCTTGATTTTAATTTATTGCAAGTGTCTGCAAATGTTCAAAGAATTTAGAGTTAAAAAAAAGTAACGATTGAGTGGTTGTTAATGAATTATTTAATTTGATCAACAATGCAGTTCACAGATGTGACATACAAGGTAGTTATCAAGGGAATGAGAACAAATGAAGAGAAGGACATATTGAATGGGATAACTGGTTCTGTGAATCCAGGAGAGGTTTTGGCCTTGATGGGACCTTCAGGTAGTGGAAAGACAACGCTCCTAAACTTGCTTGGAGGGAGGATAATCCAGCAAACCGTTGGAGGTTCAATTACTTACAATGACCAACCATATTCCAAGTTCCTAAAAAGCAGGTTAGAATCTTAAAAACTTATTTGTAGATCCCCATTAGTTGACTTGCTTAATCTTCTAACAATAGACTATATTTCTCTAGAGAATCTGCATAATTGACCAGAAAAAAGAAAAGGTTTTATTATATTGTGTACTTGTCAAAGTTATGCTTATTTCCTGATGAGGAACCAAATGACATGAAACATGTTGCAGGATAGGATTTGTGACCCAAGACGACGTTCTGTTCCCTCACCTGACGGTGAAAGAAACGCTGACATACGCAGCCCTCCTACGACTGCCAAAGACACTAACAAAAGAAGAGAAGGAAAAGCGAGCAATAGATGTCATCTGTGAGCTAGGCTTAGAGAGGTGAGGTCAACTTTCCCCTACTTTTCACTAAAATTACTTTACAAAGCGTAACTGTCAAATTTCCCTAAGCATTAGACGTAAAATCTAACAATAAGTAAGAAAAACCAATGCTTGTCTATCATCTTTATTTCGACCATTAAAAAAAAAAAACCCCGAAAAACCGAAACTAGCAGCAAATAACTGACGAAATCAAAAACCATCAATTTTTAATGGATATTCACCCCTAATCTTTAAAAGCTAAGGGAAGACTTTTAACATGAATAGATGCCAAGACACTATGATAGGCGGCTCATTCGTCCGTGGAGTGTCTGGGGGAGAGAGGAAAAGAGTTTGCATTGGCAATGAGATCATAATCAACCCTTCTCTTTTGTTGCTTGATGAACCAACCTCTGGCTTGGATTCCACAACTGCTTTGAGAATTGTTCAGAAGTTACACGACATTGCGGAGGTATGTGATCTCATTTCCTCTACTTTGAATTAAGCAATAATTTGTGCATACTTGTATTTGTAATTGAAGTCAATGATGCCAATATACAAGGGAGAAAAGTGTGTGTATATTTTTTTTTTTTTTTTCCATTTACACACACTGAACTTATCAGTGTTTGACAACTTACCCCGGATTCTTAATTTTGGCAAAAGAGATCTTAAGTTTTGAAATTCCGTTGCAATTGTCGTCTAATAGCCAACTGACGTCAATCAATAGAAGAAATAAGGGATAGAAGAAATAAGGGCAATGGAGCATTCCATGTTACTTCCAAGTTGCAAGAACTTTGAAGCAATAAGGACATAGAATAAATAAATAAAAACGTAGTATACTTGTTACAATTATATATGGCAGGCTGGAAAAAGTGTCATAACAACAATCCACCAGCCATCGAGCAGACTCTTCCACAAGTTTGACAAGCTGATCCTCCTCGGGAAAGGGAGTTTACTGTACTTCGGAAAGGCATCAGAAGCCATAGTTTACTTCTCATCTATAGGATGTTCCCCTTTGATTGCCATGAACCCGGCAGAGTTCTTGCTTGATCTTGCGAACGGAAACATCAACGAAGTTTCATTGCCGTCGGAACTAGAGGACAAAGTACAAATGGAAAACTCATATGCTGACACAAGGAATGGAAAACCATCTCCAGCAGTTGTCCATGAGGTAAATTCTTAACTACACAATAAGCCCTTCTTATGTGACATATTACTTTTCATTTTTTTTTTTTATTGATAGATAGTAAAAAGGTTGTCATATCAGTTAATAATAAAAGGATTACATCTACCAACAAAAAGATGACATATACTACATTAGTTGGTAGAAAAAAAGTCGGGAAGTGAGGCTCTAATATCACGAGTTGCAAACCAAGCGCAACATTAGGACTTATGTATCAAATGTGTTTATAATGTTTGAGCAGTATTTAGTGGAGTCATATGAGACAAGAGTTGCAGACAAGGAGGAGAAGAATCTTATGGGTCCTCTCCCCATTGATGAAGAGCTCAAGTCGAAGGTGTCGAATCCGAAAAGGGGATGGGGTGCAAGCTGGTGGGAACAGTATTGTATACTATTCTGGAGAGGGATTAAAGAAAGGAGGCATGACTACTTCAGCTGGTTGAGAATCACCCAAGTTCTATCCACTGCAGTCATCTTGGGGTTACTCTGGTGGCAGTCAGATGGTCATTCTCTCAAAGGCCGGCAAGATCAGGTAAAAAAAAAAAAAAAAGAGACCAGCTTTTGAAAGCATAAAAGTTCACTAAATTTGTTAATTGTATCAATTTGGATCAGTTCGTATAAGACAGGTCAACCCGAACACGACAAGTTTATTTTGGTCCTATTAATTGCGATTATGACCCAAACCAGCTAACTCCGTGTGGGACCCAAATTTCTACTCCTATCACATGCAGGCCGGGCTGTTGTTCTTCATTGCTGTGTTTTGGGGCTTCTTTCCTGTCTTCACAGCCATTTTTGCATTTCCTCAAGAAAGAGCCATGCTGACAAAGGAACGAGCTGCTGACATGTACAGATTAAGCGCGTACTTTCTGGCTAGAACAACGAGTGACCTTCCACTTGACCTGTTACTCCCCGTACTCTTCCTTCTTGTTGTATATTTCATGGCAGGCTTGAGGCTCAGTGTTGGACCATTTTTCCTAAGCATGCTTACTGTTTTCCTCTGCATTGTAGCAGCTCAGGTACATGCCTCTTTTCAGCTCCATGCCTTTTCTCTTGTTTAACGTGCTAATTTATGCACTGCTTGAGTGATTCATTTAAAGAAATACCTAAGACCATTGAGTGGGATGGCCTAGCCATAATGGATCATTGTGGTGGGTTTGTGGTAATATGTTTGAGCACTAGTGGTCCTATTGAAGGGTATCAGATATGATGATTTGTGTGTTGGCCAACTAATACTTGACTTAAAGTGCCTGGGCATCATACTCTATGTATTTTATATTTTGTGGGGCTGGAGTGATGTTGTCTAGCAAGGGGTAGTGCCCGATAATAGGACGTTCAGTAAACATTCTTATCAGTGTTTAGAGAGTCCCTTTAATAAAGTCCAGGGGCGAATGCAAATGCCGGCCCCTTCCATGACTTTTTCTTCAGTGAAAGGAAAAGGAAAAGAAAAAAGAAAAAAGAAAGACCTGATAAAAAATATTGACAATGTGTGGGTGTAAAATACAGGGACTTGGGTTGGCTATTGGAGCTACATTAATGGACATAAAGAAAGCTACAACTCTCGCTTCAGTTACTGTGATGACCTTCATGTTAGCTGGTGGATTCTTTGTGAAGGTAATTATTCACACTTTTTTTCCCTCATCCATAGACATTAAATTTGAAAGTCTAATTCTACATCCACATTCCTGGACTGTTTGATGGCAGGTTTGAACATAAAATTTAAACAAAAATTAAAAATTTTTTAACAGAAAATATTATAGTAAAAATATTTGAATTGTGACTCAAATTTGAATCAAACGGATGTTTAACATATTTTCTTCAAAATTGCAGAAAGTTCCGGTGTTCATATCCTGGATCCGCTACATGTCTTTCAACTACCACACATACAAGCTTCTTCTCAAGGTGCAGTACGGGCATATCACACCCGCCATTAACGGACTCCGAGTCGACTGTGGCTCAACTGAAGTCTTTGCCTTGGTAGTCATGATTTTCGGATACCGGTTGTTGGCATACCTTTCTCTACGAATGATGAAGCTTCAATCTGGTGCTTAAAATGGGCTAACACGAAAAAGAGATTGTTACATATTTGGACATAGTTCCAATTTTTCCTGAGTTTCATATCAACTATGAAGTAAAGCTAGTAAGGATTACTGTGCAGAAACTTCTGCATTCCATGGGCTAAAGGATTTTTGAAGTTTCCTTATATAGCAGGGGACTAATATGAGTTAAAATTGAAGATAAAGCTCATTAGATTGCCATGGAAATGCATGGCATGGAGAGTTTTTTTGGCTAAAAATGGAAGTCTTGAGAAGTTAACAGTTAGTACTTGAGAATGAAATTGTACTTTGTATATCAATTTTAATTGACCAAACTTAATTGGTTGGGTTTTTTAGCAATGGATTTCTAGAATTTTCTTGCCAATTACAGAGGTGGAAAGTCTTTGTGCAATTTCTATCTTTTTCTTTTTTTATATCTCAAGATATCCAAGTCTCTTTTGAGCACTTGACTAATCCCTAAGGGTGTGTAGACCCTCCTACCGAACACACGGGGACAAACTAGGGAAGGTGGCCCTAAGGGAGTTGAACACCCAAGACCTCCCTGTTATTGGGTAAGGTCCTGAGCCAACAATTTCTGTCAATTAATTGAAACAAAATAGTAATCAGAGTGATCCCTCTATTATTCAAGGAAAAAAAGGAAACTGCCTTTGTTTGTATACATTTGACCATCATATTTAATAGGAAATAGACCTATCTACAGTATTTTCTATACAGTTCCTGTATACATATTTTCCTTGTAGGACATGAGAATAAACAATTTTGATTCAACCAAAGAGATTAATGGTTGAAGCCATTGATTGGGCACTTGATGAAAAAATGGAGAGAGGATACCAAAATACTGAAACCAAACTTCGCAAGAAATCTATGGTTTTCATAAACAAAATTCAATTTTTGTATTTGCTGAATGTTTCTTCAAGCTAACGTCCTCAACCAACCAAGAGTCCGAAGAAGGACAGCGTCCAATAATGGAGACTTCTTCTCGAGTCCTGTCCGAGAACAATGCAATTGAGATAAGATAATAATATGCACTCACTCATATACAAAAGTACGGCAGATTAACATTAGTTAGAAAAAAAATAGACACAATTTTGCGTAGTTTAATGTTAAAACTAGACACAATTACCAAGATCAGCAGCCACACGGTGAGCACACATTACTCCAGAGAACGCCACAGCTATAACACCTTGTCCCGGAAAGCAGCTATCACCAACACAGTAGAGACCATCTATGGCCTGTAGTTTTCATCATTTCAAGAAAATTACTTGAGTATGTTATAATTAACTACAGATGGTAAACCATCAACTAGAATTTAAACAACTTACCGTTGTATTGAAAGGCATTCCCAACAGGCCCTTAGGAGTTCCACGCGGCATTGGTCCGTAAGTTCCCTTGTCACGAGCCAGGTACCGCCTGTGTGTCTTTGGTGTCCCCACCTATCATGATAGAAAAAATCTTTGAGTGGAGATACAGCCGTGAAAAAAGACAAGAGTGATTGGTTACAAAAAGCCCCAAAAGATAAAGCTGATTAGTCTCGAAGTGAACCACCAAGATAGATGGAAAGTAAAATAGGCAGATCATATGTAGTCCAGAATTTGATGAAAATCATTTGCAGGCAATGCCAGGAGCATAAAGCTCTACTGTATCCAAACAAACGAAAATGCGATAACAACATTTGTAAGTTAAAGCACAACTTGACATGTCACAATTGCACAATTTTTTTCACAAAGCTGCAGTATTATTTTCTAATATCAATGTTCATCGTTACCTCCTTAAAATCGATGGATGATAGCAGTCCTGGAAATAGTTTCTTCTCCAATCTGCTAATAATTTCATTTGCCACAAGCTCCTTCTTTTCCTCATAGTCCTTTCGAGAAAGTCCCTAGGAAACAAAAAGTTCATCTCAGTTGTCAGTAGAGTAAACAGGTTTGTTAAGTCTCCAGATGGGCTGGGAAAAGAGGGTGGGTGGGGATGAGGAATCAAGATCAGTTAACTAATTATTTTCTATCTTGTCTTCTAACACCATTAGACTTACCTCCCAGTCCTCTATGGACGAGGTTGTAAATATGTGAAGAATATGGCGTCCTTTTGGAGCCAGTGATGAGTCGAGAACGGTAGGAATGCTTAAAAATATGCTTCCATATGGCTCCTCTAGTCTTCTCCAGTCACTCTAGAAAAGATCAGACAAGAAAAATGAAATGAAAAAAAATCAACTAATCAAATTTCATTCCAATGCACTCCAAATCCTCATCAGACGAAGCTACTCAAGAAGTTTAAATACCTCAAGAACAAAATGATGGCAATCCGTCTCTGGTGGCAGAACCTCAGCTTTAACTCCCATGTGAATGGAAAGAAAAGAAGGGGCCTTCACGTATGCTTCCTGAAAATTTTCTTCTTCTTTTGGTAGGTCTTTTCCTTTCAACAGCTTTCCTGGAAAAAGGTAAAGTTGAATGTAATTTTACTAACAAAGCCAAACAACCCAGCATAGGAAAGAGCTCCAAATATCATTGTCTAGAAACTAGTCATTTAAAAAATTTTGGCGCCTTTATAAATAGACTAACCAAAGGTATCCCAGCGAGTAGCATTTGATATTATGCTTTTGGCAAAAAACTCTCTTCCATCCGAGAGCCGTACTCCCACCTATAGAAAGACTAACAGCATATAACTACAGAAACCATCTATTTAGCTAGTATAATTGTTGTTTAGCAATACAAATCCAGTAGTAAAGTTGAACTCACAGCTCTTCCTTGGTTGATTATAATATTAGTGACATTTGCCTTGTAAAGTATCTCACTTCCCTGGTCAACAAGGCCTTTCGCTAAAAACTTTGCTATTCCACCAACACCGCCAACTGGGTAGTTGATTCCGCCATAATGCCTGTCACACAGGACCTGATACAAATGCATATGGAGAATTTTCTCTTGTGGTCAACAGTCCTCAGTTTTGAGAAAGTGGAAGGTACAAAAAATACGTCAAAAAGCTTACCATGCCTGCATTTATCATTGGTGTCTGCAAAGCATTGACTGTGCTCACTATAAAACACTGTACATCCATGTAATTATATGTGTGAGAAAAATGGAGTAGACCATTGTCAACTCTCCAAACCCCAGAAAATATACAAGGAACATAAACTCTCTCACAAAACTTTAACAAGATCACACATGAAACTTCTCGCTCACCTCTGCGTCTATGAAAGACAGCAACTGAGGATCTTTAATGTGCTTTCGAGCTATGTCTCCCGCATTTTGAGGCAAATAGTAGGCTGCAGAGGATTATAGCATCATGTAAACTGCAAACTCATATTAGAAGTTACTAGGAATAATAGCAGAAGATAGTGCAAGTAAGAACATTTATATGCCAAATTAATATGCCGTTTGGTTTGCATTTAGAACCTCAATTCAAACCTTTTTGCTATAGTGTTTTCTTTTATCAAACTTTGAATTTCTGTTCAAAATTTTTGTTCAAGCCTATGAACCAAAAGGGATACTAGCAATTACCAAGTGTCAAGCACTCGAGAGGCTTCTTGAAGAACTGCCCAAAAAGGTAGATTGGCTCCTCAAGTGATTTCAACTCCAACGAGTTTAAGGCATTGAAGATCTAGAAAATGTGTAAACATAATTTTTTAAAAAATGCCGAGAAGAAGTTGGCAGGCAACTCTAGGAGGTAAAAAGGAAAACATAGACCTTCCAACATTCACTGTAGAACTTAAGAATCCCTTCCTTTTCATGGGGAAATTTACTAGTAAGTTCAGAAATGAATTCGCTGTACTCCTTATGCACTCGCACGGATAGGTTGTTTGGCAGATGGAAATGGACTGTTGTTGGATCAGGTATCACTGGCATCTCACAACCAACTGCTGCCAGTGCTTGGGTTATCAAATTTAGATTGCCCTGTTCACGTTAAAGTAAATAGTTTATGAGATTCAAATTCTATAGTGCCAAATGATAGAAAAATATATCTATGTGTGTGTGTGTTTATGTGTATAAAACACAGTGCAGAAACACCCCAAATTCAATTTGTGGACTTGAGGAATTGAACCCCAATATATATGGGAGCAAGAGCAATTAGTATCCATGATCCTCACTACTAGTTTTTGACCAATTACAGTTTTACATGCCAACTATGGGGTCCACATCGTACTAAACAGGACCTAGGCAATTTTATTTTAAGGACTAATTTTTATTCAGGGTAAATTTAAAAAACATTTTAAAACAATACCAGTTTTGATTATTTTCTTTATGTCATATCTACCACAAATAATTACACTTGGTAACTACTGAAATTATTATAAGAATCTGACATAACAGGGAGACAAATGAGAATAAGCAAAACGAGTCATATTCTTGATTTTTTTTAAATTTTTTGTTTTAGAGCTATAGAAAAGTTAACTATGCTTAAAAAGCCAGTGGTGATGAATGATAATCACCATCTTTCTACTTCCTAGTGTCCAAATAGAATTGACTTAATCATTTATGTGAATGTCTTTTAATAGCAGAATAAGCACGTCCATTTAAACAACAGTTGGGATATAAAATTCACTTAACATACAAAAGTATGGGGAAAAAAGTCCATAACTTTACACCAGAAAACTGACCTTATCACTGAAACCAAACATGACAGAAGAGCCAACATCAAAAGTATACCCATTTCTCTCATAATACCCTGAGCTCCCACCAGGAATCACATACTTCTCCAAGGCCAAAACCCTAGCACCCTTCACAGCCAGCTGTGTTGCAGCCACCAATCCTCCTATTCCTGACCCAATTACAATTGCATCATAGTATCTCTCACCTCCTCCACCACCTCTTTCTCTCTCCACGGCTAAATTAACCACATTCATCACTGAACTTGACCTCACAATAAACTTACAATTATTACAACTTGAATTTGAACTTCCCAATGACCCAATAGTTTTGGAAGTCCCAGTGAGCTTGTGATCACCGAAAAATGAAATCTTGGCGGACCCAAGCGAGGAAATTTTGCATTTTTGGCTTCTGGGTCTGATTTTTTTCAACTGAACACCATGGGAATGAGAAAAAGAAGACTTGGGACTGTCATACTGGAAAGTAATCAACTGGGATGAGTTGTGGGGACTGGGAAAGAGAGAAGAGAATCCTAATTCAGCCATGGAAAGAGAAGAGAAGTGGAAGTGATAGTGTGTTAGGCTAGGTAGGCCATTGGAGTAATAATGGGGGAAATTGGGAGAGAAGTGAGTGGGTTGTTATTTGTGATTCCACTCAGAGATTCCTCAAGAAAATGAGACAAAAAAAAAAAGACACAAGAGGGTCTTTCGAGGTTTTGTTAATGTTTGCTTTTGTTTAGATAACCGTTAGATTTGAGTGTGTTTTAACTCTCAGTTTGGGATTGATGGCTATTGGTTATCGTCTCTACAAAATCTATTTGGACCGTACAGGCATATATACACACACCCGAAGAATGTAATATTTCCCCCATTATATATGGTTGAGCAATCATTTTACACCTCATTTTATTATTCATATAAAGTTCAAACCAAGGTTCTCAATTTTTGTGTTAAAAAAAAAAAGAACTTTTTAAGAATAAATGGAAATAATAACGAGTCACATAAAGAATGTAACGAAAAAAGTGAAAATAAAACTTTTGGTCCATCTATAGGATCTTTGGCAAAGTTACTTGCAACTAATTATTTTGGTCAAAATATCGTGGCATGTGAAAAGTTTACATTATAATAATTTTTTGTCTTTTATTGAACCGTATGAGAATTTTATACTATTTCTTAATTAAAAAGTCAGTGAACCAACTTTACCAAACATAAATGTTTAAATATTAGTGTTTACATTTAAAAAAATCTTTTAATTTTATATTATGATAAAACGGTGAAAAAACGTATATATAACAACACTATTACTCCTAATTTTAGTCCGATAAAACTTAATGATGAAACAAGCTTAGAAATGAAAATAAAAATCGTCGCTTATGATTTAGGGTTATGTAGATAAACTGAAAACTGCCAGGCCGAACCAATTTGGCAGGTGTTAGACATTGGGACTAGACAGGATTGTTAAAAAAAGTCCTAAACCGAATCGGATGCTTTTCAAAACAATCTGGTCTGGTTTGGAATCTTTTAATCGCGGTTTGAATTGGACTAAATTTTTTCAATATATATATATATATATATGTGTGTGTATGTATACAATAAAAAAATATTAAATACATATTAATGTGTTCGATTGTATGTTTTATGCTGTACTTGATTTTTATTGCTTGTTATTTTCTTTTTTTAGAATGTTATTTTTATGTTTGGATATTTAAGGTCCATTTAGTAAATAGATTTGAATTAGTGATTTAACTTAAGTTAGTATGATTTGAATCCGGATTTGAGTTAGTGATTTAAATTGTTATTCAAATTGACGTTTGGATGTGCATTTAAATTTTAATCTGAGTATGAAATAAAATTGAAAGTTGTGTTTGGAGAGGTAGTGAAGATAGTTTTTGATTTATTAATAAATCTAATAAAATCTTAATGTTAATGATCTTAAAAAATATACAATATGGATCTTGATTTATTCCTCTCTTCTTTAAGAACATAGTGAAAAAAGAATCATCTCAATTGGACATCAAATGAAGAAGTTATGATTTCTTTCTTCAAATATAAAAGATAGAATTTTAGTTTTTACTGTAGCAAAGATATTCGAGTATCAAAAGTTTAAGGGGTATGAGAACTCTGAAAACTTTGAATGAAGATTTAAGGGGTATCTCAAGTCTAAGAGCCCGTTTGATTCGAGTATTTGAATAGAGTATTTGAATGAAGATTTAAATTTTTATGAGAGAAAATGCTGTAGCAAAATGATTCGAACCGTGATTCAAACCACGAAACAAACAGGCTTAGATTATTGATACTCAAATGATTCA
Source organism: Artocarpus heterophyllus (assembly GCA_025403435.1). Classification (NCBI taxonomy): domain Eukaryota; kingdom Viridiplantae; phylum Streptophyta; class Magnoliopsida; order Rosales; family Moraceae; genus Artocarpus; species Artocarpus heterophyllus. The sequence goes on from CM046352.1 coordinate 10,000,900, forward strand.
GATTTTAGGGGAAACAAATGCATATCCAAAAGATTCTTGATACTAGAATCTAAATTTGAGTCTATTGAGTTCAAAGAATGCATGAAATAAACATATCCTTAGAGTTTTAGAATTATAAAATTTGGTATAAAAATCACAAAAATCTATAAAAAAAAAAAAAAAAAAGTCCCAAACTGTGTTTAAATCCAACCAAACCATTTTAAAACTGTCCAATCCAACCCAATCTCAAAAACATAACTGCTTAGGACCCAAAAACAAACTAAATGGGCTTGTACCAAATAACACAGTTTTAATTTTTAATGTTGCAAATAACACACTTTTAAAAATATTGAAGTAAATAGTATTTTTCTTGTATCTTTTTAAATATATGAATATTCAATTTAACCTCCTCATTTTTCTTCTTTTTCATCTTCTCTTTCTTTTTGTTTTGTTTTTTTTGTTATCTAGTTGTTGTTTCATATTTCTTTATACAAAAATAAATTTTGTTTTAAATAAAGTAGACTATTTACTAAATATTATTGTATTTTTATCTATTTATTTATATTTTTAATTAAAAATGAGTTAATTCTCTCCTTTTTCTTTTTTTATAATATAAAAGTTTAAAAGAACCCAAAAAGAAAAAAAAAGGTTATCTTGCACCTTATCCCGAGAGCATAAAGAAAAATTCAGCAATATGGAACAAACTTTGATAAACATTTTTTTAAGGGAACTTTGATGAACATTTTAGAAAGAATAATAATATTATTGCAAAAAAAAAAAAAAGAATATGATTAGAATATACCATTTTTCTTCTTTTTTTTTTTTTTGTTCCCCTCATTTCAGAGAAAAATATATAAATATATTTTTTACATTTCTTTCATGTGTGAACGGCAATATACCTGTATCCAAGATGGTGGACCCCAGAGTCGGTTTACTTTTAACATTTTGTGCTCCACGTTCGCATGTGTGGCGTACGGAAATATGACACGTGTCAACTCCAAAAAAAAAAACCTTTGGCCTTTCTGTCTTCACTCAGAAGAAGGCAAACGAATTTGGATCGAATTCCATTTATTTCTCTCTATTCACTTTAAATCGATACTCATCACTGGCTCTTTGTCCTCATCTTTCCCGAATTTAGCGAATTTGGTGTTCTCCATTTTCAGGTATTCATCAATCTCATCTGAATTCGCTACTTGGGTTTGTGATTTTCACTCTGATTTCGCGGGAAAACCGAGTTTTTTTTTTCTTTTTTTCTTTTTTGGTGTCATTTGGATGCTTGATTCGAATTCTTTCTGGGTTTTAAATCTTGGGGTTTTTCAGTTCCACTGAATAGAGTTCTCGGCGCTATTTCATTTGCTGGTGTAGTTGTTGTTGGTTTTTTTTGGTTATGTGTTAGCGACTGTTTGCCTGCTCTGAAAATGGGAGAGGAATGAAAGGAACTGGGGATCGGGGAATTTACACTTCTTATTGGATTTTAGTAGTTGGGGTGTTAGAAAAATGAATAATTGAGTTTGCTTAAAATTGACAATTGAAAAAACGTGTGTATATTTGAAAATTTTAGAGTTTTTGATGTAGAATTCTTTCGACGTTGCAATTTTCAAGCGTTTCTTTATGAACTGCCTAAATTTGTTTATCATTACGATTGAATTAACTACAATGGTTTTTTTTTTTAATTTATGTTGCCTTCACTTTTTGGTTAATTATTTTAATACCAAAGTATTTCAAGAGCAGCGTTAGTTTTTTATTATTTTATTTGTTTTTAATACTGATTACATTATTCTAGCTACTACAAGCATAGTAGTATTCTAGTCAATTCTATAATTATTTGTGGTAATTATGATAATGACTTGTAGTAATTACTAATGTAGCAGTGACTAAAAACCAACATATATTATTCAATATATATATGTGAGTTTGTGTATAACAAACCAGACCAGACCAGTGTCATTCAAGATTTTTTTTTTTTTTTTTTTTTGGAAAATAAGAATTTTTTTAATGCTATAAAAAAATTTAGCCCTTTTTTCTCCTTTGCTTTTGGCTTTTTTATGGGTGTGCTTTTTGGTGCTTTCGCATTTATGTTATTAGTTTTAACTGAGTTATGCTTGTCTTACGCCTTAAATTTATCATAGACGCATCATCAAGACCTTATTCTTATACAAAATCTATTCTTTTTAAAAATATACGCTTTGGAGTTTGGATGTTATCATCATCTTATTTAACTTCAACTTATTTACAGGTTCGGGTTGGTAAGAGGACAGTCATGGCTTGGCTTACCGCTTCTGCCCGTCTCATGATAGTCTCGGATCTTGATCATACGATGGTAGGTCCTGCAATCGTTTCACTGGCTATGGTATCAATATTATTATCCCGGTTTTCTGGTTTAAGTGAACGAGGACTTCCTTGCAGGTTGATCATCATGATCCTGAGAACCTTTCTCTGCTTAGGTTTAATGCCTTGTGGGAAGCGAATTACCGTCATGATTCACTGCTAGTTTTCTCGACCGGAAGGTCAAAAACGCTGTACAAACAGTTGAGGAAGGAGAAGCCTCTGTTAACACCGGATATAACCATAATGTCTGTGGGAACTGAGATAACCTATGGTGACTCAATGGTCCCGGATCATGGATGGGTTGAAGTTTTGAATCAGAAATGGGATAGGAGCATAGTCACAGAGGAAACGGGGAAATTCTCTGAACTTACTCCTCAGGTATACAACAGCAGAAAATAACTTCATTGCTGCCTATGACTGTTTAATATGTTTGAATTCTCACCTGAAACGTATTAGTAGAAAATTGAAGTGGTGGTGGTATTTGATTTTGAGTAGCTGAACTTTATGCTAAATGCAGCCAGAAACAGAGCAACGACCACACAAGGTTAGCTTTTTTGTTCAGAAAGATAAAGCTCAGGCTGTGACAAAGGCTCTCTCAGAGGTTTTGGAGAAACGCGGGGTAAGATTTTAAGGCCCTGTTTGTTTCCGCTTTTTAGATTGCTTTCCACATTTTTTGATAAGTTATTTTGGAAACGGTCTGAAAGATGTAAGTTTGCATTACCGTTTTGGGAATGGAAATGAATTTCTGAGACATGCCGTTTTGGGAATGGAAATGAATTTCTGAGACATGATCAAGTTTACTTTTGTAAACTATTGAAAGTTACTTTTCCTTTTTCATTTTCAATTTTAGGGCCTATATATTCAACGTATATTTTCAGAAACATAACTAAACAGAGGGGTAAGATTTAGTTTTTATGCTCAATTCGGTAGATCTTTGTTGAGACTCGTTCTCCCCCCCCCCCCCCCCCCCCGCTCCTCTCGATTGCACTTATAGCAGATCATGTTGTTTTCCTATATGTAATCTTATCTTTGAATTTTTGCTTCCGATTTTGCCAGTTGGACGTTAAAATAATATATAGTGGAGGAATTGATTTGGATATATTACCACAAGGTGCTGGGAAAGGACAAGCTCTTGCCTACCTACACAAGAAATTTAAGGCCGAAGGAAAGTTGCCACTCAACACACTTGTTTGTGGCGACTCTGGAAACGATGCTGAGCTCTTTAGTATCCCAGATGTTCATGGAGTCATGGTTAGTACTAGTTTACCTCTTTGCCTTATTCTCTTGAATAACTTGAGCCTGTCGTCTTGTGGGAAAACAAAACATTTCAATTCTGTTCTTTTAAACATTAGTTCCTCATGCAGGTTAGCAATGCCCAAGAAGAATTATTGCAGTGGCATGCTGAAAATGCTAAAGACAACCCTAAGATTATTCACGCAACAGAGAGGTGTGCTGCTGGAATCATTCAAGCTATCGGTCATTTTCATCTCGGCCCGAATTTATCTCCTAGAGATGCTGCAGACCTTTTGGACTCTAAGCTAGAAATTGTTAGACCTGGCTATGAAGTAGTGAAATTTTACTTGTTCTTTGAGAGATGGAGGCGTGCAGAAGTTGAAAATTCGGAGGCTTATATCGCAAGTCTGGAGCAAGATTTTGTACGTGTGAATCTTCCTTTCATACTGTTTAATTTTAAACACACACAACACCTTGCCAAATCATCATTGTTTAAGAATTTTCTTTGATTTTTTACTTCATAAGTAAAAACTTTCTTCTTTTGTACTCCATTACGTTGCTGTTAAACTTTGATCATGTTTTCCTTTGGGACAGGATCCATCTGGTGTCATGGTCTATCCTAATGGTTTTGAGCAAACTCTTTCCAACTCCGTGAATGGTCTGAGAAGCTACCATGGAGATCAACAGGGAAAACTATTTCGTGTGTGGGTGGATAGAGTATTGGCTTCACAAATCAGTTCAGACACATGGCTTGTCAAGTTCAACAAGTGGGAATTAACTGGTGGGACTTTCGTATCTCTCTCTCTCACATATTCTTCAGTCCCTATTATTGCATTCTTTTAGGAGCTTTAAGGTATGCCTTACCGTAATGCATGCTTATGAATGCTAGATCGGATCAAAATCACATCAAAACTTAAAAATATATGTATATATATACATGAAAATCTGACTTAACATGATACGAACCTTACGGTTTAAAACAGAGCTATATGATAGGGTTCTTTATTGTAAAAATCTCCTTTCCGTTAATACCCAAGGTCTCATTCCTTTCACAAAATTGCAACCTCGTTTTTATCCATATAAGTGAACATGATGCCATAAAATACGCGATTTTGATTATTTTTGCGTCCATATTTTCAAGGGAACTAATGAATCTTTGCTCTTTATAGGTGCTTTTTTCTTCTGACTTTAATTGGAATTCTTTGTTCAAGATTTCTTTTGCATTTGTTTCTTCCACAATTTTTGTTTATTTGCTACTCAAAAAAATTTTGTGCGCCCAACTGAACTTTTGTAGGTGAGGAGAGAACCTGTTGTGTGGTATCTGCTATTTTAAGGTCAAAGGTGAGATATATGATAATATCAACATTTATAGCCCATTTGGAAACACAGTTTGAACCACAAATTTGTAAATTTGTGGTTCAAACCAATTATGATTCAAATTGTGTAAAAAAACGCAATAGCAAAATTGCTTTGAACCTTAATTTTACGGTTTAAACCGCGTTTCTAAACGGGTTATTAATTTCCTGCCATAGTTTTTTTTATTTTTGATTTTCTGAGACAAAATGTCATTGTTGGTTTCAGGGTAACAATGGGTTTACTTGGATGCATGTTCACAAGTCATGGTTGGAATTATCAGAAGGCAAAGATCAATGAAGTTGGTGGTTGTCTATTCTCCGATCAAGATTCTAATGCCGCTATAATATTTTTAACAATTTAAATAAAAATATGCAGATTTGACTTTGTCATCTCTAATTTCAAGTTTTGACCAGACATTTGTCTATTGATCGCAAGAAGGCGGTTTTGGCCTGCATGAATAAATACTTTTTTAATAGCAACGTCAGAATTTTCAATCTTAATTTTTCTCCTCCTTGTTCATCCTTGCTGCTAATTACATGATCACTGTCCTTGAATCCATGAATTGATACATCATCATTCATTATAGTGCTTAAAATACTCTGAATTCTGATTCTAGCTGTTGAAATTAAGCGCCAGCATTCTAAATTTGAGAAACATGGCCCCTTTTTCTTAATGGTAAGAATAATTAAGGTATAATTTTATAAAAATTAAGGTTTAATTTCAGAAATTTCCCCTCGATCTCAGCTTGAGTATGGTTATTTTTTTTTTTTAAACTGTAAGAGAGATATATATTAAAGAAAAGCAGCAGGTGTTATTTGGCCCTCTCAAGGTTGAATGTTTTACTCGCCCGGGTTATAGAATAAGCACCTTGGACTAACCAAATTGAAATGCCAAATCAACGTCTGAAACGTTGCAGCACTGTAAGTTACGTTGCGTTTGGCACGTAGGTTTTGGCCGTTTAGAACTTACGTGCCGATTTGAACGAATGTTTGGTGTGTGCAATAAACAAATCATTTAAAACAATAAGGATGGTTTTAAATTGTGACACCCGTTATTCTCCTAACGGGTATTGAGGTAATTAAATTAATTTTTAATGTATAAAAAAAAATTGCTTCATTTAAATTTATTTTATAATATTTATTTTTATCTATTTTTAAGTTTTCTAAAATTCTCCTATATTTATTTAGTATGATTACTAAAAAGCCTTAGAACTTCTAATAAATCTCAAAAATGTCATATTGGCATTATGTGTGTTAAAGTCTTTAGATGAGACATAAGGATATCTTTTCCAACTACTCTTGACCCTCATTTTCTTTATTTCCTCCGTGACATGCTTCAACATGTCTCCTCTATAATTGTTTCCATCACTTCTCTTCAAAGACTTCATCTTTTCTTCCTTTCTCTTCCACGGTTCCCACACTCTTCTTCTCATTTCTTTGCTGAAGCAAAATACTTAGAGAACTTCTTCAAGGCAGCCATAAAAATCAGCCACCATCACCTCCATTTGAGCAAGAATTTCAGTCATACCGAACTAAAGGAACCTGTTTTGAAGCCATTTCAAGCTTCCAACTAACCATAATCCGAGGTTAGAATCTTATGAACAAATTTAGTCTTTCATTTATAAATTTTCTTTTATACTAAAGGATTATTCAAATTTGCGTTCTTAAACCTAAGTATATGTTTGTTGCTATTTTGGAGCATATGTATGAAGTCTAAGTGTATATGCCCTAGACAGAAAATTTATATTGTTAAACTTTGTAATACCTCTATGGGCAGTGGTTATTTCTTGAAATTCTAAGATTAAATTAAAATAAATTTTATGAATGTAGTTGTATGTTGTGCTTTAGTTTTAATTGTCCTTATGCACGCCTTAGGATCAAGGGAGTATGGAGCTAACGTTAATTGATTCCAGGATTAAGAGACTGTTGATAAGCTTAAAAGGTAGGGATTCTATTACTCATCTTTTGTAAGGTTTTTATAGAATTAAAATTGATTGTTTTGCCGCAATATATATATCTATGTTGAACTGATATTATATGATTATCACATATGAAACTATGACATGGACTCGTCTTGTATTGTACGGCGAGGAACATAATGAATTGACACATGTTATAAATTGAGAAGCATGGTTAGGAAAACTAACTCTATTGATAATGATTCAATATAGAGAAATTGTGAGACATGAAGAGGGCGACGGTTACGTCCTTGGGCATGAATACCCTAAAAGGTAAAATAGGGGGAAGGCGATGACGCTTCCTTGGGTTGAAAGTCCCAGAACACACTGTACAGGAATCGACTTGGTGAGGACTCGGGGCTTGATGTCCCCTCACCGGAACACCCTTGGAATGTTTATAGGGTGATCAAGTGCGCCCATTTGGGTTTCGATGAGTTGAGTGATACTCAATTTAACATGGATACCTAGGAACAATGATGATTGGTAATATTTGTATAAATGTGTAATTATGACACTTGGTAACGATTAACTACGGTATCCATAAGATGTGATCATAATAAACCTCATAATCTGGAATATGATGTAACTTACTAACCATGCAGATTTTAATGTGGTAATGATAGAGGTGAGTAATGGCTTTCTCTACTGAGCATAGTGTTGCTCATACCCTTATGTTTATATCTTTTCAGGACTCACTAAATGTGAGGTGGCTACGAGAAATATAGTTGAGGAAGTGATGTAACTATATTACATTGGGACTGCTTCAATCGTTGAGAATGTTCTTCATGATAATGTAAGCATCAATTGTTACTTTCTGTGACTGTATTATAATGTGTTGAGGGTTAAAATGATGATGACAACAGTTTATATTATTAAATTTAAGGTGCTACACTAAAACTGTGGTTTAATTGTCGTTTATATTTTTATTTTTGAGTTGAGAGTTTTCATTTAAGTCCCGGGCAAATTTTATTTTTAAGGTTTTACTTTTATTATTTATTTTTATTTTATCTCAATAAAAACTGTTAACCCCCATATAAGGGCGTTACATAAATAGACTAAACTTTCAGTTTTAGGAACTTAACACTCCCTCTTTCTTTTAAATTCTAACCGTTTTGAAAGATTTTTTACGATAAAAACCTTTCTCATTCTCATTTTTCTTCATAAAGTATAATTTTTCAAACACCAATTCTTTGATGTATGTTTTATTGTTGTTTTAAACAGAAAGTGTAAAACCATTGTCTAAATCATATAAGTTCAAAATTATCAGCTCAAACCAAAATTTGAAACCAAATCATTCCAAACCCATGTATTAAATAAACCAAAATAAATAGTGTTCTTTGCCTCCAAGGATGTACTCAAGCTGGTCATTTTTTTTTTTGAATGGCAAGCTGGTCAATTTAAATATGTTTTATATTCACGCCTTTTTATTTTTAATTTTTTTTTAAAATCGACTAGCATTAACATTTACGTTAAAAATAGTTTTATGGTTGAGTTGGAACTAAACGTGGTCATCTGTTCATCAATCATCAACCAAGATCCAACTTAGTTTTCATGTAAAATACCAAGGACAATCGTGACTGATGCGTAAACAAATATGAAAAGTTACAAAACAAAAATATATTTGGTGCAAATTTCATGTGTATTTACAGAATGCGACTTTCAAGAAAAGTCATTCGTCACAACCGTACTTAGCACTAGTCTCCGTTCTATTACTAATTGGAAGCGCCGAACTACCAAATAAAAAAAAAAACAAGAGGAAGAAACAAAAGGCTTTAGATTCTTCGTTGTATTGCAAAACATTTTCCAACCAAATTTGCATACTCGGATCATGGTGGAATACAAAGCCAACAAAAAGAATCAAATTTGACCCAAGAATGTTTTCTCTCATGGGGAATACAAAGCCAACAAAAGAATCAAATTTAACCCAAGAATATATGAGAGAAAAGTTCGAATTGGAGTAATCTTACTATCATTTTCATGTAATTACACCAGATAAGCTTGCTTTGTGGAACCGTTGACTACTTTTACCCTTTTAAAAAAATCACAAAACTGACCGAACCAGAAATTCAAAACAATGTAAAACACCACATCGGTGATAGTCTGGTTGAGAACGGAATTCAAACTAAGACACTGTAGTAAATTAACTGTATTAGGCTTTCATAGTTATAACCAATATTTTGGTTTAAAACACTATAATATATAAGAGTTTTACACTATTTATTAATTAAAAAGTTGATCCTAACCAATTTTATTAAACACCATTTAAATTTCGTAACAAAATCTGTCGCACCTAATATTTTTTTTAGTTTGAACCAGGTTTCTAAATAAGCTACAACTGTTTTTTTTTTTTCTTTTGCGTGTTCTCATTTTTTATCGTCGTTTTTTTTATTTATTATCTGTTTTTGTTTCCGTCACTGCAGTTTTTTGCTGCTTTTGTTTTCATCTTGTTCTTTTCAAGATATTAATGTTGTCTCGTTTCTACTTGCCCACATCGTCCACCGGTTCGTTATCCCTGTGGGCTTTTGTATTGTCCTTTGCCATTGACGTCGTTTTCCAGCATTGTTGTCGTGTTTTATTGTTCTCGAACTCTGCAGTTGTGCTTTGTCATCTGCATTCGCTAGTTTGTTGTCGTTTACCCTTTTTGTTGTTCTATTCCTCGTGTCTTTTCCTGTCGTTCTGCTTCTTGTTTTTTACTAGTTTTTACTTCCTATTGTTGTCCTCTAGTTTGTCAGTGTCTATATTTTTACGTCGCTTGTAAGTTATCACGGTAGTTCCATCATTCATGTTTTGCTGTCGTTCTGTTTCTATGATTTTGTATTAAAAAAAAAAAAAAAACTCAATTACGTAATGCACATAATTCCAGATTTGCCGTACCTAATAGACATTCAAATCCATTTCAAAACTTACCGTATCTTGTAAGCAAAATCAAATTTTATTGGGAAAAAAAAAAGATAAAAAGAAATAACTTATCAGTAAAAGGGCCCAACCGGGTTCGAACCGGTGACCTCTTGATCTGCAGTCAAATGCTCTACCACTGAGCTATGGACCCTGTTGGCTGCTTATGTCGCAAAGACGTTTATTTATTAAATGAAAAAATAATATGTTCTTTTGAAAACCATGTTTATTTTAATTTTTTTGTTTCCCTTGCCATGTCAACAAATTAAAAGCCCATTTGATTATAGACTATAGAGCTTGGAATTAAAAGATTTTAGTTCAAACTAATTTTGTAACATTTTTTTTTAAATTTAAATTGTTATAATATTTCTATTTCTAAACGAGTTCACACTGCTTACATTTTCTAATAACATCTTATCTAATATCTTCTTGCTATTTGCAATACCGTTCTCCTTCAGTCATTTCGCTACGTTGACAATAATAGGGCTGTACAAAAATCGCCTCGCACCCGCCAACCGCCAGCGTCCGCGCCCGCCCATATCAAAAAAAGCGGGTTTACGTTAGTAACCCACTGGTGGGCGGGTTCAATATATTCGGTGGGCGGGTTTGGTTTTAAGTTTTTGAGGGCGGGTTCAACCCGCACCCGCCCGCCTATATATATTTTTTAAAAAACTTATCATTTATTTGATTTTGTTCTTATTTTAGAGATGATTGAACAATCCAACACTTCAAGCATGGGCTCGACTGCCTCTTTACATATTAGAAATTGAAAATTTTCCTATTATTTTGTGAAGTGATCAAAATTCAAATCAAGTAAATTAGTAGAGAAAGCCCTAAAAGAAAAAGAACACTTGACTTTGTTCATCATTTCATTTGTAGCATTCTATTATTTTCGAACCCAGTGAATAGGCTTTAATTTTTATAGACTCTTGACTTTATTTATCACTTTATATGTAGTTGAAGTTTCTTGTTGCAGTGAATGATTATTTCTCTTAATTTGTACTTTTAAATATGGTCACTGTCTTTAAGCATCAAACTTGTTGGGAATGCTTTATGTATTATCATCTTATATTTTCTACAAATTTTCTTCACTTTCTAAAAAAAAGGTCCAAAAAATTACATTGGACAATAGCATAGGTCTAAACCGCCTCAACCCGCCCACACCCGCCCGCAACCACTCAAAACCAAACCAAAACTGCCCGCCATGTGGTGGGCGGTTTGTGGGTTGATTAATCGCCAACCCATCATCCTAAAAAACCGCACTGTATTTACTCAAAAACCATCAAACCGTCTGCTGTTCACCCTTAGACAATAACATAGCAAAGCCTCGATAAATTACAATCTCACATGCATTACCTAAAACACATAACCCCCTAAATAAAAATCTTCAGCAACTTACCAACAGGTCCAAAAGTCAAATGCTTTTCTTCAACTGACAAATGAGCCCAAAAAAAAAAAAAAAAGATTTTCAAAACTTAAACAAATCAAAGAACAAGCCTTATCCACCCTTTTGGCAACTTCAAAAGCAATCCATTGCATTACACCACTCTCTCCCCCCCGCTCTCTCTCTCTCTGTCTCTCTCTCTAGTTCTCTCTCTCACCAGTTGCTTTGGATCTGTGATCCAATGGGTCTAAGGATCGTCCACGGCGTGGTGTTCCTGTCCTTCTCCTGCGCCTGCCTCCAGATCCTCCATCTCATGCTCCACCCAGTCTTCTACTTCACCACCTGATCATCATCAAATGCTCTGATTGGAAATGGGTTAGTCGGATTGCTTATCTTTTTGCATTTTTTGGGGTGTACTATGTGTTTCCCTTGATGGATTTTCATTATTTTAGTGAAAATTACCCATCTTTTTGTTGTTTTGCCTAACGTATGGAGGCTTTTATATATATGGTTATGTAATGGGTTAATTACGTGGGCTTGGACATATAAATATGATTATACTTTATTTGTGTTTTTCTGTTTTGTGGTATTTCACAAGGGATTTGGACATTGTTGATGTATTATTATGGTGGTACAATAGCTTAATATGATGAAGAAGAATTTATGTTTGAGAATGTCCTTTTAAAAGGGTGTTTGGAAATGCCTGTTTTTCTTTAACCAGTTGAGCTCTTTGGTCTTGATTTTAGAGAGAACCTTGAAATGGGTTTTAATTGGGGAATACAATCACAAGTTTAAAAGTGAATATTTTTTTAATCTATGCTTCCATAAACCAGGAATGGTACCCACTAAATGGCAATCTAAATTTGAATAAACAGGCATTAGAAGCTGTCCTACAAAATCAATTTTAACCAAAATTTTTAGTTGTAATAATATAAAACTCTCACATGTTACGATAATAAAAGTTTCTGTTATAACTGTACTTAAAAAGCCTACATATTAATCACCCTAAAGATGAACAAATTAAGCTATAATATAAAACTTTTACATATTATCTTTTTATATACTACAATATAATGCTTTTAATAATAAAAAAATAAGCTATAGAATTGGTACTATTGACAAAGAAAATTGAAGGGGAACAAATTAACCATCCTGTTTGCGGCCAAGCGAATATGTGCATTACATTTGTTTACATTATGATTTTTTTTTTTTTTTTGGTGAGAAGAAAGCCTATAGGATTGGTGATATTGACAAAGAAAATTGAAGAAAGTCATTTGTCACTTGTATGGTCAATAGTTAATGCTGAAAATTTGGAAGTTTTTTCTTTTTACTTTTTTTTTTCAAGTTTCAAATTTTGGATTGCCTCACTGATTTAAGAAGTCTTAAAAATTATTTTAATGGAAGAAAAGTGAAAGGGTGTTGGCAAATGACATAGTTCGTCCATAAAGCATCAAAATCTCCCTTTTTAACTTAATCAACAATTTTACAGGAATTAGAAAGAAGAGGACAAGGATTTCTTCCACTTTGTCTCGCTCCAACTTTGATGGATGGGAGAGGAGTGAGAAGGAAAAGCTACTCTTCCCCATCCCTTAGATGACGAGGGATATCGTCTTTTTTGCATAACCACAGTCTTTCTTTTTCTTGTTTCCTTCTTCTTTCCTTTCCTTTTCCTTCAACTTTTTCTTTTCCTGGGCCCTTTCTTTCCTCTCTCCCTCTCATCACCCCACTGCAAGATCATACCCTCTTTTTGACCAAAATTAGAAGTGCATATTTTTTCAAACCAATTTATTTAAACAAATAATAATAAAGCTTTCGTCTGTTATAAATAAAAAATAAAAAATAATTATAATATTAAATTTTTATATGTTATAATATAAAATTAATTTTTTCACTTTACATCAGTTTATCAAATACCACCATCCTTTGGTTAAAGCTGTCTGAGGAAATATAAGCTACGAAGATATACTTAATTTGTTAAGGCTCTTTCAAGGAAAAGGGAGAACCAAAATTAATTCTCTTTTTAATTTCATTTTATCATGTGTTTATATACAAAATTAGTGATAAGAGTTCAGTTATTTCCCTAATGAATGCTAAATTTATTTACATACCCTTAATAATTTCAATATTATAAGCTAAAGATTATAAAATTACGTAACATAACCATTCTTATTAGGGTTATTAACACCAATGGCCCTTAAACTTTAAGATCTTTTTTATTTTGCCCCTTGAATTTTAAAATAATAACTTTGTCTCTTAAATTTTTAATACTTTTCACTTTACTGTTTGAATTTTCAAAACTTCTCACTTTACCATTTGAACTTTCGATTTTTTGTTTAAATAAATAGAATTAAGCCCATGTGATTAGCTGTAACGTCTCGAAATTTATTTAATATTAATGTAATGTAAATGATGAATTAGTGTGCCATAATTAAAGTTTTAACTTTAATTAGATTATTTGGTTGGATTTTTAGTTTTTGGTTGTTTTGTTAAATTGATACATTTAAATGATTTCTTATGGATTTAAAATGATGTTTTGAGTTTTAAAACACAACAATTTGTAAAATGTTAAAAATACTCTGTTTTGCAAAACCGTGGGCGACACATGGTTTTCGCACAGTAAAACCGCCCACTGATTTTCTCTATTTATTTCCCTCTTCTCTCTCTCTCTTCACTCAGCTCCCTCACTCTCTCTCTCTTCCCTCCCGTGGTTCCCTCTCGGCAGCTCTCTCTCTCAATCTCTTTCAAAAAAAATTTTGAACTCCATTCGAATCCAAGCTTCGGAACAGCAAGGAGGAAGCTCGGGGACGTGATTCGGCAACCGAGAACGCGGATTGAAGCTTCGATTCGAGGTTAGATTCGAAATTTCTAAACTTTTTACAAAATTTTCAATTTTGTGTGTTTTTGAAATCTAAGTTTGTTTTAGCTTAGAAAACCGTGGATTTGTGTTAAATGAACTTAGAACAACTAGAATCTAAGCCTAGATTGAAGAAAAACGGATTGGATTCAATATTTTCATTTTTCTCCTCTTTTTCTCATTTTCAGATTTTTGAGGATTTCGAGTTTAAATGTTGTTTAAATGATTCCAAACATGTTCTAGAATGTTTTTCTATTAACTGTAGTTGTTTTTCATGCCTGGGATTTGAGAAAAACAGGTTAGAAACAAGATTTGGATTTTGGGGATCGAGAAACCCGTGGCTGGGATTTCTGGATCTTCCCAGTTCGGCAGGCCGGAGTGATGATCGGCAGGCAGGTGTTCTTCCGACCGACAGGCCGAATCTGGGGAAATGTTCGGCAGGCCGAACTTTGCTTCCGGCAGGCCGAACTGTGCAGTTCGGCAGGCCGAAGCAGGGCGTCCGGCAGGCCGACCGAGGCATGAAAAATTTTGTGATTTTTACCCGATTTTACTGTTTTGAACCCTGATTTAAATCCCAACCTTATAGGATGATTTTAATGATACAAATGGCACACTAGGACATCATGAAATGATTTAGTAACATAGAATGTTTCGAACTAGATATTGATCGACTTAGTTTGTATCTAGGATTGTTCGTGGTTCCGTGGAGCTAACGTATAGCGGATCGGGATTACGGTGTGGGGTACCGGCACGAGTACTGAGGTAGGACTTCCATCCTATTTCTTTGGTAGCCTGGTTTTGAAATGATTTGGCTTTGAAAATGATTTCTATCAAAATATTTTCAACGGTTGTTTGAAAATGGTTTTATCGGTTATATTTTAATATACCGTGACATGAAATGAATTTCATAATGAATGTAATTGACAACACTCGGTAATTGGGTTTTGAATGACAATGATAATAAACACTAAGGCATGATGCCATATCAGAGATCGGGTCGTGTGGCGATCGACCTTGGGGGCAGGTCCCGAAACCCAGCTGGGCCACTACGGTGGTGATATCATGGTTTGCCTAGGTAAAAGTAAACTGGTGTTTTGATTTGACGAGTAGACTGTTCTGTGTCAGAACGGTTCTACTCAATTTATTTATTTATTTATTCAAGTTCCCTTTCTGTATAACTCCTGATAATGTTATGTTTCTTTGCATTAAATTATTTTATAAAACTTAGTCCTACTGAGCCTTTCGCTCACGTTTTATCTGTTTTTAAATCCCCCCCTTCTAGGTGGTTTCCCATTTAGGTTTGGAGAAGATTCTTCGGACCGAACTCAGGAGTAATAGGAGAATTTATTTACATTATGTATTTATTAATCAAGGCATGTAAGACTTAACTTTATTTGTACTTGGACTGTAATTGTATTTGTGATATTGTTAGATCCATGTATGTGCACAAGTTGTGGGTTGTGGAACCCATATTCGCGGTTTTTATTCAATTTATTATTATTTGCTAAATATTTATAAATTCGTTTATCAAATGTAGTGGAAAATCTTCTTAATTTCTTGCTTAATTGGATTTTTAAACCCTTAATTTCAATTAAATTCTCTTTTAATTAATCTAAATATTCCGCCACGTCACCTCCCGCACTCCGGGGCGTGACATTAGCACATGAGTCACCTGTAAAGGCAAAAATAATATTTTTTCACTCTTAAATTTTGTTTTACGTTTGTACTCTCACTTTAGGCTTTTTTTACAAGTAAAAAAAATAAAGATTTGTTATAACCTTATAATAAACTTATAATAAAACAAAATTTTTTATATTTTAGAAATATAAATAGAATGCATATTTATTTATATCTAAAAAAGATATATTAATTATTAATAGATCATCAAAGACTCTCATAATTCAATATATTATTCACTCAATACATATATATTATTTTATAATCGCTAATAGTTTCGTTCATGAGACGAGAAGCTGGATGAGAAGAAAATTTCATGGCCAGTTGTGTATTAGAGATAGAAGTAATAAAGAACCGTCAACTTAAAGATGGGAAAATATCGACAAATAATATTGACGTATTAAATGACAGTTGCACATTAAAGATGAGAGGAAATACACATATAAATCTTTCCTATATGAAAGTTCAGATAAAAAACCGTAAGTGAGAGTCCAAACGTGACAAAGCCTGAGAGTGATAAATCTCTTTTTTGCCTTTATAAGTGACCTATGTGTAAATCACGTAGTCATAATTTTATCTATTTGAACGAAAAATCAAAGGTTCAAGGAGCAAAAGGAGGAGCTTTAAAAGTTCATCGGCAAAAGTGGTGATTTTAAATTTCAAGAGATAAAATGAGGAGTTTTAAAAATTCGAGAGAAAAAATAATGATTTTTAAAATTCAAGAAATAAAGTGAAAAAAACCTTAAAGTTTAAGTCATCAGTGTCAATAACCTTTATATTACATTAAAACAGTTCGTATTCGCAAGTTAACAAGTATTTAAAAGAAAATTGAATTGTTTCTCGTTCTATTACTAAATAGATGAGTATCAATCACCTTAATTCTTATTTCTTTACCCTTTTTTTTCAATCTCATTGTCTCCTCTTAACGTTCTTTTATGGTTGATAAGTGAAATCTTAGTTTATTTGATCATTGCTAATTTTTATGAACTTCTAATTAGTTATAGTGTAAAAATAGTCAATTTTATCAGTGTCAGTATCACCACATTGACCATTTGAAAGCTCTTTTTGGTAGGAGAATGTGGATTTTTCATATATATTTTTATTTATTTTGTATTTTGAAGGGAATAATTCCATACAGTCTTCTTTATATAGACTATTGGGCTAAATAGAGTGATAGAATTTTTCTCAAAAAAGAATATAGAATATAGTGATAGAATGTAAATTTAATCTCATGTTGTGATAAAGCAGTTTTATTTGTTTTCATCTAATCTTATTTATTAAGCTTTTGTTTTTTTTAATCCATGTTTTATTGAAATTATAAGAAACTTTTAGGTTAATTACATTATCGAGGGAAATACATCTCAAGATTATTTTTTTAACTGGAAAATAATTTATGCTAGAGTAGAATTAGAAAAATGAAGGATCTTTCAATGGTAGAGAATTTCAATACACTATTTATTTGGTTGAAATGATATGAAAATGTAAACTGTACAAAACTGATATTATATATATATATATATATATATATATATCAATTTTGCATATTTAACAGTTAAAAAATAGTAAATAGAACTCTATCAAAAAAAAGGCAATTTTCATATTCTATGCTAGAATTTTTCAAAATAATAAATAAATAGAACCAAAGACCAAATAATGTTTGATGTCTCCGTTTGAGTTTTGACTCTTCGTGAAAGTGATTTACACTATTGATCATTGAGCATATGTATTTATCTCATTTTGAATCTTGATATTTAATTTTAGACATCTCTATCTACCTTAATGTTTTTAAAATATATAGATTTTTAAACCATACAATTTTGACCACTCGTTTAGTAAACGACCAAATCTTAGAAAAATATAGATCTAAAATAAAAATTAAAATAAAACAAAAACAAAATATGTCACCCAACCTTAGCTTATCTTTTTCATTTCAACATAGTTTTTTTTGGATGCTATGGTATGGTATGACCCTCTAAAAGGGGTCTTACCATAAGACCTGTTTTTTAAAGTAGTTGGATTTAATTCAATGGCTTAAAAACTCAGCTCCATTAAATAACATACAATCTCCCATACATAATAAAAAATAAAATTAAAAAAGGAATAAAAACAAATATAAAAACAAGAACAAGTTCATGGAGGAGGAGCACCGAGGCTGTTGCTGCCCTCGGCCTCGCCATTGTCCTCGTTGGGCTTTGCCTCGTTGTGATAATCACAACTCCAGCACGATGGGCTTCTCCGTCGCTGTGCACTTCGTCCGACAAGCCAGCGATGACCCACAGAATCGCGATGGGATCACGGTGAGCTCAGATCACGACGACGGACATTCTCACCTCACGGTGGTTTTGCAATCGTTCCTCGGTCACGGTCGCGACCTTGGCAATGGACCTTTGTGATGTTGGTGTCCAATTTGCGACCCATCGACAAAGGACAAAATTGCGACAGAGAGACGATGGAGGAGCAGCAGATCGGCCTCGACCCACTCGCCTGCAACCTGGTCACTGTCGACACTAGTCGTCACCGAAGAAGAAAGAAGCATATTTGCCCCTTGGTTTTTTTAAGAATTTTCAGTTTTAAGTTTTTATTTTTATTTTGTAATATTTTGTTTTGTGATAGAATTAGTGTGGATGTGCTATTTTACTATTGGTGAGCTTGTCTAATTTAAACTGTCTGGATATAAACCTTATAGTTAAAAAAAAGGATCTTTTACTATAGAATTTCCCTTTTTTTTAATATCTACTTATTTCTCTAAACCATCTTACAGTTTGTAAAAATTTTACAAACATTTCATTGCTTACTATATTATGTCATAAAACAAACAATTTTTTCATTAAAAAGCAAACAATATAATAGGAGAAGAATAAAAATTGTATATTTTAAGAATCTTGTGGAGCTAAATATTTAAACTCAAACAATTTTATATCTTAGGGCCGGAAAAGAAAAAAACAAAATCCAGTGCCACTGATTTCTAAAAAAAGAGGGAAAAAAAAAACTTGTTTGTGGAACGTACCAAAAAGTGTTAGGACCGACAAAGCAGTGCTGGTTTTTGAATAGGGTAATATCGTAAAATAACATCGTCAAACAGAGCCACGTCATCAACTGGAGTGGCTGAAACGATCTCTTCTAGATGCGTGGAACAGTTAGTTTGGTCTTACGGTTACGAGAATCTGATTGGCCTATGTTTTACATGACCATATTATCCTTCCCACACATGTGTGTGTATATATATATATATATGTATATTCTTTTCTTTTCTTTTCTTGTGAAAGGATCGTTTCTTTCTTTCTTTTTTCAAAGATTAAAGATTCACTTTTGTTGTTTTCTGTTTTTGAAAATAAGATTCACTAAGGTTTATTCTTTTAAGAGATTGACCCATCTAAATTAAGCAAAATATTTATTGAAAAATGTTGGAGTTTTTATTTCTATTTCTTTTCTTCTCCTGCTGGCTCCCTTATATTGATCTATTAAAGTAATCCTTTTTTTTTTAATTTCCTGGAGAGAACGTAGATTCACCCATTAATGCTAAACTTGAATTCCTTCCATCTGTTATCAATACATACATACATACATACATATATATATATATATATAAAGAAACAGTATCAATGAACTTGCTGCCATTTTTCTGTTTTTTTTTTTTCCCTCTCTCTCTCTCCTTTTTTAGGGAAGCTCCTCTTTTTTCGTTCCAAAGAATGTTTTTTCCAAAAAAAAATCCTATATAATAGGGGACTTTAGTCACTCTATGTGTCAAACAAACCTAAAAAAAGAAGATCTATGCTCTTATTTTTAACCCCAAAGAAATCTAATTATATTAATCTATAGGGATGAAATATGAAATCTAAATTTTAGCCACAAGAATCTTAGATATTTTTAAGCACGTAAATTTGAGTAGCGTACCCGTTAATCATGAGGCAGAGGATAAGACAGGAAAAAAAGATTGTACAAGTTAGCCATCTTTTTCTACCCAAAAAACAGAAATAATTTTTTTTTTTTTGAAACGCTTTTTTCCTTGCCTTGTTCACACCGCCCATTTTCCAATCTCATTTCTTTTGATCCTTTCACATCATCCTTTAAAAAAGTTTGATTTTTTTTTATTTTTTTTTTACCTCTAAATCCAATAAACAATAAAACCCCAACAACCTTCTCCTTGTCTTTCCTTCCTCTCCCTAGGAATGTTCATTCTCTTATTCCACTTCTCTCTATACTTGCCCAATATAAAGCCTCAGAAAATGTTCAAACTTTTCGATCAAGGTGAAAAAAAACTCCATGCCCATATAAACTCTTTCACAAGAGAGAGAAAGTAGAGAGAGAGAGAGAGAAATGGAGAGTTCTTTTGGAGTTGGGTTCATGGCTGTGTTTGCTGTCTCGGGAAGTGTGGTTCTTCTTGCCCATCAAATCCATAAGCGTCTCCTCTCTGACTTCATGAAAGACATTGAATTTCAATTGGGTGCTAGTTTTTTGCCTTCCCATGACGAAGGAAATTTTAAAATTGGTATTTAAATCCTTAATTTTTTCTTCTTCTTTTTTTCCTTTTATCTATGTCACTTCAATATCAACTACCAAACATGCCCTATTGATCTTTTAGGATGCAAAGTTTGTATTTTCTCTTTAATAGTAACCAAGACAAAACTTGATTGAGTTCTTCTTTAACTTATTTATTTTTGTTGATATAGGATCTGTGAAAAGAACGTCCAAGAGAACCGTTAGATTCGCAGACGACGTCGTTGAACCCTCCTCGAACAACAAAGAATACCGAAAGAGGCCGATGGCGGAAAGGCATGTTTCAAAAATGGAAGGTTTCTCAAGCAAGGGTGGTCAAGACCAAAAATTTGAGGACGCCATGCCACCCAATAGGCAAGTTTTGTATAGAGGGATCATTCAGTATAAGACCCTTAAGGGCCAACAATATGGTCATTGATTGACCTTTTTTTTTTTTTTTTTCTTTTTGTTGGCGGGGAATTGATGATGGTGTTGTATTCTATAAGTTGGAATTTGGCTTAGACTTCTTATTTTTCAGGTTGTAAATAAAACAAAATAAGAAACCCAATGTAGAGTTCTTGTGATGTTGAAGCTTTTATTAGCTAAGGTGGAAATAAGAATAACTTTGGTTTTTTTTCTTTTTTTTTTTTCATACAAGGCTTAGTTGACTTTCAAAATAAGGGAAATCTTTAGATGGGATTCCATGGAAATGGAATCTTGGTCCACATCAAAATGCAATGGGTTGGATGATATGTTCTTGTATTTCCTTTTATTTATTTTTGTTCCATTTCTTGTAATTATATCATTGTAATTATATTTAATGCAATGCAAAACTATTGTTAAGTAAAGAATCCAGCCTGTAGTCCTATTGAATGATTCCTCTATTCAATATAAACTAATCTGCAATGATTAATCATTATATTAAATTTGTTTTCCTGTAAAAAGATAAGGTATTTACCCATTTATCTATTATTTTGAATGTGACATTTTTTTTTATTTTTTTGTTGAAAGTGGAAACTATTTACATCATGTACTTCGAATTTGAGAACTGGAAATAAAATCTGGTTTAATAAGAATATCGTAAATAAATAGAAAAAAAAATCGAGTAAAACATGTTCAAAACGTATTGTTCATCATTATTTTGCACTTAATATTGTCCAATTGATTTCTTGACCTTAATTTTTTCTTAATCTATTGGTGACCAAAAAAACACTCTTTTCAACACATGACGCGAGGGATTTCTAAATTTAATATTTCAAAAAAATAAAAATAAAAATAAAAACGTTCTTATTTTAATATTTTTTTTCATATTATATCCTATTGTCTTGGATATATAACAGCATGACATAATGAAAATAACATGGCACAGCTTTTTCCAAAATTTTTTAATAGGCTTTGAAAGTTTGATGCAATATAAACTATAGTATATTTTGTTGCCAGCATGTGTGGGTAACATATTTTAGATAAGAAGATTCGATGCCCTAACGCAACAAGTAAGAGCCATATTTGAAGCAGGCTTTAATTGACGCAATCAGTATTTAAATCATTCATTGAACAAAGCCATCGAAGTCTATTCAATCAATCCTTTTCCTTCACACTCCACCTCAATAACAAATTGCGTGCTCTATTACTACAAATAGTCAGATAATTAGGCCCTAATTACTAACTAGTGGTGTAAATAACGGTCGGAGAAATTATAGTAAATAGTATTTTTTTAAAACAAAATTGTAATAAATGACATGTTTTGAAAATATTTGTAGTAAATATTAAATTTATGATGTAAACAATTTATTTACTCTATTGTTTATGATGTATAATTATTATTTATATAGTAAACAGATTTAACGTAATAAAAATTATTAAGAAAATTGGAGAAAATGTATTTATTTTTTTCTTTGAACTAGAGAAAAGACATTTATGGAAAATAAAAATTGAAATGGTTGCGTAAAGATAGTTGGTAGGAATACATCTGACCAATTTTTTTTTGATGAATTACTTAAAAAAGGTTTTTATGAGGATCACTTACAATGTAATAAAAATTAAATGAAAAAATACTTTAGAGAGAACAAATTAAGAAGAGATTATTTTAATAGAAGTAAATTAGATAAAAAATTATTTTAATTAAGCGCATTTAAAAGTACATTTAATAAGAAAAGAAGAAAAAAAATTAAATTAGATTGGAGTACAAGCATATTTGGAATTTTTTAATAAATAGGCACCTGCGTAAATATATATATATATATAACGAACTATATATATCTAAATGGAAAAAATAAAAAGTCTGCCCCCTGATTACTTGCCGAGTATAGATAAGCTCTAGATTTTTTATTTTGTTTTATTTTTTCTAAATCTCTAGATTGTTGTAGGTTCTCCTCGTGCATTTGTCAAACGTCTACTAATTAATAAGACTATATTGTTAGCATAACGGAATTATTTGCGTTGCGTAGGGAACAAGTCCATGGGAGTCTATGATAAATCTTCCACACTCACGCAATGTGATATATATGTGTGTGTGTGTATATATATGTATATATTTATTTTTTCTTTTTGAACGGAAATTTGAGTGTTTGACTACCATTCCATTAGCAAAATGTCAGCTAATACAACTGATCAAATAAAAGTAGGTGAAACATCTAGCCAGTAAAGTCTGAGATAAAATCTCGAATATCCTCAATGGCATTAGCTTCTGAAACACCAAAGCCTGAAGCCATCGCAAACCTGGCTCGCTCGGGTGCTGCAAGACACTCCCCTAGGCCCTAAGTGCAGGGAGAAACGACCACAAATGCAGTTAGCCGAGGCACCCAACACCACCTCTTCCAAATCTCGAACCACCACACCGATCCCAATGAAATCCAACGCCTCACAGCCACAGCTACATTTTATTTTTTACTCTTCCAGCCATTGGAGGTCTCCACAAGCTCCCCTTCTTTTTAACCATCCGATCCAAAGTGTTGGCCAAATAATCCCCCAGCAAACGCCCAGCTTGAGAAAATAATCTGATTCGGAGAACACTCGTAGCCTTCCTAGCCAGCCATACAGCACAAAGCAGGATGTAGAAAACCGCAAAAACATCATCATCTCTACTGCCCATTCTTGACATCTGAAGACAAACACAAGGAAAGAACCTATGGAAACCGGTTGGAGAATAGACCACACCGGAGGGGCAGCCCAAACATCCTTCACAACTTCACGATTCTAAAGAGCATGGTCGACGTCCTCTCCCCTCCAGAACACCCCTTTTAGCTAATTGTGAACTAACAGGAATAGCCTTCATGGAAGGCCCTCCAGACATGAATCTTCACCTTATTAAGAATATTTGATGCAGCGCATAGGAGTCCTTGTAGGAGTAGTTCGGTCGACCGGACTACACTATTCCGATTTTTTGTTTTATGGTTCCGCTAAGTCAATATTGGCACCCATAATTTCTTGCGCCCAGGAAAATCCCTATGTTTGCGAGACATTTCCAGCTTATCACCCGATTTAACTGAGTACATGTCTTGCCTATCAAAATGCCATACCAAGTGATCAACCGGTTCCTGCCACTACGAGGAACGCTTCAAATAATTTCTGTGTCTGCAGGCCAGAAACATGCCTCAACTGCAACTCTCGGCCACAACGAAGCCCTCCACCCCTTCCAGCGGTTTCGTGATGGGCTTTAAAAAATCCAGCCTAGGTAGCCATGGGTCCTCAAAGACCCTCACCGTTTTGCCATTCCTGATTTGCCAGCGAATTCCTTTGCTCTAACAGCCCCCTCCCCCACATATAAGATGGGTTATGCCTCACCTTGGCTTGAAGAAATCCCGCATTTGGATAACAATGTGATATTTGGTCACTAACAACAATCTCAAAAAATTATTAATATTCGAAACATGGCTTTTTAACGGTCATTAAAGGCCATTTTTGCAGTATTAATAGTCCATAAATCACATTCTTAAAAAGACATGAAAAAAACAAAATAATAATACCCTTGAAATGTATAGGTGAAAGCCACATGTTACTATCGTTGGCCCAAAATAACAACATAAATGAGACTGAATGATAAAAATTCTAAATTCCTGAATTCCTGCTGCAACCGTTGCGCTTTAATAAATTCTTTTTATCAACATAAAAAAATCTAAAAATTTAAAAATAATAAGGAGTTAAGGGAAAGAGATCACAGACACAATGGATATCTATAATTTGGAACATTCATCTTGAGTTTATAAGAAAAAGTAACCCTCTAATTTGAATGTTTTCAAAACAATACCTCCAAATTTTAAATCCATATAAAAATTTTCTAAATCAACGGTTGATTTTGACATTTGAAGTAACTAATTTACCCTTTGTAACTTATAGATAAATTTGTAATAAAACATTAATTGACAACTTCAAAATACTATTTTTATGCTTTTTTCTTTGTTTGTGTAAATATTATGCTTAATTCATTCTTCTTACAAGGTCATCTATAAGTTATAAAGATTAAATTTATCAATTCTAAAGCCAAAGTCCAATATTCAACGTAAAAAAGTACAATACTAAAATGAACTTAAAATTTAAAGGTATAATCTTGACAATATCCAATATAAAAGATTATAATTTGATAAATTCAAAATGCAAAGTATAAGTAAAAAATAACCCTAAATACAATTCGTAGTGATTCACTATGTGTCTATATCCTTTGTTGCCAAGTAATTAACAATTGATCTCTTCTACTATCAAGACCATCTTTCAATATGATTACACATCTACAAGAAAATTGGCAAACTTATTACCAACAAAGTACAATGCTGGGTACCGCATCACTCTTGTTTGTAATGATCTAACCCTTGTCATTACTTAAGAATAACTCCTTTAATATGGATTTGGTATAAGGATTTAAGACGTGTCAGAAAAAACACGAGAAAATTTTCAATCAAGTTTGGCTCAAATATGCAATTTTTTTTTTCTCAAAAATGATTTGAAGCTATTTTAGAATTTGAGAAACTTACAATATAAGCAAGCATTAGTTCGAGGTCTCAAAAAGTGCCCATAGACTCAGAAGGTGCGCTTTTATAGCCCCAAACCCTCAAAATAATTGTTAAAAGCTTGTATCTAATAGCTAAGGGCGTATTTGAAAACTTTGCTAGAACTTGAAGTTAGAACTTAAAAACTTAAGAATATGAGAGCTTTATACTGTGGTAAATTTTTACTTTTTATTATAGTATATGAGAGTTTTACCATGTAGCAGTTGTACTATAGTTTCGACTAATGTTGCCAAACAAAGCCTAAAAGAACTAACTACCAAAGGTGGCCTACCACCGACACTACAAAAGATCGTCGGCCCCCAACTGCGTCCTTTCTCGCGGCAGATTAACTACTTAAATTTTCGTGTCAAGGTTATTTTCAACTTTAGAAAACGAGGAAAATATTTTAGAGTATCACAGTTTAGTTTCAAAAAGAAAAGAGAAAATTTGGGCTATATTAGCTTCAGCTTTAAAATTTAGAAAGAGCCTTTGACGTTTTAGTTATAATGAAACTTGAACTAAAAATTTTGACAAAAATTCCGTGCATAATCTAATATTATACAATACAAAAAATAAGATTGAACCCTTTTTTTTTTTCGTGTCTTGCTGATGTTCGTCTTCAAGCTTGAAATACCCCTTTTGAAATTTCATCTTCATAGACGTCAAGCAATCGTTTGTTACTATCAAAATATCAATAACTTAGAGGGTGTTTGAAAGCATTGGTTTAAACTAATTAGTTAAAAACACTATAACATGTGAGAGTTTATATTATAGCAAGTAAAAATTTTAGTTGAAATTGATTCGGTCAAACCGGGGTTAATTCATTGAAACCTTAGGCCAACATTTACAATGGTGATAGAATTATTATGCAACAAGTAGAAATCATAACTCCACGTTGTCATAATTATTGTAACACTGCAACTCATAGTACGTAAGCTCTATCCTCAAAACATGCAAGTAAACCGCATTGAAAGAAAATATTGATGAAATTATCTTATAACAACGAGAAATTACAAGCACATCGTAATAAACATGTAATTGCCACGGAATGTACGTAAGGTATATTCTTAAAAAGTACAAGTGAACCACATTGGAAGAAAATGATAATGGAGAGTTTCCCCAAAACAAGGATAAATTATAGGGTTATTTATGTTTTATACCCTATATTTTAGGTTTATTTACATACTATACCTTTGATTTTAGATCTCAACGAATTTATACCTTCAAATTAGATTTAATACACAAATTTATACCTTTTTCTAATCAATATTCAAACTTGATATAATAAATTGCCCAAAATACCCTCAAATTGAAAAATAAGATAGTTTTATACATTTAGAAAAAAAACTTTATACTAAAATTTTGACTTCAAAAATGTATAGAATACCCTCAAAAATAAGCTTTTTGTATGTTTTATTTTTTTTTTCTTTTTATTTTTTAAAAGTTTTAATTTTTCTCTATTTTACTTAAGAATAGTTTGGTTATTTTAAAAGTCAAAATCAACTATTACCTGAAGTAAGGTATAGATTTATGTATTAAATTTAATCTAAAGATATACATTCATGAGATTACAAACCTAAGGTATAAATTTTTAATTAACTTAAAATAGAGGTATAAAAAGATAAATATCCTTAAATTATAACTCCAATGTCATAATTGTAGAGTGAAATTTAAAAAAATGTGTCAAGCCCAGCCAAAGGCCCCACGTTTTTTATGGGTCATGCCCTAAAGTTGTTTTTGTTTTTGTTTTTTTTATTAAGAAAGAAACTTTGAGTGTGTTTGATAACGTAGTTAGAACTAAAAGTTAAAGTCAATTTACTGTAGCATGTGAGAGTTTTATATTGTAATAAATATGGCATATAAGAGTTTTGTATTATAGTATTTTTTTGCTTCACATTGAACATGTAAGAGCTTTATACTGTTACAGTTGAAACGATATTGTCGAAACCGCCGGGGGGGATGGAGGGCTTGGTTGTGGCCGAGAGAAACCTCCTTAACATTGAAATCTCTAGAAA
Organism: Artocarpus heterophyllus; assembly: GCA_025403435.1. NCBI lineage: Eukaryota > Viridiplantae > Streptophyta > Magnoliopsida > Rosales > Moraceae > Artocarpus > Artocarpus heterophyllus. The sequence goes on from CM046352.1 coordinate 10,028,036, forward strand.
TCCAAGTAAAAGAAACCACCTCAGGAAATGCCAAAATTCATATCATGTGTGTGTTTTTCATGTTTTTATTGTGCTTAGTGGCAATAAAGAAAAAATAAGCATAAGACATAATAAATTAAAGACTTTAATCTTAACAAAATAAATTACTATCAAAAAATTCTCATAAAACACCTTATTAAGCAAAACTCAACAGAATGTATAAGAAAACAAAAATTCCAATTGTAACTCTAAGAAAAGAAATAAAACAAAAAAATGCATAATCAAATAAAAGATTAAACTCATGATTAAAATTCAATTAACTTATTAGGTAGATTGTTGTGCTTTTTAAGTTCCCGTTATCGTGCCAATGTGATGGTTGTATTACCGTGCTTTTGGCGTTGTGTAAATTAGTTTTATATTACTCAATAAAAAATTAATTGAGGCAAATTAGAAAAAATTACTCCGGAGTATACATAAAATAATAGTATCTGAGAGCAGAGACGGAGGGACCAAAACCCAGAGGGGCTCAAGCCCCCTCAACCTTTTTTTGGGTAAGCTTTTTAACCTATATTATATATATATATATATATATATATATATATATATATATATATATATATAGAAAATTAGACATAGCACCCCAACAAAAATTAAAAATCTATTCTTATACCCAAAAATCTTTAAAAAAATATACTGCTTGAGCCTACTAGACAATAATGTTTTAATGTCCTACACATTAAATTTTCTTACATTTTAAAAGCCTTTAATTAGAAAGGAAAGGAAAAAAAAAAAAGAAAGGAAAAGAAAAAGGAATACATAAACTAATATAGTCTCTTCTCCTTTATTGTGGAGTTATTTTATACTATAAATATTGATATGCAATTATAAGAGTTAAATGATCGTCTAATAAAGTTCTTTTTCCAACTGATTGTATAGCACGCTTAGTCTAAGTACTTCGTTATCAACTTATAACAAGAAAAGTTAATTCAATTTACTGAAAGATTTTTCCACTATGGAGCTCAAGGTATTAACTTGAAATTTGCATTATCAATGTTTGTTTCTAATGTATAATTCTTGGTACTAAAAAATATAGGTGATCTTATAAAAAAAAAAAAGTTAAGGAAAAAATATATCATTTATTGACTCCTAATTAACATCAATATCAATTCTATATGTTGTTACCATTACTATGGGATAATATACACAATAGAATATGAGATCAATCGATAAATGGTATTTTACTTGTATACATTTAAAAGGACAGGTTTAATAACCTTGATAATGAGGTCATTGTTATGGTGCAATTTAGTCAGGCCCAAATTGCTAGCAAGCCTGTGAGGCCCAATGTTGATACTAATCGAATAGATCAAGTAAAATCTGCTGACTAAGCCCGGTCGAATTGACAGTTCGTATTGTTCGCTTGATTCGATCATCTTGCATGGTTTAAGGCGTTCTACCGCACAAGATAGTTCCCACTCGTTTCCCATGTCTTTGTTCATTCAAATCGATCGTCTCGATCGACCTGATAGTTATTAGTACGAGCTGAAGGTTATAACATATCTAGTCATAGGCCGAAACGTGGGTTGGGCGTGATTCTTGCAGCCTATCACCAATCTACACGTGTCCTACTTTGCGGTTACTTACAGGGCACTATCCTACTCCGTCAGACAGTCGGGAGCCACAATTCTTCCTTATCATCTATATAAGGGGAAGGTTGCTTTGTTGTAGGAGATACAGAAAAAAGATACAGAAACTCTGCCAATTTACTTTTTCATTTCTACTCTCTTGTAATCTGCACTCGGAACACCATAGTGAATTACAGTGGACATAGCTCTTCATTAATAGAGTAAACCACTATAAATCTTACGTGTCATTCTTTGTTGCAACATTATTTAGTTTATTTTACTCTAATCTTGCATTTCAACCCGAGCTAACAGATCCATTTAACGGTGATTTGAGAGCCAAGTTCTTGAACAATCCAATCCAAAATTATAGCATTTGATTGAAGATCCACCATCTACAGTTATTATATAACATTTTCAAGTCATAAAAACATGTCAAAGAAAATTTGTAGTATGTTAACAATTGATTTTGACTAAATTTTTATTGTACTTATAATTAGCCCTCTTGACAAAAATTTATGGCTTCCTCATTGTCCGAGAGTATTGAAAGAGAAATATATTTTAAGTAAGATAAGCACTTATAAGTGAAACATTTGAAAATTAAAATACTTAGAGGATGAAAAAAATATTTAAATAGGGCACACAATTGAGGAAAACATTTTTAATTGGGCATATTGTTGAAAAAATTATTTTGATGAGGTGCATTTAGAAAAGGATGGTAAAACTGAAAGGGAAAAAGAAAAAACAATCAAAAGGAAACTCACAAAAAGACAAATAATTTGATCAAATTTTTGAGTAATGTTAGAAGGACAACTCTCACTTATTATATGGTAATAGTTGTAGTTATTCACCCATACACTTTTATGTATAAAATTATAAATTGATCTTAAATTTTATACAAAATAATATATTTGAATATACTCTAATGGTAACTCAAAATTAGTAGAAAAATTGTATATACTTCCTCGAATTCACTCCTTTACTATCATATTGTTTGTTTCGTAGTTTGAACTCATAATTCAAACAGGGACGAGGTCATATAGGGACGAGGATGGACGGCTGTTCTTAAACTTTTTTCTTTAATTTTGTATATAAAATTTTATAAAAAATGTATTTCACCATTCTTGAGATTTCATTTTGTCCCCTTAAAATTGTATTTCGTCTCTCACCTTATTACTTTCTCCCGCAATAAATTTTTTTTGCCTCCACCCTTAAGCTCAAACTTTTTCTTATAGCACTTATTCTTTCATTAAAAAATTAAATTTCTATTCAAACTTCGAACCAAACAGATCATATTTTTCTTCTCCAAAATTCATTTCAAACCTAGAATTCGTTATAATTATATTGTGTGGCGCCTGCTTTTTAATGTTATGGCTCAACACTAATTACAATTACCATGATTACTAGGACACGAGTCTTATCACTCCTATAAACAAAAATTATATGTGTTCATGGATCAGATTATACAGATTAATTGTCAATTCAATTCGAAATTAATCCGTGAACACCCCTAATCCAATTCAAAAATAATGAATTTTGTTGATTGGATTCCATCTATCTATAAATTGACCCTTTAAAAAATTGAAAAAATTAGAAATTAAAATTAACATAATTAGACATAAGTCAATAAAATTCAAGGTTGCAATCGAATGCAAATCTTTGATAATAAACTAAATTGCAACAATATAAAGCACTACAACAAACAAACTTAATAAACTTTAGATATGAGTAGATGATGTTAGGCTCTGTAATTAGTCTGTGCTTCTTTTTCTTTTGATGTATATGAACTTTAGATGTAATATGATAGGTGTATAGGTTTATATATTTATATATATAATTCAGATTCAAGAATTATACAGATTGTGAAATACTCAATCTATATTGATTGAGAAAATTTCAATTTAAAACTAATATATATTTTTCATAGTCGAATCTAATTTATAGAGTGTTTGGCAGAAAATAGTCCAGACCACTATTTTAATTATAAACAATATAAAACTCTCACATGCTATAATAACAATAAAAAAAAATCGCTAGTATAAAGCTCTTATATGCTACAATAAAAATAGTTTTAATTAATAATTTTAACCACCTTACTAACCTTTATGAACATCTCCAGGTGAAACCATCGCCTGATAGCGAGTTTACTCGATGAATTAAAGGAATGTAAATCCTTATTTCCAATGGACAATTATTATATGTGGGTCTGTTGACAAAGTTTAAGAGAGTAGTACTACACATTGTCGTTTGTAGAAAAGTTGACAAACCATCGCAAAAAGAGGAGAAAGTGGAGCTAAAAGAGATAAAAGAAAATGATATATTTTTTTTCATCTATAGTTACAATACTAAAAAATTATTGATCCTAATATAATATTTAATATATTTTTTAATTAAATTTTATTATTTTGTTAATAGCAAAATAAAATAAGGGCCTGTTTGTTTTTTGAAATTTTTTGAATTTAAATATAGATTTGAGTATTCAGAATCCTTTAAATACGTATTTGTTTTCCCCAAAATCTAAATCCTTTGAGTATCAAGAATATAAGTTTTCAGAGTTCTGACTCCCTCCTAAACTTTTGATACTCGAATATCTCTGTTATAGTAAAAACTAAAATTTTCTCTCATATATTTGAGAAAAAATCATAACATTTTCATTTGTTATCCAATTGAGATGATTCTTTTTCCATTATGTTTCTAGTAAAGAGGGGAATAAATTAAGATCCATATTGCATTTTTTAAGATCATTAACATTAAGATTTTATTAGATTTGTTGATAAATTAAAAAATATTTTCACTACCTCTTCAAACACAAATTTCAATTTTATTTCATATTCAAATTAAAACTTAAATGCACATCCAAATGTCAATTCAGATAAAAATTTAAATCACTAACTCAAATCTTAATTTAAATCACACTAACTCAAATCAAATCACTATGTCCAATTGTTAAAAAAAATATTATAACAGACAGTCAAAATTTCACCTGATAAGGCTCTAGTTCAGACCAGGCCCACAAAAACCAGACATCGGCATGTGGAACGCCAGGTGGTACTGTAGTACCTTCTGGCGGGGAGAGTAGTGTTCTAGTACTTTGTATTCCACCATACACTCTCATTTTTATTAACTCAAATATTAATTTAAATCATACTAACTCAAATCAAATCATTCAATCTAATTGTTAAAGAAAATATTATAAAAAACAGTCAAAATTTCCCCTGATAAGGCGGGCCCACAAAAACCAGACATCCACACGAGGAACGCCAGGTAGTACTGTAGTACCTTCTGCGGGGAGAGTCGTGTTCCAGTGCTCTGTATTCCACCACACACTCTCACTTTCACTTTCTCGGTCAACATTTCTGAAATCCAGGAAAATCTTGACACGTGGCATCATGTTACAGGCCCCTAGAATTTTTTAATTCCCCAGGTCCCGTGAGTTCAGCTGCCGTTGGATGTATTTAGATGTGACACGTCAGGTATGGGCCACAACTGTTTTCCGTTTGCTGCTAGGAGCTATCTAGAAGAATAGAATCCGCAAAAAATAATTATAATTAAAAAAAAGGTTATAAAGTCGCGTTCGTGGTTTGGGATTTTTTTTATAAAGGATTTATTTTATTTTTATTTTTTTAAGCAGTGATTCTCGGTATCTTTTAAAAATTGAATAAAAATAATATGCGAAATAAATCAAGAACACGTTTGGTGTGGTGGAGACTCTCAATTGAAAGGTGGGGAAAATCAATCAGTTTTGTGACAAATGAGACTTTTATAGGGTGTTTAAAAATGAGTTATAACTGAAAGTTAAAATTAAAAGTACTATAGTATATAAGTGCTTTATCTTGTAGCATATTCTTGCTTTATATTGTAGCATACTTTTGCTTTATACTATTTGACTTAAACCTAGTGTGTTAGAACTGAGTTTGTCAAACACTCAATTTGTATATGCAATGTGACGATGTCTTGTTATGGGGTTGGACAATGTTGAAAGGTTGAGAAAAACAATGATAAAATTTCAATTCAAATCGATCTTATTATAATATTTTGTCCCATAAAATTAAATTGCTACACCTTTTGTTTAGTTCGTTGGTTCAAATTATATTGATTTAGACTTTTTTTAAAAATTTGAACCGAATAATTCAAACTATGTGGTTTAAATTACAATCCGAATTGGCATTTTGAATGTGTAGTTAAAGTGTTAAGCTGATCAAAAAATTTGAACTAAATTTGTGTTTGGATGAATATTGAGAACTATAGTTTCCAACATAAAAAAATTATGCATTTAAAAATAAATATTACTATTTGGCAAAAGTGTATTTAATTGAAAAAAATATTATGAAATAATAGTGTTAAATTATTAAAAAAGTAAAATTAATGATCAATATTGATTCCAAATGTTGAAATGAAGGGGTTTTAAGTTTCGAGTTAAGCGGTCTAGTTGAATTAAATATTTTATCAAACACTATTTTTAATTGCAACGATCACTCGAATTGAATTGAACAAAATTAAACTAGCAAACCAAACACGTTAGTTTAATGTTTATAGTTTGAATAAGTGATCTAAACATCTTAGACACGTTACGTTAGGATTTGAAAAACTACAACATAAGTAAGGTGGGGATTTATTTTTCAACTCTATTAGATCTGTATCAAAAAGTATTTTTCTTATATACATATATATATATTTTTATGTGAATTTGATGAGATGTGAGGATTAGAAAACGTCAACTCTTGTTGCAGACCCGACGAACAATGGAGCTGGCATGAATCAAAGTAGTGGAAGATGCTTTGTGATGGCACGAAAGTCTTGAAAGGGATGGTGACATAACATTTTTTTTTTTTTTTGGGAATTTGTTTATTTATTTATCTATTTTTTTAACCGTTTGAAGTTTGAATAGACAATGAAGAAAAATACAAATATGTTCTAGATTGTCCCATCAATTATGCTACTTTTTATTTTTTCTATTTCTCAAGCCCCTATGTAATCATACAGCTGTAGATATTTGAACCATATTTTTTTTAAGGTATATTTGAATAATGTTTTAAAATTTCCTAGCTGGCGAAGTTATTATTATTATATTATTATTACTCTAATTGATTTTTTTTTCCTTGAAAGTTTACACAGAATGTTTCTCTTTGAGGGGAAGAATTGGACATGGCTTTGGAGAAAAAAGCATCACTGTAAAAAAAAAAACAAAAAAAAAGACAGAAGGGCGTCATTGATGTCTGATGACGTACGCAAACATAGCGTAAAACTTGAGCTCAAAATTGACATGGTAGGAATTATTCTGTCTCAAAACTAATTTAATAAATATTATATTTTAAAAATATTTATAGTAATTTATAATGTAAATAATTTATTTATTTTTTTGTGTAAATAATTTTTATTTATACAATAAATAAATTTACTATGCAAATAATGCCTATCTCCTTGTTTATATGTAAATATTTTTTATTTACATGATTACTATAAATATTTTCAAAACATGATATTTACTTTAAAAAGTTTTAAAAATTGATATTCTCCTCATTCACTACAAAATTTGCTCTATTTGGAAATATTTTTAAAGTGTTTTTGGAAAGTTTTTTCATGCCTTTTGAAACAAAAATTTCAAAAATACTCGCACATTATTCTATAAAAAATTTTATTTCTTTTAAAACAAAACCGTTTTAAAAGCACTGTCGATAATCATGTTCATTTTTCTCAAAATTTTCAAAATGTCTCAAATTTTCAAAAGCACTTTAACCTTATTCTCCAATCACGTTCAATAATGAAAATCTCAATTTTTCTCTTTCTTTCATATTTCTCTTTCTTCCCTTTTCACAAACATCCATATATCTTATTAAAAAAAAAAAAAAAAATCCTCCTTCCATACACAAATATGAATTGCATTATTATTTTTATGAGTCAATTACATAATTGTATCCTTCTAATTTTAACTATTTCTTAATTTTTTTCCTTTGTTTTTAGAAACTACAAATATATATTTTAAATTTTGAAAACTTATTTTAATTTTATCCCTATGAATAGAAAAAATTGGGTAAAACAACATCACTACCTTTAAATAGTTATGAAAAATATTTTATATATTAAAAAATTAAAAAAATCCTAAAACAAAACATTAAATTTCAAAAAAGATTTTAAGTTTTATGACTTTTTAAATTTTAAAATATTTTTTGAAAATTTTTCTTAAAAAAAAACATATATTTTATAAACAAGCTAAATTTGATTAAGTGTTTATTTTTTATTTTATTTTCTTTTTTTTCAGTTGAAAAAGTCTATTAAAGCAAGTTTTTTAAATTCAAAAAATATTTTTGTAGTTTCTAAAAATTAAAAAAAAAATAAATTAAGAAATAATAAAAACTAATAGGATGTTTGATAGGGTGAGTTAGAACCATAATCAGAACCATTTTTAGTTAAAAAACACTATAATATATAAGAGTTTTACATTATAATAATTTTTTAGTTTTTATTATAATATATAAAAATTTTGTACTGTTAAGATTCTATTAACCCTTATTTTTATTCCATGTTACAAACCATAAACGCTTTTTAGTTTTTATTCAAAAAAAAGTCAGATTTGAAAAAGGCAAGCATCATAATACTTCATGCCTTTTCCATATCTATTGTTGCCATTAAAAATTCTCTTAGGCTTATAATATGATATCATTAGTGTTTTTTTATTTTTCCCTTAGTATGTATAAAATATATGTGTCTCTCTGACACTCTTTTATTTTTTTCAGTCGACTCTCTCTTTCTCTATCTCAATCTCTCTGGTCCCTGCGGCTTGCCCTCACGTTTACTTGTCTTGAAGCATTTTTCTTTTATTTTTTTCCCCCTTTTTTCCTTATTTTTTAATATTACATTAAGCTTTTTTTTTTCCCCTTCACAAATTAAATACCCTCAACCCTGTTACACACCCTCCTCCTCTCTCTCTGGATTTCCACGTTCTCTTTCTCTCTCTACTCCCAAATTTCCACAACAGAGACTCCCTCTCTCTCTCTCTCTCTCTGATATTTCTCCGAGTTTGCAGCGACTCCTAAACAAGGCAAAAGAACCAGAAAACCATCATCAAGCATCAAAATAAAACTCTCCCCAACAGACGGAAAAAAAAAAAAATCTGAGCTTGGCCTTGTCATTCTGCGCACGGCCATAGCCAATCCCAACTCCGCCCTTCATCATCATCGCCTTCCTTGGTGTCTTCTACGGAGTCCTCCGATTTCTTTCTTCGTTATTTCTCTGATTCTCTTTCTCGAGAAAAAAAAGAGAGAGAGAGAGAGAGATGAATCTTGGGCGATCCGATTTCTACTGACGAATTTGAAATTCAATCCGATTTTGAATTTGAACAAAGATAATCATATTTGGATTCCGAGAAATTCCTTGCGTTATTCTGTTTTAGTTTTTTCCCGAGAAACGGCGGAGAATTTTCTCACCGACCAAACAGCATCCTTTTTCATGTCGAAGCAGCAGATAATTCTCCGCCACCCGTCGTCCAACCGCCGCCAACCTCTTCTCCTACCGGCACCGCCGCCGCCGTCGTCCTCCTGCACAGCCGACAGGCAGTCCCAGCGGCTGGCGGAGGTCGCCGGCGGGACGGCGGCGGAGTGCGCCGCCGTCTGCTGCTGCTGCCCGTGCGGGCTCCTGAACCTGCTGGTCCTGGCCGTCTACAAGATCCCCGCCGGATTCTGCCGCCGGGCGATGAGGAAGAACAGCCGTCGCCGCCGGAAGGGCTGTCAAGCACTCCCGCCGCCGTGCCGGAGACGCAGCGCCGGGGGCGGAGAGGAGAATGTTCAGAATTTGCAGATTCATGGATTGTCTGCTGGAAACGGCGTCGTTTCGGCGTGGTCGAATGTGAGTTTTGAGAATAAGACTAATGAGGTTGAGGAATTGGAGAAGGAGATGTGGGAGAGGTTTTATGGTGCTGGGTTTTGGAGAAGTCCTTCTCAGAGAGAAATTTGATGTTGATGTTGATCAACCATCTTTTTTGCCCAGTATTTCATGAAAAAATAAAAAAGATAAAAAGACCCAAAAAAACCCCAAGTGTTGTTGTTGGGTTTTTTTTTTAACATAGATTTTTCCTCTTTTTTTTTATAATTTTTAACATTATGGCCAATATATGTGTATGCAATGTGTGTGAGTGAGTGAGTGAGTTGAGCCCTTTTTTTGATTTTGGGTTTGAATGGATGGCTTGATAATGTTGATGAGAATTTTGGGAATTGGTATTTCTTCTTTTTCTTGTTGGTGGTGTGTTGTATATATTATCAAATTGTGTTTGAGAAGAAGGATTCAATGAGTTTAAGTCGTTTCATTTGTTAATGCCTTTCATTTAATTTTATTTTTCCATTTTTTTTTTGGCTTGGGGTAAGATTGTTTTTGCTTGGTTGGGATGATTTGAATATTAGTTAATTGTGATCAAAACGGGTATCAAATGAAGAGTATTCTTTTATCTTTTTTTTTAGTTGATATCACCATTCACTATGCTTAATGACGGTTTCAAATGATTAATGATTGTTCGTATGTTTCTCTAGGTCTAGTTTGTGTTGGACCTCTTCTCCTTGAATTGAGCAAAAGGGGAGGCATTAGAATTAAATTGCTTCCTTACGTTTTCTCTTCAAATAAATCATTACAACATGATATAACCCTAATTCCTTGACTAAACTACTTGGTGGAAATATTTCAAAAAAGAAAAAAACTACTTGGTGATAATGAGATCCTAATCCTAACTTTTAAGCTGCAAATATGGAGAGTTTAACTAGTTAGTCAAACCTTTTTGTTCATGAGAGTTCTAGTAGGTACCCAAAAAATAACACTATCAAATATATAAATAGAAAAATAATTCAATGTAATGTTTTAAAAATTAGAAATGCCCGTTTGAGTCTTTATTTTTTTTATTTTTTATTTTTTTGTTTTTAAAGTTTGAGAAGGGATTGGAATCTAAACTTTTATTATTGGAGGTGGTTGTGATTTACAGTTGAGTAAAGCCGGCAATCACTTGTAGCTAACTAACTAAAAGGATTGGTTTAGAATAGCCTAAAAAGTAGCTTTTCATTTGAATATGAGCGGAAGATAAATGGGATCAACTATTTTAAACGAAATTAATTTTAATTAAGATTTTGGCAGCTAAATTCTTTCCTACGACTTTGACCAATTAACTTAGATGCCGTATTTTGACTAATCTAAAAGTAGCTTTTTATGAGTGGGTAAATTCCACTATTTTAGACAGGATTTTGGCTAACTTATGGCCGCAAAATGAATTTTCCATCAACATGTAGGAGTTGATATAGTTGCTTCTAGTTTTGTGAGGCAATTGGGACCCAAATTTGGCTGTCTGTATTGATATTTTCTAGGAATAGTCGAACAGTTGCATGATACTTGCTTGAAAACATTGGGTCCTCATGTTGGAGGAATATTATGTGGTTTTTCTTGGAGCACACACATGGTTGGCTATTAAAAACCCTTTTAAGTACTCCTTGCTATGTTATCATAAAACGCCCCTTATAGACACATTTAAATAGGATGTTTCTCTTGCTTTGTTAGAGCCACAAAACTGCCTTTTGGTTTCTTCCAATCCTTTTTTCCCTTCCTACATTCATAGGTCTATGCTATATGCATTTGAGAAAGTGGTTTGAACTCGAAAGTTCTAACCTGCAAATAATATAAAGCTCTCACATATTACAGTTTAAAGTAAAAGTATGTACAACTGTAAAGCTCTCATATGTTACAATGTGTGGTCTAAACTATTTTGGTTTGTGACTTTTCTCTCAAACATCTTTTTTTTTTCAATTGAGACAAAGGCCTCTGGTCAAAAAATTGTGTGGAATTACTATTAGACTAATAGGGTGTTTGGCATGGTGGTTAGAACTGTTTTTATTGTAACATGCAAGAGCTTTACACTGTAGCGATTCTTTTATTGTTACTGTAGCATGTGAGAGTTTTACATTGTTCATAACTGAGAAAGTGGTATACACCGAGTTGTCAAACACCCTCTAAGCTTGTGACTGCATTTTAATGATTATATAATGCGGTGTTTGATAATGTGAGTTAGGACCAAAACTTTAAATTGTTATAGTGTAAAACTCTCACATGCTACAACATTTTTAACTGAAATTAGTTCTAACCAATGTCCTCAAATACCCTATAAACTATTTTCAAACCAACAAGATAAACTGTATCATAATGCAAACATTACATAAATCTAACATAATCAAAGAAAAGCTAAAGATACTTTCTTTGTTTCCTAAAACAAACTTTCTAGTAGTAGATTACTTTTTTTTTACCCTGCCCCAAAATTGGCTTAGTAGTAAATTCATTGCCTTTATGTTAGGGTACCAGTTGTTAGATTCGAGGGAGACCTTTTCAAAAAAAATAAAAAAATAAAAAGACAGGGAAAACGACAACAAACATAAGAATAGCAACTCAATTGTCATGAAAAGAGAAGGCATATAAAACGTGTTCTGGGGTACATCTTACATTGGGTCAAAAGAAAACTGGCAATCACGGGTGTGCCCCAAAAATTCACTCTTTTTTTTTTTTTTTTTCTTTCAACAAAGGGTCTGTCTTTTTTCTTTTTATTTATTTTATTTTTCTGTGGCAACTTCTGTGGCTGAAACAATTGTACTTTCCTTTTTGGTCTCTACTTATTGAAGGACCCTACACTTTTGCTCGTTTGCATTAATGGTGGCTCTATCTACTCCGCGTGGTGAAAAACTCAACCTCAGGAGGGTGTTCAGATCAGAGCTCCTTTCTGCAGCCGATTTGGTTGGCACTGCCACGGGCCCGTGGGGCGTGTTGACTGTCCCTTAGATCTGAGCTCCTTTCTGCAGCCGATTTGGTTGGCACTGCCACGGGCCCGTGGGGCGTGTTAACTGTCCCTTTCTTTGGACCCCCGTGGGTTTGGGAACCTTTACTTGTCCTATCAAAAGGCTATCCGCCTCTATACGTTGCCCTCTTAACACGGCCCTCTATTTAAGTCCTTATTAGATGGGGATTCTCGTTATTGATAGTTTTTAAATCTTTAGATATAATTAAAATTATTATTGTTTTTATATAAATATAATGATTAAAAAATAGATACTTATTAAAATGTTATGTTTTTTTTAATATCCACGTGAGAAATATCCTTTTTTTTTCACTCTTTTAATTCATGATAATCGAGGCAAAAGTAAGGTTTTTCGTTAAATAGAATCCGGATCTGTTGTCTCATTCTCCTATCCTTTTGCTTATCCCTTTACTATTTTTCGACACATCATTTAAACTTAATGACCTAAACACATAAAAGATAACCAAAATATTAAAAGCAATTAAGCAATTCACTTAAGTATCAAAATTTAATTTGGAGGACAACTAATGGGATAGAAAAATATGACATCATATCTTGATTTGTTTAAATCAATTCACATTACGTGTATGAGGGTATTTTTTCCAAATTTTAATTGTCATCATCGATTTGTGTTAGCTAGTGAGTTCATAAATAATTTATGAAAATAAAAAGCTTAGAGAATAACTTGTCAGTTCACAAATAATTTATGTAGCAAAAGTAATAAATACCTAAAAATATAGGGAGTTCAACTACATGGCTAAATAATTGTAGAACTAATCTCACATGTAACCCTAAATTTTAAGGTTATTTTTCCTTTATTGTTTGAACCTTAAGCTCTCACTTTTCTACTTAAATTTTGAATCAATTTCACTTACCTTCTTTTGAAATTCTTGTAATTTAAAACCGACTGAAGAGTAAAAGAATTAGTATTAGTTAACTTACTTCCGTTATAGTTTATGTTGAAAACAAACCAAAACAAAAATTTAACCTCATTTAATTCCTTTTCTTCAGTCTATTTTTAACAAAAATTTTAACAAAAGGGATTAAGTTTCTTTTTTCTAGTTCCTATCATCATTCTTTTAGGCTATGTTTGATTGGCAGTATTATAGGCAAGGTGTATTGTATTGTATTGGGTTGTATTATCTTTACCATATGATGTTTAGTGCATGAATATTGTATAAGAGATCAAATGTAATTTTAACATTTGAGGGGTAAAATTTTAATTTCAAAAAAATTGGGTTAACATGTAGTTCCTTTTAAAAATTGAGGGATCAATATGTAATTTTTAAAAAATATAAATTTGCCCTCAATTTTTAGAAAATTATAAATTTTGGCCTAACCCTATGTCGACCTAACCCCGACCCAATGTCAGCCAACTCTGATATTAACCATGAACCCAGTATGAAATAATACAATACAATACATCAAAAATGTATCTTGTATAGTATTCTATAATACAATGTAAATCGTATTAATTTACTATCCATATTAGCGTATACAACATAATGATCATACCAAATATTATAAAAGCATATTATTACACAATACAATACTTCAATATGATTCACCAAACATAGTCTTAAGAACTGAAATGTGAACAGAAAAGAAATAAAGTTGATAAGTTAGCAATTGTCCTTTCAGAATGATATAAATATCGTCACAATCTTTGCCTTACTCTGCATTTTTTTGCTAAATCTTAGTTCTTTAAACACAAAGGAGAGTAAGTGGTATTAATTCAAAATTTAGAAGATAAAGGAAGTGTTTTAAAACTTTAGTGGGCCAAATGTGAATGGCCCTAAAACTGAAGGGCAGAAGTGAGATTAATATTATTGTTTTAGGCTCTTTTAGGTCCATTTCAAGCTCACTGTCTACATTGCAAATTACTCCCGTGAACATGCTAGTGTTCCGGTATAAACATGTGGAAGAGCATTAATTTGGACACAAAACCAGATGCTATCACAACTTTATCAGTGATATTTAGGGTAATCGGCCACTTGTCCCAAATGCATGCATTGTTTCTGAATATGCGATATCATAACATGTGATAATGCATAGATGGGTTCCTTGTGTGGCACACCAGCACTAGTTCCGTGGGGAGCATCACAGGCATTCACTTGTCACATGAATAGGAAATACCCTCATCATATAAGTTTGCTCCGAAATCATGTTAAACACAAGTGACATAATTTGAAAAAAATTCATTAAATTACTTTTGTTATAGTATTTTGAGTGTTCAAAAGAACTGCGTTAAGTTTTGTGATATGTTACTTTTGGGTATGACTATCATGAGACTCGATTTTATAGCCAGATTAAATCTAACAATGTCAAAAATAAAGGTCCATCACTATACAATAGGGAAGTTCATCTAAAAACGTCCTTTTTCTTGATCAAATAACTACAAGAAAAAATGAAAATTAATCAGAAAATAAATTAAAAAAATTAGCAACCAGTGGGAGCTCTGTCAGGAATGACGAAGTCTGAATGCAATCAACGGAGGCTGGAAAGGTGGGCTATTGTCGCAGAGGTGTTGTACCAGTTTAGCTTGATGCACAAATAGGTCGTGAATAAATAAAGTGACAAATTAATAAACTACTAACTAAATAAAATGAATTTTTCATTATAATTATATATATGTATTTTGCATACTTTATGGATATCATTAAAATTTTATTATGATCTATGTGACATTAAATATTGTATATAAGTGTTTTATACAAGACGATAATATTTAAGGTTGATAATTAAAATGGACACTAATATATATTAATTGTTATGATTAATTATTCAATTAAAGTAAGGAATCTTCAAATTGAACGTTACTAGTATAGGTTATTTCTACTGAGAATGGAATGGTATTATTTTAGTTGTTAGCATAGTGAGTCATTAAATGAGTACATTGTACATAATGAGATTATGTAGGATCGAGGCATAATGCAATATGAATAGATAAATAATTTCCGTTAAAATATAGGAACTTCTAATGATATCGACCAATGGTCATATATAAAATGCTTTTAATCTTGAGTTATTAATAGACTCCTATTTATGAAATTATGTCTTTAATTTACTCGATACAGATTCGAGAGTCTAATTCTATCTCTTATATTTTAGAAGCATAGTAAAGTATGTAAACGAGAGTGTTAATACTACAAAATGTAATTCAATCATTCTCTAACGAGAAGTAGATATATAATTCTTTTGAGCATTGATTCAAGTCTTGAATAATATGAAAGCTCAATTCATGATTAAGTTCATGAATTTACTATTTATTAGAGAATCAATGGCACTCAAAGATAAAGAAATAATTAAAAAGGTTAACAAACTTTACTTAACTCTTATTATGAATTATTTATCGAGGATCGACTCATATGCAGTGATTATATCAAATAGATGACTCTAAAATATGAGCAATTGTACTATGTTTTCAAGAGTGCAATTTCAAGTATTTAGTCGGGTAATATTGAAATTAATAAAAGAGTAATATATTCATTAAATATATTAATTTAATTAATATATTGGTTTTATTGGAGCTTGAAATTATGGACAAGTGGAATTATTGATTTAATTAATTAGTTTAGAATTATAGAATTCAAAATTAAATCACTCAAAATAAATTAATTATGAATTAATTTATAATTATTAGATTATTTAATAATAGTTAGATAATAATTAATTTTGAAAGACACACAATAGATAGGTTCCACTATGTATGGTGTGTCTGCACAGGGAAAGGTTCCCATGTAGTCCAAGACTTGTTCACCAATTTTCTTTTTTTTAAATGTTTCTAATTTTGATAAATATGCTTTAATTCAAACTTAAAAATATAAATTTGGAAACAAATTAGATTTAACAACAAGCAGTATTCCTTCTTCTACTGGCCAAAGATTGGCGCCACAAATATAGAAAGATTCTCTATGTGTGGCACCATATGTAGATAACAGAAAGAGAAACTTATCTCATTTATTTTAATTAAATATGTGATATTCAAGATTAAAACAAAGAAAGCTTTAATAATTATTTGGGTCTCACATTCTCAATAAATAGAGGTCAACTCTTTTCATTCTATACATAATTGAGAGTCTCGGTTAGAATGTAAAAACTTTACTAGTAATCCCTAGTAATAGGTGTGTAGAGAGAGAAAGAAATTAAAGAAGAGTTCTTTCATTTGCAATCCCACTTTTCTCATGTGTTGAGATTAGTGAGAGAGAAAAATGAGTGAATGATCATTTCATAAACCCTAGTTTTATCTATGCCCACAAGTTCATCTGATCGGTGCTAAGAGCTTAATGAGGAAGACGGTGGTGTCATATAGAGAACAATTCCCGTATTAGATTTTTGAACTAATCGCTTCATTTGGGTAAGCAAAAATTATGTATATGTATATATTAATCATTAAATTAATATACTTTATAGCATTGTATTACAAAAGAGCGCACCTTTGACATGTTTCTGCATATTTTCTTTTAAAACGTTTTAGAAACAAACAATCAACAATTGCACATTCATAAAGACACAATTAAGGTATACATGTATCAACTAAAATAAAGCATATAAGGTTTAACATACACATGCAATATACTACAAATAAAACTAATGTTGTATTTTAGGACGCTAATTTCATCAAATTTTTAAATTTTGGTTGAAATTTCAAAATTTGAGAGGTGTCAAAATATTTTCAAACTGTAAAATCATTTCTATCAAAATATAAGTAAATATTAGTTAAATGGCAATATCAATACATTTTTAGTATATAGAAATATCAATAAATATTAATTTACATGATGATATCAGTATATTTTTAGTGTAATTTGTCTAAGATTTTAAGACATATTGGAAAATTTGGGCTTTTATCATAAAGTACAAATCGTAGTTTTTTTTTCTTAATTTTAAATAATTTATCAATATTTTTTAGTCTACATGATTGAGTGCTAGTTACTTAAGAACCGGTAACAAGCTTTGTAGAGAGGATCTAATGTTTTTTTTTCCCTTTTAAATTTGGAGGTGGGGGAATTCGAGCTCTACACCTTGTGGTGGAATCAGGTAAGGGCTATGCTTGCAACTATGAATCTTATGTTTTTTAAAAAAAAAATTACAACCGATGTATTTGGGATCCAATTATAGCAGTTTTTTCAATTAGGCTCCTCATGTTTATTATCCATATAATCATGATTTTGAAAACTATGATAGATATGGAATTTTCAATTATTCTCACTTGAGCATACCACCACTATCTTAAATAAATGACTGGGAGAATTCGTAGTTTCTTATTCATAGAAATACAGTCGGAAGAAATCAACAAAACTTATATATAGCATGTTGATAGCTATATGCAACAATTTTTAAAATATGACATGAAACCAATATTATTTAAATCAAGATGGACTGTCAACTATGATTAAGTCTTACAAGAATTTTTTTTGACAATGAAAAATCTAACATGTACGAATTTTTTATTTAAAACAAGTTTAATTATGTTTATTTTTAATGTTTGTTATATCATAACGTGTTAGAGTTATATTCAATATAAATTCATGTACCTCTATCTTTTTTTTCCAATATTTCTATTATTATCAATAATTTCTTCCAAATTTTTGTAAAATTGGAGTAATGATATTTCCATTAAATTGATATCTTCATCCTTGATTGCATAAATTGGGCAAGTTTGGGCCAAAGATTGTTAAAGGGATAATTTTATTTTTATATCTACATTTTAAGGTTACCAAAAAATCATACGTTGTATTTTAAACTTTAACATTTTTATACATTCACATTTTAAATTTATGTTAAATTCTTGTATTTTTCAAGTCAAAGTTTGATTTTGACTACAAAATGACCTAAGCACTCGTAAAGGAAAACTGAAAAATACATAAAAAAATTTTGAGAAAAACTAAAATTTCCAAAATATAAAGAATATTTAAGTATTATATAAAGTGAAAAATTGAAAAATACATGAAAAAGTTTGAAAAAAAACTGAAATTTCTAAAATGTGAAAGACATTTAAGTATTTTATAAAGTCAAAATCAAACTTTGACTCCAAAAGAAAAGAATGTAACATGAATTTAAACTGTTAAAGTGCAAAATACAAGGTGTAAAATTTATATAACCTCAAAATATAGGGTATAAAAATAAAAAATAACCCATTATTAAACCAAAGCCCAAGTTATATCCCTAATGGGTAGGGTTTAATACGAACTATTAGGGTCAGTGGGCACGTAATGACTGACTGATGGGCCATGTTAGGCATAAATTTTTGGAAGAAAAAGGGAAATAATACTTTTATAAGAGTAAAAAAAGTTAATAGAATAATATTTTGGAAAAGATGATGAATAACATGATGTAATAAAATCAAATTTTATATACTAATACCCAAATATTAGAATCCATACAATCCTTAAATTTGAGAAAACTGTCTCTCTCCTTCCTACCCCTGTCTCTCTCTGACAAAGATGGAGCGGGGAGGCAATGATGGTAAGATTGTGGCAAGATGGAGACGATGACAGCGGCATCATGGCTAGACGGAGACGACGACTTCATCCCAAAGCATCACGAGCCACAACTTATCTTCTCTTTCTCTTCCCCCATCTTCCCTGTCTTCTTGGGAAATCGCCTGCGTTGAGGGTCTTGGATAGCCTCATAGATCCTTATGACGTCGTTGTAAGGCTAGAATCGTAAAGTCTAGCTCACGAGAAGAGACAGAGTCGTCGTCATCTACGCGAGTCTGTGGGCGTCGATTTTCATCAAACGGTTGCCAGGATTTTGTAGGTATCGGTTTTTCACCTCTTGGAGTCAATTATGTCGGGTGATGTACCGTGGTTAGCGGCGCTTGATGACAGCCGGAGAGAAGAAGGAATTTTAGATGTAAAAATTAAGGGTAAATTTAGAAAATGAAAAAGGAAAGTATTAGACTATTAGCGGTTTTAAGATTTGCTGTTTGTTTTCATAGTTTTAAATTATATTATTTACTTTAATTAAGATTTGAAAACATGCTATTCCACAGCATTTCTCTAAATTTTTGGCAGTTGAGTTGATAACTAAAACAAAAATTTAAGAATTAATTACAAAAATTCTCCTCGAATTATAGCCTTTGTAAAACTTTACCCTTAAACTTTAAAACGTAATATTCGTTCATCTTGAAGTATGAACTATTAACAAAAATAGTCATTCTGTTAGAATTTTAACGACAAATTGACCCAAAAAAAATTTAACATTAAGGGTATTTTGATAATTCTAGTTATAAAAATAATAGAAAAAAATTAAAACTAACAAAAATAGTCTGTATTGATGATTAAAAACCAAAAAAAAATCAATTAAAAATATACTGCTATTTGAATCTCTCATTTTTTGATATATCAAAATTTTCTTTAAAATTTTATTAACTTTTTTCACATTCAAAAAGTATTTTAAAATTTTAAAAGGTATAAATACCAGTAAAAACTTCAAAAATATGAAAAAAAATTTATTAATACTATCAAATTTTTTTTCTATTTGAAAATTTTGTGTTATATTTTTGTTATATTATTTTTCATTTCACTAATATATATAACTTTTAAAATTTTAAAATAATTTTTACGTATAAAAAACTGTTAAAATTTTAAAGAAAATTTTAGTATATCAAAAAAGAAAGATTCTGATGACATAATGGCTTTAATTGACTTTTTTTTTTTGTTGTTTTTCATCATCAAAAAATACTATTATTATTATAGTTTTAATTTTTATGGTTATCTTTATAATTAGAATTATTAAAATATCTTTAACTTCATAATTATTTGTCAATTTTTCATTAAAATTTTAACAGAAAAACCATTTTTGTTAACCGTTCATACTTTATAGGAAACGAATGTTAAGTTTTGAAGTTCAAAGACAAAATGTTACAAAAGTTATAATTCAAAGAAAATTTTTGTAATTAATTCAAAATTTAACGAAGAACAACAAGTTGGGTGTACATCAATCATATTTATGTGTATAAGATTTTAAAAAGGGAAAAAAAACTTCCGAAGAAACTTGGAATGGGCCATGAAGCTCGTAAGCTCGTCCATGTCAGGCACAAATTCCAATTCTTCTTTATTTGTTTTCTTATTCTTTTTTTTTAAATTTAATTTTTGTCAAGTTAGGTCGCTTTTCAGCTACTTATCCACGTTGCATTCATTCCCAGTAATATTCTTTGTCAGACTGTATAACGAGTAAATGACCACGTAGACCTTTTTCCAACCAAACAAAATGATATTTGTAAAGCATCTCACTTCCAATTTTTACCGAATGGTCCGCAAACACAACCCCTTCTAAGAGATTAAATTCAACAATTTGAAAGTGATCTTAGACTTAGCTAGTGACAATTTTAGACCTACCAAGAGGTTCTTTATTTAAGAAGGAATGCACATCATAATTTTACGTAATTTTAGTATATTTTAAGTGCAATTTTTTTTTTGTTAAAAAAAAAAAGATCAACCGGCTCTTTAGCAACGGTTCCCACCACACGGTTTTCACCATAAACTCAGTTATGAATAGTATAAAACTATCGTATGCTACAATAACAATAAAAAAAAATTAGTACAGTGTAAAGCTCTTACATGCTACAGTAAAAATTATTCTAATCAACGGCTACCACCACCCTTCCAAATACAGATAACATGTTATTTTTTAGCTGTACATTATTCGGTTAGAGGGCTAATTGTGAAATGAGAACTTGAACATAAGATCATGCCCTCCCTTAACGAGGGATTGCCTTCAAGGCTAGGCATCTTCTCACTTCGATCACCCCTTGGGGCTCTTTTGGTGCAACTTTAGCAACATCTGATTGTGATTGGCTGTTTAGGTCCAAGTGTAAACCCTATATCAATTTCCTTCCTTGTAATATTAGCCTATAAACAAAGGGTACGCTTTATGGGTTAGTTGTGCCCATTTTAACTACGCTACAAAAAAGAATGGAGTGCATATATTTAAAACCTTCCATTATCTCATTAATTAGTTCTTCTTAGAAAAGAGAAGACGTTAGTATAGGAAAGAAGAGTTTTTTTACTTAGGGTAGAGCAATTCTATTTAGCTCTATGAGATTATAATCTCGTTACTAATAAAACATATGATCCAGTCTAAAAAATATACTACATATTAGACTGGGTCTCATAGTTTTATGAGTAGCGAAGTTATAACCTCATAAGGATGAAAATGATTTTTTGATAGTTCAAACCACAAACGATGTAAAGCTCTCACATGCTATAGTGAATGCGATTCAAACTCCAAAATTGGAACTTCTCCCAAAACACTCTAAGCTTTTGTTTGAAGCTTTTAAAGTGTTTGAGATAGTGGTTTAAACCATCAGTTTAGGTTTGAGACTGTAGCATGTGAGAGCTTTACATTGTAGTTTTTTACTGTAGCATGTAAGAGCTATACACTTTAGCTTTTTACTCTAGCATGTGAGACTTTACACTGTTTATAGTTCAAACCACTATTCTAAATACTCTATGAATTGTGACTGACGTTTTAAGTTTAAGGATTGGAGTATATGAGAGCTTTATATTGTAATAATATTTTTGCTTTTTTACTGTAATTGTTGAAAATTTTACACTGTTTACAGTTATAATTGATAGATTAAAACTAATTTTAGAAACACCTTAAATATACAATTCCCAATACCACCCAACGTGGGTTGGGCTCCAAATTTGTATACTTATGTTCCATAAACGCGTAATAATATTATTTGCGCGTGCCACAAGTCACAAAAAGATCACACAAGGATAGGTTTTCTGTAATAAAAAAAAGACAATAAAATTTGTGGGGTTGTGGTGGAGATTTTGGTTCCCTTGACTTATAAAATTATGATAAAGTTGTTTTTGGTGTACAGTAAGGAAAACAGATAAAAGATCAACCTAATTATTCCAATCATCGAGAGACTAATTGGTCCTCTTTCTTGGACCATCCAGAATATTCTTTACTCAAATTCTACACTACACGTGCTCCAATTTTGAGCTCCAATTGAAATGTAACATATTGAAATCCCAATTCCTCTCAAGAGTTGCCATTGGCTAATTGGACAAGAGTCGGTGGATTAATTACAAGGGACAATTACATTATAATAATTTTTAACATTTTCTCAATCTATAAATGTGGTTTTAGAGATTAGAAAGACATACTTTAAATTTGAATAATATTTTTCAGTTTCACATATCAACAATCTAAAATAACAAAAAGACAAAACTACCTTCAAATAAAACACTATATAAAAAAACATAAATCAAATTTTTTTTAATGAAAACATATTCCCCTCCCATAGTACTTTATAAAAAACATAAAGATTTTCTTAAACTATTTTTTTTATAAACTATTCAAGGTCTTTTTTTTGTGCCCAAAAAAATGCATGAGGGATGATTTTTTTTTTTTTTTTACGAAAATAGAAATTGAATTAAAAAATTAAAAAAGTACACATATTAATTCAGACGTGAAAAACCACAATGCATATAGCGACTCAACTCTGTCTATAAATCGGAGCCACCATTAGGCTTAATTGGAAATGCTCAAGGGGTAATAGGTGTATTGAGTTTCAATATAAGAAAACTGATTAGGCAAACAATTAATTGAGCACAAACATGGCTCTTTTAAATATACCATAGCAACAAGGTCTATCACAGCTTTGGCAAGGACTACCCATAGATTAGCCAAAAAAAATACAACAGAAGATGAGGAAACTGCCTCCCTTATTACAACAATAAGCAAACAAACATAGAAAACAAACTACTCCTACAAAGGCATGTTTGTGCGATGCACTAGCAATGAGCCAGCCATTGTCGAGTAAAAGTTAGGACTTTGTGCACCTGCTAGATGGTTAGAGTAGAGCTTGAACAGATCTCTATTGTTGCCATCTCTAGAGATGCAAGAACTAGACGACCCGACCCAGCCCGTTCTCATAAGGCCCACGCTGGCTGTGGGCCGGGCTAGGCCAGCCTAAATAAGAATTACCTTAGCCCAGCCACATCACGTGCCAATTTTACTTGGGCTAGGTTAGGCCATGTCGTAGGCCAGGCTGGGCCGTGTCATGAGCCTTGAATAGGCTAGCCCATTTAAGCCCATCTATGAGTTAAGATAGGTAAGCCTATCTTGGCCCATCATGGGTTTAGATGGGCAAGCCCATCTAAGCATGCAATTTTTTATTTTTAATTTTAATTTTATTTTTGAATTTTTAAACAAGTTAACAAATATAAAAGTTTGAATAGTCAATGGAAATATGAAAAGAGATATTTTATTTATGATTGCTTCATTAAAAACTTTTCTAAGGAAAACCTAATAGGACAAAACCTTGGTAAGGAAAAAAGAGTACAATCAGGATAATTATACATGAAATGTTTAAAAATTATTAAAAAAACATAAAAAAAAGCTTGCCATGATGTGATGTGTGAGACTTTTTGGTAGAGAAGGTTATACTCAGTCATGTTCATTCATGAATGAAAATGAAAAAATATATATAAATAAATATATATACTTATATATTTAAAGGAAATTGGGCCATAATGGGCCTTACACAGCCAGGGATGGGCCAGTCTATTATGGGCCTAGATGCGCTGGCCTGGCTCGGCCTGCCCCATGATGTTTCATAGGTCGTGTTAGGCCGGCCCATGAGCTGATATATGTTGGCCCAGCCCAGCCTACCAATATTTTTGGTCTGGGCCATGTCTTGAACAGTGACGAGCCGTGTTGGCCCAGCCTGTAACTATATTAGGATGGGCTTGGGCCTGGGCCGGCTCATGGGCCCTAGTCCATTGTTGCATCTTTACCCATCTCACCTGACTAGAGAAAACTACACCACCATGGCACCAACTCCCCGCTAAGGCCGAAAGAATACCAGCACAAATCCGAACAAAACCTTCATTCCACAAAGCAAAGAGGTGCCTCTCTTCTAAATCTATGTGTCACACCACCAGGCAGCTACTGCTAGCCTCTAGAAAACGCCTCCCAACCCCCAAGGAAACCCCCCTAAAGCCATGAATGTCCCCCCAACCCTCGAGCAAAACACCCAACCTCGAAGAAAACCTTGTTGTATTGTTAGGTCACACTCTCAGAGGGTAGTCCAAAAAAACTTAGGCCCATTGATCTCCCTAGGAGAGGCGACGCTATTATGCCCAATGAGAAAATAACAAAACCCTAAGAAAGAGGCCAGAGAAAAAAGCCCTTCTTATAAAGATAAAATTAAAACACATTTTTCAAGTTTTAAAAATATATTTGTAGCTTTTAAAAGTAAAATATACTGTAAAACTATGAAGTATACTAAATAATATAATTAACACTCGTGACAACATCATGGAATAGAAAGCAGCCTCATAAGGGTCCTTTTATTCTTAGTTGACCTACCAATCAGCTTCTTCCATCTGACCTTATTATGCAACCAAAACCTGATACGGAAGAATCCATCAAGAATTTTCTTTCACATCAGAACAGCATCTTTTATGTGGGCTTTGTCTTGATTCATGATTTGAAAATTTGAAATATCAACAAATAATATTCAAGGTTGAGAGCATGAATTTTTGTTAATTGTTAATTATTTGGAAGCTATTGGCATCATATAGACAAGCCAGCAAGCTTGGTTATGATTGGGAATTTATGAATTATTAATTTGTACATTATGGATGACTATTATTACACTAAAATTGAAGAAATCATCACATAAGATGACAAGAACGTGGGGACAAATGATTCTTTTTTTTCCCACTTTACTAATTGAGGATGTTTAATAGCTTAGTTGAATAGTAAACAATGATTGATTGCCGTCCAGCTACTGAGCCAATTGGTAGTTTCAAGTTAAAAATTTTACTTTGCATTCAGAAAAAAAAGAAAAAGAGGAAAGACTTCAAAGCCTCTAATTATGCAAATAATTACAAATAAAAGAGGAACAAAAAGTAAAACCTTTTTCTTAAACAGTATCTCTTTCTTTCACACACACACACACATCTTACCATGTAAATTTCTTTAAGAAAAATATACTAATCGTCATGAAAGTTTTTCTCTAAAGAAAACACATGCTAATATGTGAATATTAGTCGGCTAATAGTTACTAGTCATATTTACCAATAATAAAATATAACCATTGTTTAAAAGTAAATACAAAACACCCAAACACGCAACAATAATAGGGATTAATATTGTGAAAAAAATTATTTAATTGGGTGGGTTCTCAAGGGATTTAAAAAATAACTCTTGTTATGTGATTTGTTTTTATCCTCTTGGTATCTTTTATTTTGACATAATATAAAAGAAATAGCCTATTTGGATAATATTGAAATTCATTTTGTAGTTTAGAAAATATTACAGATTAATTCACATTCATTTTTTGAGCAAACTTTTCCTCTTTTTTTTTTAAAAAATAGTGATGAACCTTGAAAGATTACAATTTTCTAATAAGATAATTTGAAAAACGAAATAAAATAGACTAGAGAAAAAAAATAGATATTTTTTTGTACCAAGAAAGAATGTGATGATGTTTTTGTCCAAAACTACAAGGTATTATTTTAATATTATCTAACACCTGTTTAATTATCTGTATTTCATAAAACCTTTAATGATTTTTAAAAGAAAAAAAAAAGAAAGTGAGTTAAAAAAAAAAAAAGAAAGGAAGAAAAAAAGAAGGGAAAAAGTATACAACAACAAACCCATCATTTGAAAAAGAAAAGAAAAGAATGAAGAAGAAAAGTAAATAAAATAAAATAAAAGACAGACCAATAATTAAAGGTGGAGGTGGACAATGGACTTTTAAAAATATTCCCCATATGTCGGTTCCATTCTCTTCCTCTCTCTCTCTCCTTCTGTCTCTCTCCTTATCATCATCACCATTGAATTTTGGGACTTTCTTTTCATTGTTCGGAATGGATCGGTAGTTGGGTTTGTCTGTATGATTGGGAGACCGGAGCTCGATCTGCTTCCTTTCATGGGCGTTCTCTGGTGTTCTTGACCCAGTTTCTGGACTTTTTCCAATTCCTTCAAAATGGAGGTAAACAAACAAAACAAAACAAACCCCATGAATTATTTTTTCTTGCACTTTAATATACGGTTATATATATATGTATGTATATGTTCTTTCCTTTTTATCTTCTGTCCTCTAATTTTCAAGGTGCTTTTCTGGATGTCTTTCCTTTATCTTGTACTTTTTGAATTGTTCAGACCATTTTCTCATTTGGGTTTTGCGTTGTTATAACTACTTGTGTAAAAGAATACTGCTTTTCTTGAGTTTTTTGGCTCAAGTTCTATACTTTCTTAGGAATTTTAGGTTATGGGATTGTTTCATTGCGAAAAAATTTAGTCGTCATTTGGCATGTTTTTCACGGTTTTCCAATGAAACAGAAAAATAAGTTATAAGCTGTTTTTCTTCTCATGATGCTGCTCAAATAGAAAATCTTGTTATGGTTTGTGAATTTATTATGAATGATCCACAAAAAGAAAAAGAGAAAAAGAAAA
The DNA here is from genome assembly GCA_025403435.1 of Artocarpus heterophyllus. Classification (NCBI taxonomy): domain Eukaryota; kingdom Viridiplantae; phylum Streptophyta; class Magnoliopsida; order Rosales; family Moraceae; genus Artocarpus; species Artocarpus heterophyllus. The sequence continues at coordinate 10,054,880 of CM046352.1, forward strand.
AAAGAAAAGAAACCATATGATGTTTTAACTCTTGCTTGTTTCTGATAAAGTACAATTAATGTAATTCTTATTGTTGGCAATTAGAATTATGTAACGACGTTATGTAGCCAAATTACACATTGAGCTGAATTTCCAATTAGCTATTATGAGGAGTTTTGGTTTTCATGAATGTTGCAAGATCCATGTGTCTTGTTTTCTGTTTTATTATTTTTATTTTTTTCTGATCTGTTTTGATTGTATTATTTTGATAATATTGTGAACAAATATTGACAAAAATGGAGACGGAAAAAAAAAAACTCGATTAAAAGTTTTAAACTTGTTCAGAGTATATTTTGATACAATTTTGGGTTGATTAAGAAAAAGGAGTAAAACCCAAAGGAGTTTTTGGTAGCTGACCCTTATGTAGCCAATCCTAATTATTCAGCACTATCATTGAGCTGAGGGGTTTTGGTTGCTTTTCATGAATGTTTGGAGATCTATGTGTCTTGTTACAATTTTAAGCATAGCCCTTGAAATGGATGCCTCTTCCTCGTCGGTTCCCATAATTTTCTTCTTATGAATATCTTAATTACTCATCCATAATGATTGGTTTTTGAAGTTTGCGTTGGCTTTCTCTATACCAAAATTAGCAAAGTATTTGGCATTTTAGGTTCAGGATATGGGAGTGGGGAAGAGCACTGAAAGTCACTTGACATCAGCTGCTGCATTTGTGGATGGGGGAATACAAGATCCTTGTGAGGACGCTTGCAGTATATGCCTTGAGGAGTTCTCTGAAAACGACCCCTCCTCAGTAATACGTCCTTTTTTTTTTTTTCCCCCTAATGGTGGTATAGACAATAGATATTCATTTGTCTTAAATCTCTATTTTAGTTTCTCTTGCTAACAAGCACCATGTGATGCAAGCGCACTCTTACACAAGATTGTTTGTCCCTTGTCTTGCAGGTGACAGTGTGCAAGCATGAGTTTCACCTCCAGTGCATTCTCGAGTGGTAATCTATTTTATCAAAAGTAAAATAACTGTTTAATTTTTCCTTTTGGCTGTTTGGCAACTTGGAATATGACAATATTCCTTTCATGTGTAGGCTTCCTGATTTTGATTATTCTATTGTTGATTCTTGGTTAAAGCACTTGGGTTTTGGTAAAGGAGAAGAACAGTGGAAATCCCCTTTTTAGTCTTTCCTCGCTTCATTTTTTCTGTTGCCAACATGTTTCTAATTGTTTGTTATGAGTCATCCATATATTCCTCAACTAATTTTTCTATTTTGACAATATCACGTAAGTTAGTCTTGTCAATATGCTAACTTATTTGGTTAGCAAACTTTGGAATCTAACGAGAAGCTTCACCTTGTAGGTGCCAAAGAAGCTCTCAGTGTCCCATGTGTTGGCAATCCATTAGCCTGAAAGATCCTGCCAGGTTCTTCTTCTCCTTTTAAAAATAAATTAATAAAAACCTGACACGTATCTCGGGTTGACATTTTTTCAATTATTTATCCGATATGCATATTGTGGCAGTCAAGAATTACTAGAGGCAGTGGAACGAGAAAGGAAATTCAGGGTCACTCCATCTAGGAACGCCACCATATTTCATCATCATACTCTTGGTGATTTCGAGTTGCAGCATGTTCGTTCTCTAACTATACTCACATCTTTTTTTTCCTAATTACTTTGTTTGGTTAAGAAAGACATTGCAAGCTTTAACACTTTTTAGCACTCAATAAACAAGAGAAGTCTGAAATTATAATCACCTATTTGCCGGTTTATCAAGTTTGCTTATGTGATTTATTGCGAAAGATGCAGTTACCTGTTGGGGCTAATGGTGCCGAACTCGAAGAGAGAATAATCCAGCACTTGACTGCTGCGGCTGCAATGGGAAGGGCCCACCATGTTCGTAGAAGGGATAGCCCGAGGGGTCGACCATCTGCTCATGGTCGTCCGCACTTCGTAATCTTTTCCACTCATCCTAGTGGAGCTTCTTCCAGTCCTGTTTCTGCTTCGAGCGAGGACCCAGAACCTGTAGCAGTTACTGTAGCTACTCCATCTTCCCCTCTGCCATCTAGCAGTGACGAATCTCTGCGGCAGATTCCGCACTTGCCCTTCATTCAAACGAATCAAAATTCTTCTTCAGCATCAGGATCCAGTCTGCTTCAAGCAAATCGTCAAGGAACGTCCTTTATGAACCGGTATTAATACCTTGTCAAGTTGATATTGTAGTACTGAGATCATACTTAAATAAAGAGAGAATTTGTAGACAAGAATGGAATCAAGAGGAGAAATAGAACTACTAGGGATATAGCAATAGAATCACAAGAAGAAGATTTAGAGAAGAATAAGAACTCAAGTGGAGAAACTAAAACTCAATATTCATTGATTAGTCATAAATTTGAATAAGAGTTACAATCGCTGAGGTATTTATAGAGATCTATACTAACAAATTATAAGAAACTTAAATAAATTCAAATAATCTTATGAGATAAAACGTAATCTTTTTTTTTTTTAACTAACCAAGTTCAAAATTAAAATTTTAAGCTAGAATATATCCTAATAGCTAACTATACAAATTCAAATTTAAAATTTGTCTTATTGTTCCACATCACAAGTTTACACCTTTATTCATGTGAATATTTATAATCTATCTCTAGGAACTCTATTGGTCACTCTTCACCAGATATGGCAGGACCGTCGGACTTGCAGTCATTTTCTGAATCTCTAAAAGCTAAATTTAATGCTATGTCAATGAGGTATGTTTTATGAATAATCCAATTTTGGTACTTGGTACTTTTGCTGGATTATGTGGCTCTAAGGGTATATTCGCTGACCGCTTATCAGATACAAAGAATCATTTTCTAAGAGTACAAGAGGGTGGAAAGAGAGGTTGTTCTCTCGTAACAGCTCCATGTCGGACGATCGATCTGAAGTTCGCAGAGATGTGCCTGCTGGAATCGCCAGTGTATATCGTATGATGGAAGGGTCTGATACCAGAGAAGATGATAGACCCGGTCAGGCTTCTGCGGCAGATAATGCACCCAGCAATTCTAGTGCAGATCAAAGCGATGAGAACAATGCAGAGACTCGTGGAGAAAACTCATTGAATGACAGAAACACACCAACTACTTGTACTGCGGGTTCGGCTTCATGTTAAGCTGTTGAAAATTGTTCCTGCAGGAGCATCTATCCTCAGCATTTCAATTTTTGAAGGTGAGTTGCGAACCATGATGTTGGATTGCTCTGATTTCGGTTTCAAAATAATCATTTATAGGAAACCGCTTATCAAACCTCCCACTTCATTCCCAAAAACAACAAACTGCATTCCTTTCCAATTTATCAATTTTTGTCAAAGTTAAACAACATGTTCGATTTTTATAATTGCTCTACGAGTTTTCAGCCAAAACATATGTTCACTATTTTTGCTTTTCATATTCCTGTTTAATTCACCAATTATTCTCCAGCACTACTCGAAAGTTTCACCTATTTAGATCACAGATGCTTTTGTGCAATATATTATACGAGAGAAATGTTTGATGACATTTTCAGTGATTCTAAGAATTGTGACTAGGACCACTTATCACTAATGGGCCATTTACGAAATGAGTTAGAATTGAAAGTTTAAACTTAAAACACTGTTGCATATGAAAGCAAACACTGTTGAAAACTTGGTTAGAACCGTAAATCATGGTTTGAGTCGTGGCTCCCAAACGACCTATAGGTATCTTAGCTCTTACTATGAGATTATTGATGAATTTAACTTATGTCTTGAGATTTAACTGGATTTTCAGGTAAAACCCTTTTTCTTTAGACATGATATGCTGAGGATGAGATGCTTTTGCAACAGAGATTCAGTTAGTCACTGGTGATTATGATATGTTGCATTCAAAATAAGACAGGACGTGACGAGAGAAGAGCTTCCATCTGGAAAGAGACTAATATATAAATTACAAGAGTATTTTGTATGTATATTTGTCTATATACACGTAACCCAAGATACAGTGCAGGAAGGTGTTTCTAAAACAATGTCTGGATGGTCAAATCTTGGCATTTGGTTATTTTTCTGAATGTTAAAAGGAGAAGTGTGAAACTTGATGGAAGCGTTTTAATTTACCTTGAGCCCTTTGCCATCTTTTGCCCCATGATCATAAAGCCTGGTTTTTTTTTGTTTTTTTTTTCATTTTTCATTTTCATCTCACTTTTCCCAATTGAGATGGCCCGACTAATTTTTGGTGCTTTGAATAGTGCTTGAATCAATTATATTATGCTGCGTTTAATGGAAAACATATAAAAACTAGCTAAAAGGTGTTTTAATGTTTTTAAATGACATAATATAATAAAACTAGTTAGACATTACTTAAGACACTAAAATTAGGTAGAAGATACTCAGTGTCCTTTTGAATTTTCAAGGGAAAACCTCTTCATTAGATATTCCATTACTTTTAGGGGAGCTGCGGTTGGCATTGAAAATGTGTCTAGTTTTTAGATCTATTTTGTAGTGTGAAGTCCATCATCGGCTAAACAATTAGCGTTTATATGCCATTTCGGGCTTTGTTCGAACAAAAGTTATTGCATGGCTCTGCCTGCCACCGCATATGTAGAGTTGATGCGGGGAAAAAAGAACAACCATTTTTAACTTTGGCACAAGGGTGGTTTGGAAAGAACTCCTTTTTGTGCGCGCGCGTGTGCATAGACAGGAAGCGCGAATGGAGGGCTTCTAGTATGCGGTAACAAAATGCGAGGGCAATATCTTTCTGGTTTAGGTATATGTTTGTCTCTTTCTTTTGCTTGAAAGCTAAAGTTTGTGTGCTTCTTTAACCGTGCTTCATGAAGTTTTTTGCCAAATCAAATGGCACGACACTGTAAACTCCGGCAAGAATACATACCTTAGGTGATCACAAATGCCACGGAAGGAACAACATAGGCATCAAGGAGATAAGTGCTAGTGCTAAAAGGAGAGCTTAGGAAACCTGAGAAATAGAAAGTGCTTAAGTGTCCCAGAGAATGCAGGACTCTACATAGCAAGAGAAGGTGCAAAAACTTAGCACTGTGTTTGATGAGGAGAGAAAAATAGAGATGAAAAAAATTATAAAGGAATGAGTAAAAGATGGAAATTACAAAAATTTTATTTTTGAAGTTGTAATTTTTTTTCCTTTTAATTAAGGATAATTTGGTTATTTTAAAGGTAGAAATCAACCATCAACTGAGATAAGGTATAGATTTGTATATCAAATCTAATTTAAACATATATTTAATAAGATCAAAAATCAAATATATAGATTTTAAAATAACCTAAAAGATAAATATCACGACTTTTTAAATAACTCCTCCCTTTTTTTCTCATTATTCTTTTTCGTCCCCCACCAATATACCAGTTTCTTTTCCACTCTAAAATCTCTTTATACTCTCTCTCTCTCTCTCTCTCTCTCTCTCTTTCCTACCAAGTAAACTGATTTTTGCACCTTCTTTTCTGGAAAAGGAATAGGGTAAAATCCTTTCCAAATGTTTTAGTTTTCGGTCCACGCAGGAAGAAGTCTTACAAACTTACTCGAGCCGGGTTAGCCAAGTTAGCCCAATGTGGAAGGCTTATGGATGGATGCACCGAAGATGGCATTTATAACGTATTCCTAAAGATGACCCGAGGAAAAAAAGGCTTTAAGTTCTCCAAGTAGTTGTTCCTAGTGTGCTAGCCATTGTTCCATTTCGCAAAGTGAATGATGCTTTCTCTTTAAAACAAGGGGCGTGAAGAAGGAAAGGCCAAACACTTCGGCCTAATCGGAATAAGAAACGACGAAATGACCAGATGAGGTGCGCCGAGCACCCCCATTTAAAAAGAAGGGTCGAAGGTTTTAGGCTCATAGCTTTCCCCATCCCCCTTTGTTGGGTGGTGCTTGTGTGAACCACCAAAAATCGGGCTTGAAGCTCTCGCACATACAACCCCATCAAAATAAATAAATAAATAAAAGTAAGGGGGTGTTTGGCAGTAGTGAGAACCACTCAGTTCCCACCACAATCTTAGTTATAAACAGTGTAAAGCTCTCACATGCTACAGTAACAATAAAAAAATACGCTACAGTATAAAACTCTCACATGCTCCAGTAAAAGTGGTTCTCACCACTGGTTTCCACCACCTTTTCAAACACCGTATAAATATTAAATAAAAACAAAGACACACATGGCCAAATATTGTACTCGACAAATTAAATTTCTTTTTTTGGAACTAAATTCAATATTGGCCAAACCTAAATAATTTATTCAACTGTGAAAAGAAAAATAACTCTGTTTATAAAAGATCAATAGAACCAAGATTTTTTAAGATCGTTAATGCTATTCAATGACTTGATAAAATACTGACAAATTATTTATGTTTTTAATTAGTCAATCAACTATTAATTACCTAACTTTGGGTGGGGTAAAAGGCAAATTACCTTGAGTTTTGTCAGCTATTAATAAGCTATTTTGGTAGGAATGAAAATATGGCCCAATTTGATCAAATACGTCCTCATTTGGAAAGTTAAATTAAACATTTTTTTTTTAACTTCTTGATCCAACTTTTTCAATTTTTCATATCAACCTTTTTTTTTATGTAATGAAATGGGCTTATTTTTTTGCAACATTTATAAAGCTTTTTTTTGAGTCATTAACATATCTGTCATTAAAATCTATTAAAATCTATCTTCATATAACCAGGTCATTAGTCATTTAAAAACGTTGTTCATTGAAAAATTTATAGTTTATTAGTCAATAAAAAAACTTAAAATAAAAAGTTTAGGAATTAAAAAAAAACTAAATAATTAAGTCATATTATAAACTAAGAGACCTTAGTTATTAAAATGGATCTCACTCATATATACCGTGTGTATAATTTAAGCACTAAGTCTATGCGTCATATTCATTATAAATTTCTAGATTTAATGACTAAGGTAGTCCTTTAAATTACTAAAATATAAGGTTTTTTTTTTCTTTTAATGACTAATAACCAGCAGTATGATAAATTTTAATGACGAGAACAGTCAACATATTTAATCACTATTGACTGATGATCATATAATGCTCATCGTTAAAATATGCACTAAGGATTTTCCAAGTCAGATTCTAAAAGAAAATCCATAAAATATTTCCAAACAAAAAAAAAAAAGAAATTCCATAAAACATATGCACTTTATGATAAAACATTACAATATTTATATATTGATCATGATTTAGTCTTGGACTTTTTAATGACAAATAATAATAATAATAATAATATATTATTATTATTATTATTCGGGGAGGTAACATAGGAAGCAAATGAGTCTTTTATAATTAACAACTTGGCATTCGAAATAGAGGAATTCCATTCAAAAAAAAAGAAATATAGAGGGATTTAATGTATTATTAATTGTTATCAAAAAGTTAATCCCTCCTACGTTTGGAGAAGCATTATTTGGGGCCGAGTGCTCTTGAGGCAGGAATACGGTGGGTTATCGGGGACGGTTCAAAATTTACAAACTATTTAGCAAACCTGATTAGAGTCAACTTTTTAGTTATTAAATAGCGTAAAGTTCTCACATGCAACAGTAAAAGCAAAAAAGTTGTTACAGTGTACAGTTCTCACATACTACAGTATTTAAAAAAAAAAAAGTTCTTATCATGCTTGCCAAACACCCTATCAAACTTTTCGATTATCCGTGGCTTTCGCGACCATATTCTTCCAAGACAGTCACTCCTCCAAATGTGAATAATCGAAATCTGTTGCTGACAGATTTAATTGAGAATGGCTCTTGGTCTAAGAGAACTATGGACGACCATTTGCGGCCCATTGATTAAGACCTGGCACTAAGCATCCCATTGAGCTCTCCAGGAGGATTAGATATGCTATCTTAGCACTTTGACCGTAAATGCTTGTACACCGTTCGTTCGGGATACAAAGCTGAGATGAGTAGGAATAAAGCGGAGGAATCATTGGGGCTGCCTGTGGTGGAAGAGATTGTGGTGCAGTGGCTAAGGGACATCAACCACGGCTTCCCCATTCTTAGAACATATGTTTGATTTTTTATCCGACTCACTTGCGCCTTAATTGTTACTGGTATACCAAGGGCTGAGATTGGGTGTTTGGGCCATGTGTTGTAAACATCGAAAAAATTAGGTCTCATACTACTTCTTTAATACCACTAATGTTTTGTACTATTTTTTCAAATCTTTGATTCATACTTGACATAAAGTATGTCTAAATTACTCTAAAAAAATCTTAACACCCACCTCTTCTTCTATCCCTTCCCTGCTCTATATTTCACGCTCTTCCATCTCTCTTCCTGTGTCTCTTTCTCTCACCTCTCTCTTTCTATTTCTTAAAAGTGTGTATTTCATTTTTTTTTTTTCGCAAAAATAGTAAGAATCAAAAGTGGTATCATAGAAGTGGTTTGTCAAATTAACCCGTGAAGACTAGGTATCGTTTGAGGTCTCGCATGTGGAGACTTAGTGGACCCCTTCTACTCGTTAGTGGTTTTTAGGGCTGCCAATGTATTGAAGGGATGAGAACGTAAGGTGCACTATCTAATCCTTTTTTCAAAGCAAAATAAAATAAAATAAAAATACATGTTTGGCAAGCTTTAGTGGTTAAAAGCAAGCTTGTGTCTGGAGGGTTCCAAACCAACTCTACGTGTCCTTGTTGCAAGGAGGGGGTGGAAGATATCACTCATGCTTTATGGGGCTGCATGATAGCTAGAAAAGTGTGGGAAAGCAGCTCTTTATGGGACATCCTTAATCACTACAAAGGGGGTCCTTTCCACACTCTTTGCACGTGGTTTTTTCAACATGCTGGGAAGGAAGAGCAAACGCGTACGTTTTTGAAGGCTGAATGTTGTCAGGAATTGAAGTGGTGGAAAGGGCAGATAGGGTCTTTTGGGATTACAGCTCTTGTTGGAAGGTGAATTATGCTCAGCGCCCCGTGACGCCCATATGCAGAAATAGATGGAATGCCCCAATGAATTTTCTTTCAAGGTGAATGTCGATGCTGTTGTTGTTTGTTATTTAGACACTGCGGGGATCGGTGTTGTGGCGAGGGATCAGACGGGTGTGGTGTGTGCAGCGGCAGCTATTCAAGTTAAGGGTTGATTCAATCCACATGTGGCGGAATGCATAGAGATAGAGAAGGTGCGAGATTGGATCAAATGTGGGGTCTTTCGGACTAGGTGGTAGAATCCGATGTGCTTAATGCTACAGATGGCTAATAGGGTGTTTGGAACGGTGGTTGGAACCAATGGTAGGAACTACTTTTACTGTAGCATGTGAGAATTTTATACTGTAGCATTTTTTTTTTACTGTTACTGTAACATATGAGAGCTTTATACTGTTCATAACTGAATTTGTGGTGGGAACTGAGTGGTGAGAACCACTGCCAAACACCCCCTAAGATTGTGGAAGAAATCAAAATTATTATGTCTGAAGCTCGTTGTGGTCTTTGTTGTTACACTTTTCGTGAAGGGAATGAGATAACCAACACAATTAGCTAATTATGCGTTGCTAAAAAATAACGTGTTTTGAAATGATTATTTATCAGGTTTTATTAGTCGTTTTGTATTAAATAATTTGCTAAGTGATTAATAAAATCATTCAGTTTCTCTAAAAAAAACCCAAAGTTTTTTTTACAACACATAAGGTTGAGGTTTGCCTGTAATAAAGAGGGCAAACTTGACAATGTGAAAAATATATTGACAATTACATCGGATCAAGCCATTTAGTTTGTTATGATATCTAACTTGACTAAAATGCGTAATTTTTATGGGAGGAAATTATACAAAATGGTCATATTTGCTAAAAATTTGAAGCAAATACATATTTTAAATAATTGGAAATAAATATCATGTTTTAAATTTCAATCCCAAACATTCCAATTTTATCCATGTTCTTGTCAAATCTGACAAAAAAAAAACTCCTGTCAATGACAGCCACCTCTGATTACTGCCAACCACAGTTGCCACCAATGCGCTCACTGACATCGCCGGTCCATCTTGCATAGACGTTGACGATCTACAAAACCATGTCAACAACAGACTTTGACGACACTCGCTCAGGGAGATCGACGGCTCCTTCGCTGTTCGCGCTACTCCGGTGACGACACGATTGGGCTTCGGGCGATTCCTGCCAACCTAACTCCAACAATGGCGCGAATGGCTCTTTCATAACCTCCGATGACAAGCGCAATTTATGAGCGAGAGAAAGAGATAAAATGAAAGGGGGAAAGAAAACCGAGAAAGTGAAGATAAGGGAGAAAGAGGGGGCAGGAATGGCTCATTCGCGAGCTCCGGAGGACCTCCGACAAAAGGCGCGACCTCTGAGCCAAAAAAAAAAGAGAGAGAGAGAGAGAGAGAATGAAGGGGAAGAGAGAGTGATGCGAGAGGAAGGAAAAAAAAAAAGAAAGAAAAAAAATTTAGATTTGTTGAAGTATTAAGATCAGATTGAGGGTTTATTTATTTATTTTTTTTAGACAATGATTCAATTCAAAGTCATTTGAAATTTGCTGAGATCTTAAAATATACATGACGTTTGCAACCAATAATTTTATAAAATATGACATCTTCCTCCTTTTAGGGGAATTTTCATAACCGACACATTTTAAAATTTTTCGCATATTTATTTGTAACATAATTTAATATATAATATAAATAAAAATATGTTATAACTTTTTTTAATAGGTCATTATGTATAATGGTTGTAACTATTAGTTACAACTATAAACAGTATAAAGCTTTCACTTATTGTAGCAAAAAACTATAATTAAAGCTTTTATATCTTATAATTTTTAAACCAAAATTATTAGTTTTAACTGTTCTTTTAAACGATCTACAAACGTGGCATAAATATACATAATTTTAAACAAAGTATGTGTAACATGTTGTTTTCTTATAATTTACTCCAATGTTTTGGGTTTTTGCCACAAAGGCGGGCCAAGCCTAGACTTTCTCAAATCTCATGAGTTAACGAGACAATTGACCCAATTACATTTATTGAATTAAAATATAATTGTAATTTGTAAAAATTTTACAAATGTCTTATAATGATATCATTAAATTTATTTATATGAAATTATATAGTATAATATATAATATTATTAAGATAATTATTATATCATTAAAAATATTTTAAAAATATTTTAAATATTAAGTTAGGTTTTAATTTTATAACAATAATTTAGACACATATTTCATATTTTTTTCAAATATCTCATTGGAACTGGGCTATAGTATGGGCCGATCCAACACGTGGCGTAGACAACGGTTTGAGGGTCGTCGGTGGGCGGTGAACAAATCATGTGAAAAAACGTGCCTGGAAATTGAAGAAGGGGTTGTTTGGTTGGAGAATTGTGATGACTAGAGAGACTGAAGTATTAATTTGAGTAATGCGAATGAAGCAAATACCTGTTTGGTGCATTGAATTTTCAAATCACAATAACAATTTCCAAGGCATTTTAATCCCAAAACCCGAGTTCACCTCGGGGTTGTTCTCGGCAGACTTCAATATCAACGCTACAGTATTTGTGCTCGACCTGTGATGCGCATGACTCTTCGTGTGATTCTCTTCATCGTAGAGATTCTCTGAAATCTCTTCACCCAATTTTTTCTTACCGTTGAGGGATTTTATTCCTGCAATAAATCCCCCAACTGAGCAGGTATGGTTGAACTCTTTCTCTCTCCTATGCAGTCTACCCACCATTATTGTTCTGCAAAAGCTCTCTCTGCGTCTCTCTCTCTTCGTCACTCTCTCTCTGTCAAAACGGCGACCATCGTTCCTGACCGTGAGAGCTTCGGCCCTCAACTCGGTCGTCTTCTCCGTCGATATAGATCGGCCCATCGTAGACCATATCGGGCCCACCGACCATTATTGAGGTGTTATCGTTGTTTGAATCGGAGTAGGCGACCAGTGTCCTCGCGAGTTGCCGATATTCAGCCGGAGTCTACCCAATCATCTGTTGCCTCAAACACGGTAAGTATTCGACCTCTAATCCTCTTTTTTTTGTTCTTGTTTTTTCTGGATCTTGTCTTTATACGAGTTTGGGGATATTGCAATGCTCTGTTAACTTATGGTTGGTATGTTCCTCTGTTTTTGTTGGATGTAGATTTATTTTTTTTTCATTTTTATTTCTTTGAGCTCTCCGGAGTTTGGGTTCGTCTTCATAATCGGCATCCCTAGTTAATACGGTTACTCAGAATGTTGGAACGACTGAGAATGATCCACTGATTTCTTTCATTTCTCCAATTGCTTTTGTTCTTTGGCTGATGCAGTATTTCACGGTTCTCTAGTACATCTATCAGTTGAAACCATGTTGAACTAATCCATTGATGTTCTTTCTTGTTGTTTTGGTTCAACATTTTCAACGGCTGGAAACAGGTCCTTTAGACGAGAGATTATCTCTGTTGACATATATCCTGATGTGTTATTACCTTCTGTGATTGATAATTTGTGAAGTTGTTTAGAACGAAATTGCTACCAATTGCATATCATAGCCAAATGGAATGAACTGTTGAACTCCTGCTTTGGAAAAAAGTGATACATATTTGCTTTCCTTTGCTTTTTTAATCTGTTGTTGTTGTTGTTGTTGTTGTTGGCAGTGGTAGTGGTGGTTTTGTTTTAGTGTTGTTGTTCTAAGCTAATAAGTAATCAACCCAATAATATATGCATTATGACTAATTCATTGAGTTTTAGCAATTTGTACTTCAATTTGATTCATAGATTAGATGATATGAAGGCATCATGCATTTCCTGTACTCTCGGTTTTTCCTCTTCTCATACCAATGTTTTAACTCTTCTCGGTTTTTCCTGTAATCTGTTGTTGTATTCTACACAAACCAAACCATGTGGTGCAAGACGTCATTTGCAGTGTATAACACGCCTTGGTTTTTGTTATTTGTATTCAATCAACTGTGAACTATGATATGTTACGTGTGAACCTATTACTGTGAACTTGTAATTTGTTTTACACTTGTTCTTATAACAATTGACACCTACATTGCTGATCGTTTTGTCTTGTCTGTTTTTTTTTTAATGAAAAGAATTTAAACTTGATAAGATCACTGGTACTACATTATGACCCTAGAGAAAGGGCTGGCTATGATGAAACTAATTCTGCTCCCTCGCATTGGTTGAAGCTTTATTATTGTGGATTGTCATGGGCTTCATATGCTAGTGTGCTCTCGGTTGGCTATGCACATGATTGTGGCATTGTGCAACTTTCGTTTTCCACATGTCCTTGTGTGTACCAATCGATCGTAGCATCGTTGTGGACGTCTTAAGTGGCAATCGACAATAGTTATGCTCCTAATGTGAAAAGGATGAAGCAATTACAGTTTGAGCCATTTCTATCTCAACACGTATTCTAAATAGATTTTCACATTCTTTTCATTGCAAAATGTCATATGCATTGGCTATTGCGCGCTCTATGGACTGTTGACTCAACCACCGCAAGATGGGAAAGAAGAGGAATGATGATGAGGCAACCGTTAATTGGACCCGACAAAATGAGAGAGCTTTGTTATTAAGGCTAGTGGACCATCAAACAACCGCCCTGGGACGACATCCTACCGCAGCCGATTGGGACCGGTGGGCGGAGGAAATTTTTGGTAAAGGTGTTCCTGGCGAACGTTGCAAGCAAAAGAGAAATCGACTTAGGAAAATTTTTCAGCTATATTCCGTTCTGATAAATGCAAGTGGCCTTGGTTGGGATTCTGAAACTGGGGCCGTTCATTGCGAGGCAGCATATATAGATGATTTCTTAGCCGTGAGTTTATTTTCCTTTCACTGGTATCCATCTAAATTCTTCAAAATATATATCACTTTTGGATTGTTGGTCGCTGATAATTTTTATTATTCGATGTCCAGCGAAACCCCCAAGCGAAGGACTTGATTGGCAAGGCTGTGCCAAATTGGGCGTTGATATCGCAATTGTTTCACAGGGAATCTGCAACCGGCTGTCATGCGGTTGCTTCGGGTTCGACTCGTTTGACTGAAGCTCGTAGTCCGCAGAGAAGCAACTCCGAGCATGATGTTTGTACTGATCAGATGGACTTACAAGATGAGATCAATAACCCTGACGATAGGGCATACATTGCTCATTTGGCAGGACTTGATGGCCGCCGACCAGAAGTACGTGCCTGCAACATTGCTCCTACCTCTCGGAGAATTGGGAAGAGACAAGTGCGTAGCAAAGGTGTGGTGGATTCGGATGCAGCTACAATTGCCTTACAAAGCATCGCAGAGTCCCTATCCAGCCGCGGACGTAGTAAGGGCCATGGTGGTGGAAGCTCAGCAAATCAACACACGTCGGATGATGTGGAATGGAGGCAGTGCATAACAATCATGAATGCGATGAACCTAGGCCCAGATCAGTACGTGGATTTTACAGAATACCTATCAACTAATCCCAAAGTCCAAACCGCGTTTCTCCTATCCAAAGAGGATTATCGCATGGCCTTTGTACAGAAAGGGGTCGCAAAAGTTCAAGCTCAACAACGACATCCACCTGAGCGCACGCCTCCACCACCAGTAACGACGCAAGCGCCACCGCCTCCTTTCTTTCATCCTCCCGGCCAATTTCAGCAGGACCTTCCATATTTTCCACGTCCACCATATGGTGGACATGACGGATATTAGTTCATCTAATTATTGCATGCTTCCTATTTATTTTCCCTACCATTTGTTTACATTTGTCATGGACAATTTTTTTCTGGATTGCATTAGACATAGCATTTTCTTAGAGTGTATTCTTCATTGCGTTATTTTTTATTGCATTACGTCCGTATTGCATTTTTCTGAACTGTAATCTTCATTGTAATTTGTTGGATTGTATTCTTCGGCGCTATAGCATTGTATTGTTGCTTAGGATGATGATGTTTTAATTTGTTGGTGAGGACATATACTTCCCATACCAGGGTTTAATCTTGTTATATTAGTTGTTTACTATACTATATTGTATGAATGTCTGTGTTCAATAGGGTTTAGCTAACAACAATGATATATCAATCCATGTTTTTCTAAAATCTCACAACATATATTACTAGCAGGGATTGTATGGCGGAATTTGGGGATGGAAGTTATAGAAATACCTCAGATGAGAATTCAGACGACGATGAGGATATATATGACATTGGAGGCGCATCTGCGGCGATATATGCCACCGTAATTTTGCAGCCTCGTCAACAACGCAACACGTTGGGAATGCCTGGATACGAACGAGTTTCTAATTTGTTGCATGGGCATCATAGTAGAATATATAATAAGATACGAATGGGTGCTGATACGTTTACAACACTTAGTGCAATAGTCCAAAACAAGGGTTTGTTAAGACCTAATCGCCATACCAATGTTGATGAACAATTGATGATTTTTTTAAATGTCATATCACAAAGCCAAACGAACAGAGAGATGCAAGATTATTGGCAGCATTCAGGAGAGACAATTTCACGCTTATTCACACAGGGCCTCCATGCAATATGTGCATTGAGACATGATTTTATTCAACCGCCAAAATGGAATGAACTGTCCACGCTTGTTCAAACACATAGGAACAAGTACCTCCCCTGGTTCAAGGTAACTATCTCTAAAACTCAGGAAAAACTATATTGTCATGTGTAAAATAGTTGTTTTAAATCACTTCACATTTTTATTTAATGAACAGGATTGCGTAGGCGCTATTGACGGTACACACATACCATGTATTCCACCAAGCGCAGAAGCAAGAAGGTATATTAATAGAAAAGGATATCACTCACAAAATGTCATGGGCATTTGCGACTTTGAAATGAAATTTACTTTCATATTAACTGGATGGGAGGGATCCGCCCATGATGCGCGAGTGTTACTAGACGCCATATCCGATCCAGAGAAGAACTTTCCAAGGCCACCGCCAGGTAGACGAGAAAGCAACTTATTGTTTAGATCTTTTAAGTCGACTTTTGAATTTTTCTAACACCACTTGTGATATGCTTAGGAAAATTCTATTTAGTAGATTCTGGCTATCCCAACAGCAATTGTTTCCTTGCTCCATATCGAGGAGTTACCTATCACTTGCAGGAGTATCGAGAGCGTAGGCATGGTCCTCGTTCGCCAAGGGAGTTGTTCAACTATACGCACTCATCTCTTCGCAATTGCATTGAAAGAACTTTCGGTGTATGGAAGGCGAGATTCCCAATATTGAAGAGCATCAAGCCCTATCCATACGACAAACAAAAGTTGATCCCAATTGCGTGTGCTGTGATTCACAACTTCATACGCATGTGGCAAAGCAATGATGAGATACTTCAGCAATACTATGATGATGCACTACCAGTGGCTGAGATAGAAGGAGAAAATGTCTACGAAGAACATGGGTTGCAAGACGACGATGGGGTTGATGTCAGCCCATTTATTCAAAATAGAGGTGATAATGCCAGCATGAATGCTCGTAGGGATGCGATGGCAAATCAAATGTGGGAAGCTTATGCCCAACGCCCTTGGTACATAAGTCGGCATTAGTATTTCAATACAGCTTACTACATTAATGTTGGAACGTTGCTACGTTTTGGATTGTCGTCTAAAATAAACACTTTTTCCCCTCCTGTATACAATGAAATTGAAAAAGGAGCACATTCTTTGTATGGATTGAAATAAATTTTTTCTCGCAAATACATAATTGATTGGAGAGAGAATTGGATATTTCGGCAAATAGATAATAGCATGTACATGGCAACAAGATTCAAGAGGCAACAAAAAGAGGACTTTTTAATACGATTATAACTCTAATTTTTTTTCGTATTGTGTTCATGTGTACCAAATATTGATTTCTTATTGCATTCAATCAAATGAAACTAATTTATTCATATACCATTTTATGCTCTTTTTAAAAAATGGGCTATTTTTGTAAAAGAAAATTTTTTATTTTGATAAAAAGGCCACCAAAATTCTTAATCTAAATCTCACATGTACCAAACACATATTCATAACTCAAATCAGGATTTAAAAACTTACCAAACACATATTTCAATATTCTATCCAAATTTAATTTTAAATACTCTACCAACCAAACAATAACTCGAATTATAACTCAAATCACATTACTCAAATCATAATCCAAATCATAATACTATTTAAAAAGAATTCAAATCACCATAATTCAAATACCTCTACCAAACGGGCCCGAAGTATACCTCCGAGAAATGTCCGTGGGACCCATGAAAGATTATTACAGCAGAGAAAAGGGCATCAGAGGTTAGAGGTTTCAAAAGCAACTGTCATCCACTTTGCAATCTTCAAACTTGGTTCACTTCGAAAGTAGGCCCCAGAGCTAAAACCCAATTCAATTATTATTTTTTAATGTTTTGGAATCCCAAGTTGGGGCTAACTTTGGCATTTCAATAATGTTGTTGTTATGTTAGGAATATTTTTAATGCTTTTGTCATCATTAACCACCTTCCCAAATGAATAAAGACCAGCAAAACATGCTCACAATTTACAAACATTTCTCCGCTTACCATTGAGCATTGGAAATTGCAATTTTGTTTTTGGGATTTGTTTCAACTTTGAAAATTATTTTTTATATGGTGTTTGATAAAATTAATTCAACGGTAACAATATAAAACTTTGATATATTATAATATAAAATAAAAATAAATTATTGTGTAAAATTTTCATATATTATATCATTTTAACGAAAATTTTAGTTCAAATGAGAGGTCGTAAACATACTATAGAGGTTTCATTGGGTAGAATTGTGGGATCAAGGAGTGCTATTAGAGAATACAGAACTTAAATGAATATAAAATAAGAAAATTGGACTTTGCAAGCTTTAGAACTTTCATATCCAATGCAGCCTGTAAACTATAGTGACCCAATATTTATATATTGGTGTTCATTTATATACTTAAACAATGCATGACTCAGATTTATTTTGTCTTTTACAATAAGATGATTTATACAATAATTACAATCCTTTTATGGAAAAATTAATTGAATTATTTTTTATTTTTTTAATTTCGAGCCAAAAAAAAAAGAGAAATAGATGCATCTCTAATACAGGTTAATTGGATATACTAACGCAAAATTTTGGCATTGGAGTGTAAAAAACATTCCGAATGCAGTGTCATTTTTTATGCTAGATCTATCATATTTTAAAAAATTTGCCACCAAATATTACATAGGGCAAATTTAAGAGTTAACACTTATTGGTCAATATATTAACCTTTTATCTTAACTATTATAATGTTGTTATCATTAAATTATTTTAATATTAAAAATTTACTTTTGTAAATTTTAAGATTTAATAATTATAACAAAATATAAATATAATATTTAAAATAGCATTATTTATTAGAGTACAAAATAAAATAACACATTAAATATTTTTACACTTTTTAATGACAAATATAATATTAACACTAATTTTTATATTGAAGATGGCGTAAAGTTGCTCTTTTCTGCTTATTGTATAATAAAACAATGGCGTTTGACAAGTCTGTTGAAACCAATTGGCTCTAATCAACTACAATACGGAGCTCTCAACAATTATAATATAAAATACAAAGTTGCTACAATATAAAAATTCTCACATGCTATAATTTTTAAACCAAAATTTTTAGCTCACCGTCAAAGGCGCTTGACATTTAACTCTATAGGGTGTTTGACAGAGTGGTTAGAACTGTTTTTTACTGTAGCAAATGAGAGCTTTACACTGTAGCTATTTTTTTTTTATTGTTACTGTAGCATATAAAAACTTTACACTATTTGTAACTAAAAATAATGGTATGGATCACGTTGCCAAACACCCTCTAATCACCGCAACTAATTTATCGGCTGTTTGGATGAGTGGTGGGAACCACACGGTTCCTACCACTACTTTTTCAGTTACAAACAATATAAAACTTTCACATGCTACAGTAACAATAAAAAAATCACTACAATATAAAGCTCTCATATGCTACAGTAAAAATAGTTCTAACCAACGATTCTCACCATCCTTCCAAACACTTAAGAGAGTAAAGACCGTGTTTTTGTGGAGATGTGAAAAAGCAAAACTCTCACTCATATAAATGAACAGTGAGCTGAACCAGAGAGACTTCCTTCCTTAATAATGCCGCCATTATGCGACACTCTAAGAATAATTATCAATTTGTTAATCTATAAATTTTGCATGGATCTTTAGGGTGTTTGATAAAGTGGTTAAAATTATTGATTAAAATTATATTTATTGTAGTATCTGAAATTTTTATACTGTAATAATTTTTTTATTATTACTATAATATGTAAAAATTTTATACTATTTATAACTAAAAAAATGATTCAAATTGCGATCTGTCAAATACCTTTCCTTACCTTTTTCATGAAAAGGATATGAGTTGTTAGCTTTGCACCATTGTAAAAATGGGGTTTTTTTTTTAGGTAGAAAGGAATTGTCAATTCAATTGTGTTATAAAGAGGAAAAATATATTGTACTCTTGGTTTTGTTCTATAGTACTTTTTTTTTCTTATAAAGGAGACATTGATTGAACGTCGGAAACTATATATATATATATATATATATTTATTTATGTATGTATGTATTTATATATATTAAATGAATAAAACGTGACATCATTTGAATGGGGTGATAATTTCTTTTGCTTTCTTTGAAGAACACCCACTACCAAACATTTTCTCTCTTCCTCTCCTTGATTAATATTCTAGCCTTTTAAAATCCACCAAGTTGGACTTTCCAAAAAAACATAAATCCACCAAACCATAAATGAAAATATGAAAATATGTGATTCACATGTGATGAAGCGCATACTAAAAGTTAGTACATGAATGTGAACAAAGACATAATATTTCGTTTTCCAAAATATATTTGTATATATTACATTAATTAATAATTAATAATATATTCCATGCTTCCAAAAAAAAAAAAAAAAAGAGGTTATCTACCCTTTTTCATAATTTGTAAATTAAACTCAAATCATACACTTTTTCACAACTTCACTGATTTAATATTAAGGCCATAGGACTGTCGGTGCAATAAAGTGCACACAAATATTTCTTTTGAAGCTATAACGGATCCAACACAAAAATCATAGTCCGAAGGTATTATTTTACATCAATTTCCAACCTTGCCAATAAACTTTTATTAGTTTAAAAATTAAGCAATCTAAAGAATTCTTTTGCTTTAACACTTAAAAAACAACGTGCTTGTATTTTCAAATCTTTAAATGTAATTTTTATAGTGAAGAAGACAATTTTATTTTATTGATAAAACATGGGTATTTTAGTTGTCGGATTAACTATTTTATAGTCTGAGTTGTAATTAAAAATTGTTTTGTATTATGCGTTATAGATTTTTAACATAGATAGTCACAAAATTAAAGTCTTAATTTAGTTGCTAAAACACTCAGCTTCATAAAGTAACTCAACTCCATAAGGTGAAGCAAAACTCCCTTATAGTACAATCAAAATATAAGATGCGACTATTTTTTTCACAACTTTTATTAGTTAATCATCAACAACTACCATAGACTACGTCAGAAAGAGGCACGCCATTGTACCCTGTATTGAACAAGTCTTAGATCATTTTTGTTCCATAGCCTAGAACTTTATTTTTACATGTTTTTGGGAAAATGTTAAAACATACTTTCGACGTGGGCAATTTAAGTTGTAAGTGATGGTTTAACTTTAAGTAAAAAGTGTATATATTTTGTAGAGATTCAACTAGAAGCTCAACCCATTAGTGGTTCCTTTAAGGAATATTCATCATTTTG
This sequence comes from Artocarpus heterophyllus, assembly GCA_025403435.1. Classification (NCBI taxonomy): domain Eukaryota; kingdom Viridiplantae; phylum Streptophyta; class Magnoliopsida; order Rosales; family Moraceae; genus Artocarpus; species Artocarpus heterophyllus. The sequence goes on from CM046352.1 coordinate 10,075,597, forward strand.
GCTAGAGGTGGCAATAATTGTGTTTGTATTGTGTTCATGTCAACACGTTTACAGCATGACATGTTTAACCCGAACACGACACGATCAATAAACATGCCAGAAATGCAAACACGAACACAACACGCTTATGGCCCGCGTAACACGACACGACACGATTAACACGATTATTAAACATGTCGTGACGGGTTGACATGATAACAACACGCATATGACACATTTATGACCTAATTAACTAAAAATTAAAAAAAAAATAAAAAATTTAAAAAAATTTTAAAAAAAAGCCAATAAAGAAAATTAACAAAAACACAATATCTAATTAATACTAACCTACTATAAATATTTTAAATATTTTTATTTTTAAGTTTAAATATGTTATAAATGGGTGGGTCGTGTCGTGCCGTGTTAACACGTTTATGGCCCGTTTAATTAAACATGTTAAGGAGTGTTTAGCATGTTAGCACGAATTCAGCCCGTTTATTTTCGTGCCAACCCATTTATGGCACAATTAATAAACGTATGGTTCAAACCTGTTTATCCTGTGTCGTTTTCGTATTGTGTCATCGTGCCGTGTCCGAAACTACCGGCCCTAATTTTGGGGCATATTCATTCAAAGTAATTTTCATAAAACCAAAAAAAAGGAAAAGCATATTTCAAAAAATGGAATTAGTTATTTTTTTTAAGTGAAGAGGGAAACTGCGAAGAGGTATTAATTATTTTTAAGCAGAGTTAAAGTTATCATGTTGTTAAAGTAAAAGACAAACACGTTTTTGTTTTTGTATTTCTTACAGATGAAATTACAACAGAAAATCTAGAGGAAGAATGCCCTTAACAGGGCATAAAAAATTATTTTATTCTTTAATTACTATAAGATTTTTGTCTTTTGTCTTTATTTTTTCATTTTTATATTAACTCGAGAGAGACAAAAAAAAAGGCATAAAACTGAAAAAGAGTATTAAGGGAACACGTTCCATTAATTTTCTAAGGGCAACTTACAAGAATGTCCGCTAAATGCCCCAACTTATTAAAAATGGCCTTCAACATACCACTTATTAAAACTGTCCCTTTATTAAAATTGATGATTTATTAAAAATCCAAGTTACTCTTTTTTCTCACTGCCTCATAAGAAAATAGAGAGAAAACTAAGGTTTTTAATTTTTAAGATTGAATTATAATAGATAAAATAATAAATGTATAATTAATATTTTAAAAAATAAAATAAAAAATAGACAATTTTAAAAAATTAAGAAAATGAGGCTATTTTTAATAAAGGATATCATAAGGGGCATGTAGTTATCTCATTTTTTTTTTCCAATTACTATTTCATAGTTAATTCATTGGGCCAAAAAAATCAACCGGCACACCTAATCCTTTCGTTTCATTGTAGAGCTATTTGAATTTCTCTCTCTTTCTTAAACCAAAGCTAATTGTTTTCTTTTGCTTCTTCTTGTGTTAAATAAGGTTGCCTTATTTTTCTTTTAACAGAATAAAAATTTATAAATTTTATTAGTCATCTAGTCAATAAGAGTCCTCTAAATATACTTATATATATTTGTATACGTATACGGAATGTAATTATTTATATTATATCATTGTCAATATTATTATTTGCTATATATGTGATATTATCTTTTTATGTATACACTAATCTTCTAACGCGCCATAACGGGCAATCATATCCTACTTTTGTGACAATTCTTTGTCGTATATATATTTTATATATATATATATATATATATATATATGCTTTTAGTGCCATTAGACAGTCTCATGTCGTATCATTGATTTTCTTTCCCTTTTTTTCTTGAGAAAATTAATAATAATAATGATTTATATTAAGTAATATGTATTAGCAGAATAAATTAACTAATTAGGCAAGGAAAACCAAATCAGATTTTATGGTAAGAAAGTCAGCTGCAGCAACCAAGTCTGAGGGTGACAAACCATCCGCCAGTGGGCAAGACGTCACCGTTTTGGGGATTAAATGAATGTGTGTGTATATACATGCGGCAAGAGGACGCGCCACGAGCCTATAAGGCGAGTAATGAAGACGCGCCTGTAGCGTGGCGTGGAACTGAGGTCATTTATTCATTGTCACACACCGACACTCCCCTTGTCGGCTCCCTTTTATTTGCTCTCCGGCTCGGCTCGGCTCGGCTTTTCTCTCCTTCTTTGCTTGGAGTCCGCTCTCATTCTCTCTCTCTCCCTCCACTTTTCATAACCTTTTAATAATTAGATTTGTGGTGTTTTTAACTTCTTCCGGAAAATATTAGCCAAAAAAAAAAGTGAATTTTATTTTTTATCCTTGAGCTATGTATCCTGTCCAATATTTACTTACAAACTTTAAAACATAAGAAATCACACCTCTAAATTATTTAATTTGTCTTATTTTAATTATTTCATTACCAAATCTATTAAAGATTAATGGAATTAAGCTAATATTTTACTTTTGACCCTTAAACTATGCAACTTGTCTCAATTTGACCCTTAAACTTTAAACTATAATAAATCATATCCTTAAATCATAAAACTTGTCCCATTTTGACTATCTCATCACTAAATTTATTAAAGAATAGTGGATTAAGAAATAACGATTTTGATCTTTTGGCTCTATATATGTTTTCATTATATATTTTGAAGTTAAAATATCTAAATTATGTTTATCCATTATAAAAGTTATTATTTTTTCTTCTTATTTTATAATTTTGTTGTTAAATGTTTTACTATTTTTTTTGCTCAAGAAGTTTTATCAAACTTTATCTATCATATGATTTGAAATGAATTAAAAAATGAATAAATAAGAGCATAGATACTAAATATAACATATTTGTCATTTTTATGACTAAATTTTGAGGTTGAAAATTATGTAAATAATATAATAATGAATACTTCACTTAATTAAACTCAATAATTACAAAAAACTCAAAATTTGTCTTAATTCTAAGTCAACAAAAATGTATATTTGTTTATGAAATTTCTTATTTATAGAATTAAAATGTGTGAAAGTCTATTACAAATGATTTAATCCCAACCGACGATTGTAATTAATCGATCAGGTACGTGTATATATGGCTTATATTCATCAATATTTTAACAAATTTAGTGATTAAATGGGCAAAATAGGACAAGTTTTATAGTTCAAGGGTGTGATTTTGTTATAGTTCAAAGTTTATGTGTCAAAATGGGACAAGTATATAATTTAGGCACCAAAAGTGAAATTATTGGCTGAATTCCATTTATATTTAATGGATTTGATAACGTAAGGGCCAAAATGAGACACGTTAGATAGTTTAGGAGTGTGATTTGTTACGTTTTAAAGTTTATGGGTCAAAATATGACAAATTGCATAGTTCAAAGGTTAAAAGTAAAATTAACCCAAAAAAACTTCTTCTTTTTGCTCCAAAAAACAATATAAAAAACTTCTTCTTGAAAATGAATCACTATCTCAAAGAACACAAATAAAAATCATTTTTTGAAAAAACAAACAATAATGTGAATTTTTTTTAATTTGTCAAAAAAATAATTTTTTTAAGAGAAAACAAAAAATATTTTTTTAATTTGTCAAAAAAATAATTTTTTAAGAGAAAACAAATTATTGCTCTTAGTAAAAGAAAGATGATGCGAAAAAATCTAAAAATTAATAATTAATTTTTTCAAGAATTTATTGTATAGTATATTTTTGTTTTACATTGTACCATACGAGAGTTTTACACTATTGAGTTTAAACTGAGTTTACCAAACACACTATAACTTTATCATCTTTAACTATTTTTTTAATTTTTGTTGATACTTGAAAAAGTTGTCTCTAACACTATTTTTTATGCAACATAAGAGATTCTTCTTCACAATTTTAATTTAAACTATATTTTCACGTCAGAAGTGAATATGTGTGATTAGGAAGATACACAAGCGCATTCGAATGATTTGAAAATACAATAATTTGGCCAATACGAGATGGATTATCTATTTTGATCCGAGATTTGTCGTCCCTAATTATAATTCGTTCTATTTTGATATTTTGTTCAGATGAAATAAAATAAAAACAAAACAAAATACAGTTTTGAGATAATTTAAAATTGATGAATATATAAATGTATATGAAGAATGTGAGTTCTTGTGTGGAGGGAGATAAGGAAGCATAAGTCTATCAACACAAAGAAAATCATTTTAAGATCATATTAGAAAATTATAATGAAACGGGAATATAAATGAGAATTAAACGAGGAGGAAACAAAGGGGGAGGCAACAGCCAGTCAACCACGGCTCTTCACAAGCTTATATATATATATATATTGTTCTAATATTTGTGCTTAGTTTAACAATGAAGGGATGGATTTTATTCATTAAAAAATGAGTATATCAATCATAATCTAAAAATGAAATGCGAAAAAAAATATTACAAATTTATTTTAAATGCCTCAACTTTAACATAAAAAAGCCACATTTTTCGCGTGCAGATTATTGAATAATGAATCATGAGAAGCCTTTATTCATAAAAAGAGCCTATCAATCATGATTAGACAAAAAAAAAATAAAAATAAATCAACTTAGTTAAAATGTGTCATTTTTAACCTAAAAAAGATCACAATTTTGTATGCACTTTCTTTACCAATAAACCAATCACAGAATCTTTTTTTTTAATATATACACAGCAAGTGCGCGCACACAAATTCCCACAAGACAAATCGACAAAGGGCTTTAACACGAGAGTAATTAAGTGTATCAATAAGTGGAACCTGCAAAGTTAACAACTTACAACTTCTAGACAATTGCTGACCGAAAGAAAACTTGTAGCACTTATAAGCCACTTGCTTTCCTCACTGTCTAACACTCATAGGGTGTTTGGAAAGGTAGTGGAAACTATTTTTATTGTAACATGTGAGAGTTTTATACTGTAGCATATTTTTTTTATTGTTACTGTAGCATATGAGAGCTTTATACTGTTCATAACTGAGATTATGGTGGGAACTGAGTGGTTCCCACCACTGCCAAACACCCCCTTATATGCCACTTGCTTTCCTCAATCCCAATGGTTATAACCTTGTTATGCACAAAATTTTACGCCCTAATCTAGTATATAGTATACCTTTTAAATTAGATTCTACTATTTTATTAACAGTTGAGTTATGACCTTATAGAGTTAAATAGAATTGCTTATTCTATCACATAAGTTACTCTACCAATCATAACTTTTAAAAAATCATGATTACATAAAATTATAAATGTATATTTCAAATGCTTCACTTTCAACCTATAAAAGGGATCATATTTCAAAAGTTTTAAACATTCCCCTAGGCTTTAGACATGAGACATTAGTTGCTTCATCGCAATACTTATTCATGGAGGAAAAGAAATAAATAAAAAACCATCCCTGTTAGGAGATGTTTCTTTCCTCTCTATTATGGCTTATTTCCACTTCTAAGAGGTTAGTACTGTTTTACAAATGAAAAAAAAAGAAAAAAGTATACCCAACTCCTCATATAAAAGAAAAGAAAAATATATGATGTACCTAATGAACGCTTCTTTTCACCAACAGAAAAAAAAAATAAAAAGAAAAAGAAAATATACCCAACAATACTTTGCTGTTGCAATTTATTCAAAAGTGACTATTAATGTTTGCTAAAATTATTACATTTATAATTTAAAGGCTCTCAGAAAAAAAAAGAAAAAAGAAAATTAGGGGTTGATTTTGAAAACAGCCTAAAGAATAGGGGTTATGTCACTTTGTCTCTTATAACCCAAGGTGATACAAAACTGCACTTCAAATCTTATTACAAATTAAAACTCTAGTAATTTCGTCAATGAATGCAAATTTTTAAACAATTTTGAGCATATGTGAGTCACATGACTAGTTGTTAAAAAGCAATGTAAGAGGGCAATGGCAATTTGGCAGTTGCAAGAAAAGTAGAAGGCGAGACTTAAGATTAGAGCGAAGAAAAATATGTCTTTCTATTTTAAAATATTTAAAATTTGTTCAGTTTAAATTTGTTATATTGTTCTCTATTAGGACATCCTGTCACCCATATATTATTAAAACCGTCAAAAAAATGAAACATCAGTGTGAACGTACTATGCTGTAACTTATATAAGTTAATGGACCATTTTTGTGCCTCACTTCCAGTCATAGTCATAGGGTGCAAAATGAGACAACCATGTTAATCTAAATAGAAAATCCGAACTAAATTTGCCTTCGGATGAGTGTTAAGAATAATAGTTTGAAATATAAAAAATTTATTTAATTGAAAAATAAACATCAAATAATAGCATTAAATTTTAAATATAATAATTTAAGAGTGAAATTACTATTAAGTATTAGTTCGAAACATTAAAATGAGAACATGTAAGGAGGGGGGATTTGAAATCTGAGTTAGGTTATTTAGCATAGTTTGGTGTGGTTTTGAATCTTATAGTTTGAGCTTGTGGTTTTGAACCTATGTGATTTGAATAATGGTTTTAAAATAACGTTTAGAATGTAAAAGTCTGAATAAGGGAAAAAACATCTTATGTGTTTGGCAATTTTAATTTTAATTAAAACTTTTGGTTGTTATAGTATAAAGATCTTATGTGCTATTGTGTCAAAAAAATAAATTACAATGTAAAGATCATATATGCTAGTATTTTTAACTAAAATTGATTCATACCACACTTTCTAAACACCTTAATTATATCAAAGAAATGGCATTTCGATGGTGTGAGAACTGTAAGAAAGCAAAAAAAAAAAAAAAAAACATAATCATGGGTTTGGATGGTTTAAACTATAAGAATTTAAATAGGGTCAAAATTTTCAAAGTAGTGGTTTTGACAGTTTTAAACCGTCCTCATCATTTTTAACCTTTGTTTTATTTTGTTTACTAAACATTAATATAACTTGAACCTAAGGTTCAAATGGTCAGAATCCGCGTATCAACTGCCACCTAAATGCTTCACCAATGAACCAAAACACAACAATTCCTCTTATTTTTGTTTTTAGGGTAGTAATTCCTCTAATTACTAATAAGCATGTGTTTAGAATGTAGTTCTAACTAACTATAATATAAAGCTTTCAGCAGCTACAGTAAAAAGACAAAAAGTTACTATAGTGTAAAAGCTATCATATACGACAGTTCTTATAGTTCTAACTAATTTGCCAAACGGAATATAAGAATTTTTGCTAAAAGGTACCTTTTGTTTGTTGATTTTTTTTTTTGTGTGGAAATTTGTTTGTTGAAATTGCTAAAAGGTTGAGAGTGTTTGGAAATCAAGTTCCAACTACTACAATATAAAACTCTCACATTTTATAGTATAAAGTAAAAGTGTGCCACAATGTAATGCTCTCACATGTTATATTATTTAAGTTTCAATTTCAAGTTCTAACTTAATTCCTAAATACTCTTATTTATTTTATCTTCTGCCGAGCAGGTAATTTCCCTATTGTTGATGCTTACCGTGATCTGACGTCGGACCAACACCACGTGCGGCTGCACACGGTCTGACCTCTCCTTGGATTCGCCTCTGCCCGGGCGGACACACCTGCAAGAGGAGGGATGCTTCGGAGAAAATAGAAGAGTAGGTTAACAGACAAGGGCTCTCCGATGCTCAAGGCAGAAGTTGCTCGGCAGAGGTCGACAGCTAGTTAGGTGTGAAGAAGAAGTCTCTCTCTAGAATGCCATAAATGCATCCTATTTATAGGCCACCACTTGGATCGGGTGTAAGGCGGGTTTTACCCACTACCTGGGTGTCACATCAAGGTGTGTCAGGCAGTAGTTGACAAGTGTCGCGCCCCTCGTCCAACGGATTGGACTCCATCGGACGGCGAGTTATCTGCCTTGTGTTGGCCTATAATGGCGAGTAGCAGCCTGCTTGCGAGTAAGATTGGCCCGACCCAAGCTACTGTGTATCCGCCTACTTGAGGCGCAGCCTTGGATGCCTGGGAGGCACCTTGGAAAGGCGTATGACGCATTGGGGGCCGATCGCAAGTTTGTCGGTGTTCTGCCTAGCTTATTAGCCGACCACTGAAGTTTATTTTATCTTCTGCCGAGCAGGTAATTTCCCTATTGTTGATGCTTACCGTGATCCGGCGTCGGACCAACACCACGTGCGGTTGCGCACGGTCTGACCTCTCCTTGGATTCGCCTCTGCCCGGGCGGACACACCTGCAAGAGGAGGGATGCTTCGGAGAAAATAGAAGAGTAGGTTAACAGACAAGGGCTCTCCGATGCTCAAGGCAGGGGTTGCTCGGCAGAGGTCGACAGCTAGTTAGGTGTGAAGAAGAAGTCTCTCTCTAGAATGCCATAAATGCATCCTATTTATAGGCCACCACTTGGATCGGGTGTAAGGCGGGTTTTACCCACTACCCGGGTGTCACATCAAGGTGTGTCAGGCAGTAGTTGACAAGTGTCGCGCCCCTCGTCCAACGGATTGGACTCCATCGGACGGCGAGTTATCTGCCTTGTGTTGGCCTATAATGGCGAGTAGCAGCCTGCTTGCGAGTAAGATTGGCCCGACCCAAGCTACTGTATATTCTGAGGTGGCAGCCTACTTGGGGCGCAGCCTTGGATGCTTGGGAGGCACCTCGGAAGGCGTATGACGCATCGGGGGCCGATAGCAAGTTTGTTGGTGTTCTGCCGAGCTTATTAGCCGACCACCGAGGCACCTTGGAAAGGCATATGACGCATCGGGGGCCGATAGCAAGCTTGTTGGTGTTCTGCCGAGCTTATTAGCCGACCACCGAAGTTTATTTCCTCAGCGGTGGCGCCGAGCTCACCCTCAACACCTATCATCAATTATTAACAAAATTAGCGGTGGAGTGCAAGGCAATAAACAGCTCGGCTCGAGTTCAATACTGGTTATATATATTCTAAATATAAATATATAAGAGTAAAATCATTGTTCAATATTAGTTATGTTGAAACAAAAGTTGAGTTCTGAATTAAGGGTATTTAGCGTTGTTTGAACCGTTAGTTTATTTCGAATTAAATTTTTCACTAAACATCAATGCAATATGTAATTACTGTTCAGAACACAACGAACTTGACTAGACTAGTGAGCAAAACACACTTTAAGTACTAAATTTAAAATTAGAAGGAAAAAAGAAATACTCTTTTGAAAATCCTGCCCAGTAAATTCCTCCTGATTTTTGTGTTTAGGGCAATAATTCCTCTAATTACTAAGGGTCCGTTTGGTAAAAAGATTCAAATTAATGATTTAATTTGAGTTGATGTAATTTGAATTAAGATTTGAGTTAGTGATTTAAATTGTTATCCGAATTGGTATTTAGATGTGTATTTAATTTTAATTTGAGTATGGAATAAAATTAAAATTTGTGTTTGGAGAGATAGTGAAAATATTTTTTGATTTATTAATAAATCTAATAAAATCTTAATGTTAATGATCTTAAAAAATATGCAATATAGATCTTAATTTATTCCTCTCGTCAGTAGGAACACAATGAAAAAAGAATCATCTTAATTGGATATCAAATGAACAAGTTATTATTTTTTTTTGTCAAATATAGGAGAGAAAATTTTAGTTTTTATTGTAGCAGAGATATCCAAATATTAATAGTTTAAGGAGGATTAGAACTCTGAAAAGTTGGATTCTTGATACTCGAAGGATTCGGATTTTAGGAGAAACAAATACGTATCTAAGGGTCGTAAATGGATTCGAATTAGTGATTTAATTTAAGTTAGTGTGATTTGAATTAGGATTTGAGTTAGTGATTTTAATTATTATTCGAATTGACGTTTGGATATACATTTAAGTTTTAATCTGAGTACAAAATAAAATTGAAATTTGTGCTTGGAGAGGTAATGAAAAGAGTTTTTGATTTTTAAGAAATCTAATAAATTCATAATGTTAATAATCTTAAAAAATATGCTATATAGATCTTGATTTATTCATCTCTTCATTAGAAACGCAGTGAAAAAAAATCATCTTAATTGGATATCAAATGAAGAAGTTATGATTTTTTTCCTCAAATGTAGAAAAAATTTTAGTTTTTTACTGTAGCAAAGATATTCGAGTATCAAAAATTTAAGAGGGATGAGAACTCTAAAAGCTTAGATTCTTGATACTCAAATGATTCAGATTTTAGAGAAACAAACACGTATCTGAAATATTCTTAATACTTAAATTTATTGAGTCTAAAAAATACATAAAACAAATATATCTTAAAAAATTATTAATACTTAAATCTAAATTTAAATTTATTAGGTCTAAATAATACTTGAAATAAATATATCTTAAATAAGATGTTTTGCTAAAAGGTGGCTTTCGTTTGTTGAAATTGCTAAAAGGTTGACTTTACCTTCCACCGAGTGGATAAGTTCCCCGTCATTAATTATTAATAAAAGCAGGGGTGGACTGGAGTGTAAGGCAACAAACGGCTCGGTTCGGCTCAGCCGGCTCAAAGTGCAAGCAACCGCGCGGTCCCCACCTCCAGACTGTCTCTACTCGCTCACACACCCCAAAAAAAAAAAAAGTCACCTTCTGCTTCTCCTTCTCTCTCTGCCTTTTTTCTCCTTCCAAAGCCTTAATAGCATCGCTTCTTCTCAAGTCTTTCTTCACTTTGCTTTCCCGACCCCCACCCCGACTCCGACCCCTCTTCTTCTAATCTCTCTCTTCCCTCCTATAGTTTCTGTAACCCCAATACACCTACAGTTTATCTCAGATAGAGCCGCCATGGATTCTCTAATCTATGGCGTCTCCATTTTCCTCCTCCTCTCTCCATTCACTTCCTCTGCATTGCCTCGGACCTCATCTTCATCGTCATCATCTGGTCAGATTAACTCCAACTCCGTCCTCGTCGCCCTCCTCGATTCCCACTACACAGAGCTCGCCGAGCTCGTCGAGAAGGCTCTTCTCTTGCAGACTCTCGAGGACGCCGTCGGTAAGCACAACATCACCATTTTCGCTCCCAGGAACGAAGCCCTAGAGCGCCAGCTCGACCCGGAGTTCAAGCGGTTCCTTCTCGAACCGGGGAATCTCAAATCTCTCCAAACTCTGTTGATGTTCCACATTATCCCGAATCGAGTCGGTTCGGCTGACTGGCCGGTCTCCGGTTCGGACCCGGTCCGGCATCAGACTCTCTCGTCCGAGCACGTGCATTTTGCTGCCAAGGGCTCCGGCCAGAAGGTAGTCGATTCGGCGGAGATCGTCCGACCAGACGACGTCGTTCGCCCCGACGGAGTCATTCACGGCATCGAGAGCGTTCTGATTCCGCGATCGGTGCAGGAGGATTTCAACCGGAGGAGGAGTCTGAGATCGATTTCGGCCGTCCTTCCGGAAGGAGCTCCGGAGGTTGATCCGAGGACTCACCGGCTGAAAAAACCGGCGGCGCCAGTCCCCGCCGGAGCTCCTCCTGTGCTTCCGATCTACGACGCGATGGCTCCCGGGCCTTCTCTTGCTCCGGCGCCGGCTCCTGGACCCGGTGGACCCCACGGCCACTTCGACTGGCATGGCTCAGGTCAAGGATTTCATCCACACTCTCTTGCATTACGGAGGATACAACGAAATGGCGGATATTCTCGTCAATTTGACCTCTCTCGCGACGGAAATGGGCCGATTGGTCTCCGAGGGTTACGTGATCACGGTCTTGGCTCCGAACGACGAGGCCATGGCGAAGCTGACGACGGACCAGCTCAGCGAGCCCGGCGCGCCGGAGCAAATAGTGTACTATCATATCATTCCGGAGTACCAGACGGAGGAGAGCATGTACAATGCGGTGAGAAGGTTCGGGAAGGTTCGGTACGACACTTTAAGGTTGCCGCACAAGGTCGTGGCTCAGGAGGCCGATGGGTCGGTGAAGTTTGGGCACGGAGATGGATCGGCGTACTTGTTCGATCCAGATATCTACACCGACGGCAGGATTTCGGTTCAGGGGATTGACGGAGTTCTGTTCCCGCCGGAGGAGGAAACGACGTCGTCGGAGAAGAAGACTGGTTCTCCTGTTAAGGTCGCCACCAAGCCCACTAGAAGAGGTAATTTACTCTAAAATTACAATATTTCAATTTTTTTAACTCTCATTTTTAGTTCTAACTTTTGTTGCAAAACACGGTTTTAGTCGTGTGGTTGTGTTTCTCTTATTTGTTTTTTTATTTTTTTTTTTTTTTAATGAATTTGGTGAAAAGTTTTATCATTACACAACAAAATAGCTTAATACCAATATATAACAGGATTTAGGCCGCTTTGGAGTTAATGATTGGAGTTAATTGTAAGTGGGATATAGAAAGGGAGCATAATGTGGGAAGTCTATGATTATCTTTGATGAGTTTTCAAGAAAACAAAAAAAAGGATCCACTTCTTATTGTTAGTGTTAAAAGAATATACCAATCTTGTTTTTGTTTACTACATGAGAGCTTTAGAGACAAAAATCTTTGAAATTATGTGGCTTCCACTAAGGAGTAAAAATATGGTGAATTTTTTCTGGTTTTGATGATCAGAGGAAGCTTGGAAAGGGTGAAAGGTCGGTGAAAAATGTGTTGAAAAATAAATGGTTTTCACGGGCTTTGTCTTCATGATAAAGGGTCATTTAAAAAAAAAGAAGAAGAGAGAGAGACAGAAAGATTGACGTTTGAGACAAGAAAAAGGCTTGTCTTGAGATGTTTTAACATTTCCGTGCTTAGTGCCACCAAGTGCATGTGAGCAAACCATTTGCCAAACCAGTCATTGCCCTAATGAGTCCAGGTTTGCCACAGCTGACAGTTGTGAGCTTTGGTTTTCCTTTCCCCACATAAAAATTATGCCAAAAAGCAAATTGTATTATTAAATTCCACCCCCATTTTCTTTTTCTGTTCTCAATCATGTTAAGATATTAGCTGGCATTGATTTGTTGTGCCTTTTTTTTTTTTTTTTTTGCATCTTTTGTTAGCTGACTCTGATTTTTGTATGTGGGGTTTTTTGTTTGGGGTGAATATCTAGATAAGCCAAACTCCGAACAAATCATTGATTTTTTTTTCTCTGTCCTCTAATGTAATATATTAAACTTGAGGGTTAGAGAATTTGTTTTATTATTTCTTTTGGGTTGACTTACAAATTGAATATATATTTTTTTTACCTACTTGGGTTTTTGCAGGAAAGTTGATGGAAATGGCGTGTAATGTGCTTGGAGTTTTTGGACAGAATTCTCGTTTCTCTTGTCAATAAAGATAACGCTCTCTCAATTAAAACCCCCCAAACAACAGAGGGAAAAAATGTCTTGTAAAAAACAATTCATAAATGGTACGAAAACAAATCATGCCCCACTTCATTATTGTGTAGCTTTTGATTAAAATCTCATCTTCATTTTTGCTGAACAAGAGTTTGCTTGTATATATTATGCAGTGTAGATTGGCTCCTGCCTACTACAGTGAAGAATATATAAAGAGAAGAGAGAGAGTGTTTGCTTTGAAGAATTTTTGTTGCTTACAGTCCCACAGAAAAGAGAGAGAGAAAAAAAAGTGTTACTGTTGTTTTTGTCATAAGCAAATTTCTGTAATTACATATCATTTTTTTAATTATTTTCTTTTTTTTTTGGAAATTGTGTGCATGAACAACTTGGAAGGAATACTTACTACCTTCATTCTGAATATGATATCATGTTCATAGGTTTGGGTTCTTTTTCTATTCAATGATTGGGAATCAAATAATTCAATCATTAAAAATTTTTCCCTCCTTTTTTTTCCTCTATTTTTTTTCCATTGCTGCATATGCTCTACTGTCGGCAGGAATATGAAAGCAGAACTTCTCATTGCTGTTGGGTTTATTTGGAAAATGAAATAATATTATGGTGGTTGGATAACTTATTTATTAGGTGATTAAGGCCGCGTAAGTTGGCGGTGGTCTTTCATGGGTTGGTATTCTTTTTCATACTATGTAATAAAATGAAAAAAAAAAAGAATAATAACATAATAAATTATTGATTCTCCTTTTTGCCACGTTTATTTTCCTAATAATGTAATATATATATATGTAATTTTCGCATTAAAAAAGCCAAAGTTGTTGGATGGTCGTGGCTGTTGTGATTGTCTAAATCTCGTGGATGTTATGATGCTCTCTTCTAATTTCGTTTTTGTGTATGTCTTACTCGTGGACATTCATGCATATATATGCATTTGGCATTCTTTGAGCCTAGCAAACTTTTTGATGCTCACCGACAATTTTTGGAATCTTCATTTATGATTGAAACATCAAGGAAAAAGAAAATAGCGAAATAAAAAATTGAGCTGTGTAGAAGAGGAGGGGGCTGCCAACTTTCTGGTTCAACAAAGTATATGGTTACAAAAAGGAAATGAGACTTTTTGGGGTGTAATTTTGATTAAATCTAACGTTTGAAAACATGCACTATGACAAGCTCTAAATGAATAAGCTTTGGCAAGGTGTCAAGGAGTTAAGTTTGTACAAGCAAAACTAATTTAGTAAAGTAATACTAATTGGTTTTAAATTTAAGGATTATAAATCATGTTGAATCTTACTATTTCTCTTTGGCAATATGACTATTCAAAATGTAATTGTGGCTTCTGCACTATTATTAGAGACGAAGGAATAAATGGGAGATTCTTTTATATGTGATTGCAGTTGCACACAATTAAGAAATGGAAAATAGAAGTGGACAAAATGTTAAATATGTGTGAGTTGTCATTTTAAATGATGTATTAGAAACTTGTTGGATGGACCCAAAAAAAGGAGCCAAGAATAAGATAGAAGACCCGCTCTTTAATTTTATTATATGTTAGCACAAAATTTTCCAATCTGCTTTAACATTAAATCGTTGTTGTTGGGTTGATAACACTATCAGTCTCTAAATTATTTTTTGAAAAACTTTTAATTTTGATAAATCGATCATTGTTTTGATTTTTGATCACTTTAATCTTGAACACTAAAATTAACGAGAGATTTTTAAAATTTCATAAAGATCATCACAACGTCTCTAATACATAATAACTGATTTATTTTTCAAAAATAGTTACATTAAATGTAAAACACTCTTTACTGTTGTTAAAAATACTTAAAACTAAAACATTCTGCATCTAATATAACTAATTTAAAAGAAAATTTTAATTACCATATGATAAGGAGGTAATTATCTTTGAAAAATTTTAGAAGTCTTTTATTGTATCTCTCTCGCCATTCTCTCTGTATAGATTCTCTTCTACGCATCCTTTCTTTATACTCTCTCGTGTATAGATTCTCTTCTATGCATCCTTTCTTTACACCACTTGAGAATACCTAGAGCGAAAATTTGAGATGTTGAACAATAGCTTTCTGGGAGTTTCAAAGTTTCTCTCATTGGAGTACTTACTTTTTACCTCTCCAATGATCTAAGGAACAATAAAAAATAGTTTCCTTTATATTGTGGTCGAATTTAGAGTCAATCCCTATCAGATTAGGCTTCAAAAATTTCAATCTAGATCAACTTTTGATGAAAAACATATCAAAAATGCATAACTAGATTATTGTATGTTTGGTCTATCGATCTAGGAGATCGGCCTACCGAACTGTCTCCACTAGCCTGTCGAACTTGGCCATCAACTTGCCGACCGAGTGATAATCTAGAAATCTCAGAATATCTTATTCCACACAAGAATCTTAGATATAACCTCAGTTTTAATTCAAATAACCCAATAGAGAAATTATCTGATTAAAACATTTATATATAAATTATCCCATGTCAAATAAAATATATCCAAATAATTCAACATGTTTATCTTGAATTAATTCACAAAATTAATTCAACTAATAAACTAACATGAATTATTAAATCTACTCTATCGAATTTCAGTCTATCTATTAATTAATATAAGTCAAAATATGTAGGAAACATATGTTGTATCGTTGCATGAATTATTATGAACTAACAAAAGAGACCTGAAGGACATACATAAATCAAGATCCTATAATTATAAAATAGCATAGCTTAGATACATATATTTTATAATTATCAACTTTAACGCTACTCCATTAAAAACTTAGAGCTGCACTCTCGAACTATATAAAATTACAAAACTCCAATAAGCTAATCATCCATGACATATCATAATGTGTAACAGCCCTATAAGATATTCATAATCGGCTTAAGGATAAATTCTGTTTTACCTTTCCGATTATTTTTATCTTATGTTATATTATCTCACTATTGGAATACTTACTATCCATAATTGGTATACCATTTGGTTACACCTATGTATCAAACTGTTGAGCACTCTAGTCTTCCAATTACATGATAATGCCTATAAGAGAATATCATTAAATCTATAAAAGAGCTATGAATTTCATATCTATAAATTATGGATCTACGTTAATCAAGAGTCATGTCTCCAACGTACTAGTATGCATACTATTATTAAATCAGGATGTTACTCTTTGGTACATCAAAAGACGCAAGTCAAGAATACGGACTTATTAATTCATTTTAGGATTAAAACATAACACATATAATCGTCAAAAGTGAATTGATTTAAACAAACAGAATTATTATTCAAATAAATTTAACTTTTTGTCCCGATCCAATATATAGTTACCTATAATAATATACCAATGTTTCTACTCGTGGAGTGCCACTCCAAGCATGTCGTCCATTGTAGGACCAAGAAAAGATAACTCCCCCCACTCATGCCTCATGGGAACACCAGGTGCATCGTGGTCAAGCCCAAATTGACGCTTGAATTAGTGGGGGTTCTACATGGTCACAGGAGCAATGCTATCTCCATTATACCTTGATAACCATGAAGGGCTGATGGCCCAAGAAAAGTGAGGCCAACGAAAACAAAGTGTCCCAAGCTATCTTCACCGCCAAGAGAAAGTATCGAGTTTGAACCGTGTCTTCCAAAACCTTTGGCGACACATAACTGTTAAGCCAAAACGCAACAAGAGCCTCTACCTGACACTTCCACCCAGCACCATCTCTAGGAATGAAAGTGTTCTTCTCATTCTTGCCAGAAAAGAAACAGTTCCAAGAAACAAAACTGGACCTCTTGTTCACTCAACACTGCACGACAATTTCGTTCCTATAAAAGAGCTGAACAATGATTCTCTGCTTACGATCGGGAGTTAGAACAACATAGCAACATCATTAATTCCCATCGAAAACTCACCCCATCTAGCGCCAAAATTGTATGTCTTCTTTATTCCAATGATGAGGCAAGTTTTTCAAGCTCCAAGTGTCATGAAATACATCAAAGAAACTCGAAGCTGCAAGGAATGGCTAGATTCTAGCTATTAATAGACACCGATAGACCCTCTCATTGGCAAGCACTCACCTCAACCAATATGACCAGCCATCAAAACTTAAAGTCATAACTTTGAATCGGATTGGCACCAGAGAAATTTTGCCTCTATCAATAAGACACTTTGAGCAATCCTTTGCATAAAGTATGCAACATCCTCACTGTTAGGCTATGCATCTTCTAGAATCTCCGCCACTGCCTGAAAAAAGTTGTCTTCTACTCTGAAAACCTTATCTGTTGTATGGCGTATGGAAGACGAAACCGGCTTCTTAACTCGAAACATCGAAAAACTAAAAAGGAAAAAAAGAGATGAGCGTCAGTCACTGCTTAAAAGTAAATGAAAAACATGGGAAAGTATTTTCAGGACATAGCAAAGCCAGATCAATCGCAAAGAAAACTAGGGAAGAATCTCCCCACAAAATGCAAGTCATGCTTTTCAACTTCACTATTTAGAGCAAGATTTAATGCTCTGAGTGCAAGAACCTCAGAACAACATGCTTAAACTATTGGGGTTTAAAAAAACGTAGCAAGGAAGCATGGGCTGGTGCTACGTCACTAGTTGAGTATGAAAAAACCTTTGGCAACACGAAGGTCCTTTTGGAAGCTGAAGCACGGCAACAGAGCACGGGCTAGTGCTCCGTCGCCAGCTGAGTACGAGCCTGAAAAAGCCATCATAGAGCATGGGCTAATGCTCCATGGTTAACTTTGCCACCATGTATGAAAATAAAAAGGGGAGGCAAGTTTAATCCTCCCTAACATATTCAATCAAGATCAAAGACCGGAGTGGTTCATCAAGTTCGTCAACCCACTCAACAATATTTATGGGATTTTGGTTTACGTCCAACGCGAGAAAGTAGCCGTTTACAAATAGCTTCCCACTAAATTAGTGTGTTTTTTTGTACAAGTAACAAAGACAAGGTGCGTGTGAAAATTTCGAGCAATAGGCTTTTTGATTTTTTTTTTTGCAACATTAATATTTCTAAGAGTAAATTATTGTGTTTTTGCATTCTATAAGTTTCTAATGCTAAATTAAAGTATTTTTTGACCATGTAGTAAGGATGGGATGCATGTGAAAATTTTGAGCAATAGGCTTCTTAAATTTTTTTTTGTATCACTAATGTTTCTGAAGGTAAATTTTGCACCCATATATTTCTAAGGCTAAGGGATTGTGCTTTTTGGACAAGTAGCAAACTCAGGTTGCGTGCTCACAAATTTCGAGCAATATGCTTGTACAAGTTTTTTTTAACACTGCTAAAGGCTAAATTAGTGTATTTTTCGTATGTCGTAAGTTTTTAAGGATAAATTACTGTGTTTTTCATACAAGTAGCAAAAAAAGAGTGCATGCAAAAACTTGGAGCAATATGATGTTACAAGTTTTTATTTTTCCCATCATAAATATTTTAAAGACTAAATTAGTGTGTTTTTTGCATTCTATAAGTTTCTAAGGCTATAGTAGTGCCTTTTTTTGTACAAGTAGCAGAGACAGGGTGAGTGCAAAAAATTTCAAGCAATATGCTCCTCTATTTTTTTTTTTTTTCACAAATGTCTTTGACACTAAATTAGTGTGTTTTTAGAACCCTATAAGTTTCTAAGGCTAAATTAGTGTGTTTTTCGCACAAATAGTAAAGACGATGCATGCGATAACTTCAACCAACAGGCTTTTCAAATTTTTTATTTACATTATTAATGTTTCTAAGGCTAAACTTATGTGTTTTTTGCACAAGTAACAAAGACGGACTGCGTGCGAAAATTTCTAGCAAAATGCCTTTTGCAGTTTTTTTTTTTTTTTCACATTACTAATGCTTCTAAGGCTGAAGGGTATATTTTGCACACTGTAAGCTTCTAATACCAAATTAGTGTGTTCTAGCATAAGTAGCGAAGACAGGATTTATGCGAAAATTTCAACCAAAATGCTTTTTAAAGTTTTTTTTTTTTTTTTTTTCATATCACTAGTGTTGCAAAAGCTAAATTAGTGTGTTCTTACACAAGTAGCAAAGACGACATGCGTGTGAAAATTTTAAGCAATAACCTTTTTTGAAGTTTTTTTTTTTTTTTCATCACTAATGGTCCTAAGGCTAAACAAGTGCGTTTTTCATAGGCAGTATGTTTCAAATGCTAAATCAGTGTATTTTTGCCCATGCAGCGAACATGTGAAAATTTCGAACAATAGGCTTTTTTGTAGTTTTTTTCCTGCATGACTAATATTTGCAAGGCTAAATTAGTGTGTTTTTTGCACAAGTAGCAAAGACAAGGTGAATGCGAAAATTTCAAGCATATGTTTTTCAAAGTGTTTTTTTTTTCTTTTTTTCTTTTTGCATCACTAATGTTTCTACGACTAAATTAATGTTTTTTACACCTTGTAAGTTTCTAATGCTAATTAGAGTCTTTTTTGCCCATGAAGTGAAGATGAGGTGCATGTGAAAATTTTGAGCAATAGCTTTCTTAATTTTTTTTTTTCTGGCATCGCTAATGTTTCTAAAAATAAATTACTATGTTTTTTTGCACCTCATATGTTTCTAAGGCTAAGTTATTGTGCTTTTTAGACAACTAGCAAAGTCAGGCTGCATGCCTGACAATCTCGAGCAATATGCTTTTATAAGTTTTTTTTTTCATACCACTAAAGGCTACATTAGTGTGTTTTCGCATGCTGTAAGTTTTTAAGGCTAAATCAGTATATTTTTCACACAAGTTGTAAAGACAGGATGCATGCAAAAAATTGGAGCGATATGATTTTTTAAGTTTTTATTTTCATATCACAAATGTTTCAAAGGCTAAATTATAATGTGTTTTTCGCATTACATAAGTTTCTAAGACTAAATGAGTGTATTTTTTGCATAAGCAACAATGACTGGGTGTGTGCAAAAATTTTGAGCATTAGGCTTTTTCAAATTTTTTTCCCATCCCTAATGTTTCTATGGCTAAATTTTTGTGTTTTTCAAACCCTTGTAAGTTTCTAAAGCAAAATTAGCGTATTTTTCAAAGAAGTAGCAAAGATGGGATGCTCGCAAAAATTTCAAACAATATGCTTTTACAAGTTTTTTTCTTTGCGTCACAAATGTTTATAAGGCTAAATTAGTGTGTTTTTTGAATTCTATAAATTAGTGTGTTTTTCACATAAATAATAAAGACGACACGTATACCAAGGTAGGCTTTTATTCTTCCTTTCTTTGAGAGCCTTGTTTTTAAGTGTTTTGTCCTCGTGTATTTATTCTTGAATTGGTATTAAGAATTATATTTCAAATTAATATGTTTTAATTGAAAAAAATGATTTTTGAAAAGATTATGAAAATAGTATGAACCTCGGTAGATGTCTACACCTAGTTTCCATTATTTGTTTATGCTAATTTTGAAGTTAAGATTTTAAAACCTTGGTTCTTGTCTACTGAGTGTATAGTTAGAGCCTTCAGAGTTCAGGTCGTACAGAGGGCATCCTAAAGGGTAGGTCCTAAAAAACCGATTGCCCACTAGGGTGGTGTTTTATAATGCTCTAATGTAAGTATTATTCATTTATGATTTGAGTTAAATAATATCTTTAAATGATATCTTGTTATTATTGAACTAGTGACCTGGTTTCCAAACCTTATACGGCTTAAAATTCAATATATTTTATTGAAAGTTTATTACCATGTTTAAAATGATCACCTTGTTAAGCCTTTTACTCACAGTTTTCCTGTTTTAAGCTATCCCCCTAACCAAGAGGATCTAAATATCCTGCAGAGTAAAGTGCAGACCGGTGTAGCTAGCGGAGTCCATGAGCAGTGTTTTTAATTTTATTTACACTTTAGTTGTATTTTCGTTCTAAGCATATAATAATTAATTTTATTTTCATGTACTTTATTTACTTTCTGTTAAATTGTAGTTTGATGTCTATTTCTACTATTTTCTTCATTTTAATTATGTATACCAAGACTGTGAGGTCCAGGTTCCCAAATCATGCCACAGTGGTACTTTGGGTTTATTTCATTTTTCCTTTAATTATATGCTTGATGTGTTTTTCATAAAATTTTCCTTTAAAAAGTGTTTTAAATATTTCACTTACAAATTCTTTTCTTTAAAGATTTCATAAAGTTTACTTTAAATATATTTGATAAATTACAACTTAATTCTTGGTTTAAAATTAATTATTTTGATTAAGCCGTCAGATCACCAACCCCGATTGTAGGGTTTATAGGGCGTGAAAATCTTTCAACACATCTCTTCCCCCTCTATCTCTGTTTTCCTTGCTCCACTCTCTTGCCTCTTTTCTTCGTCTTTACTTACCATCCTTCACAGTGGCTTCCATCTTTGTCATCGTATGTCGTCCTCCCATCAGATATCGAACATCATAGATCGAAGCTGTCATCCTTACCCGCACAAAGGGCTCGCGATCAAGCTCGCTGTCTTAACCTAATATCTTGGCCAGATCAACAAGGCCCATCGATGGTGAGATGACAAGGGTAGTGACTCCATGATATATTGGCGTGCTTGGATAAGCCTCATGACCCACAGCTTCGAGACAATGCCATCTAGCCGCGATTGTCGTTAGTGCTGAATCTAGCATCTTTGGTGAAAGGCCGTCATCGAGAACTTAAACAATTATTGTGGCGAGTTTCATCGATGTTCATGAAGTTGACTCCCATGTTCGATAGTTAACAAATTTCCACTGGTAACGCAAGATTGACACCGATGAACTCATTGCTTCGTCTCACCGTCTTCCTTGCTAAGGATTTAATGTCATTGATCCACAACCTTTGAGTCTTCTGGTGAAGGTTGATAGCGCAAATATAGATTAGTGTGCAGATTTGTTTCATTGCTGTCGTTTCATTCTCCTTCACCACCTCTCGGAATCACCGCTGCTATTGTTGTCGCAGTTGTTACAATCAGCACTGCCGTGATTGGTGTTGGTGTTAGAAAACAAGTATACAACAGATTTTAAAATTTTTAAATAAAGTCTTTTCCAAAAACAATTAAGATATGCCTTATATATAAATGAATCTAAGGTCTTACGTGCCTCTTGTAGACTACAACCGCACTTCTGAAAAAATGATAATCTATTATGACTTATACTTAAATTAACTAAGGCCCAAGTATTCATACTAAATACGCATAAAGATAGTCATAACACCGAGACCGTAACTTAACTTAGGACCCCCTTGTGTCGGGAGGTTGGTACAATACTTTCTTATGTTCTTCGGTATATCATTTACCCATTCTTTAAATTATGGTGTTATAACATGCATGATGCTTAACTAAGTTATACTGAGTATACTATCAAAGTAATCTTTTATTTTTAGTACAATAGATTTTTTCTTCAAGAGAATATTATTATTATCCACACTGTAGGTGAGATTTGGTACTTACTTGTTAATTACACCATACTTCATCAATTTTTCCCCATCCCTTTTAGGAATCACTTTTGTGTCCTGCTTAAACAATTTTCCATTATTAGCGATCTTACTTAATATCGACACTCAGTCAATAGCTAAACATAAACACTAACTACCAATTTTGGTTATTAGTGGGTTTTTAAAAACTTAGACATAACGAAACTTATTTGCTTATCTACAAATGCCTTACTATCACCCTCAGAGCTAGGGCAAAATTTTTCATTATAGGCCTTGCTCTATTTTGAGCGTTTCGAGGTCCGTTTGGCCTTTTTTTACGAAAAATAACATTTTTGCTCTTAACGGGTTTTTAAAACTTTTCGATCCTACTCTTATCAAATAAAACTTACTTTTTGTTATTTGTTAAATAATGACAATGAGTTTGAGGCGCCAATACTTGTTTTGTGGGAAAAAACTGTTCTTATCGAACTTTGCGATTTTATTCCAGTTTTGTAAAAATTTGACGATTTTGTCCTAGATTTCAAAATGGACCATAATACATTATTGGGTTCAAATATATTTTTTTTCCAAAAAGGGTATGAATTCCCCAAGTTTCAGAATCTAATACTTTCAATATTAAAAAAAAACTTTTCTCTTAAAAATTTTATGGCTTAAAACTTCAAAAATTCATAACACATTAAGCATATTTAACTATTTCGATGAGTTCTATAACTTTTGTGTTTTAACTTTCCTAAAATTTAGATTGCACGGTAGTGTTTTAGGTCATTTTTTGAATTCGCTATTGAAGTAAAAACTTTACAATTTTACCCTCAATGAATTTTTCCAACTTTTGTTTATCAAAGTTGCTACTTCCACTATGTTGGACAAAACCAATATGTTTCCAAAGAAACTCAGTGACCTTAAAACCCATCAAAACCCTAGATTTAATTAAATGCCAAGAATTACTTTTTTGTACTAAATTTCAAACATAGGGTTTTTAAACGTAAAAACCCTAGTTTCTTAAAATAATACACACCACATAGCACAAGACAAGTCACATAAACATGTGATAACACTCCTTAAGCATGTCATAGTCCATATTAGGTTTTTACATAATAAAAATACCTAAAAAAGCATAATTTCTTTTAGGTTAGTTTAGAATTTACCCAAAACTTTCCCTTGTGATTTTTATGGTCCTTCATCTATACTTGTTCTTGGCACTCTCCCTTGAGATAAACCATGAAAAATTTATCATCAAAACCCCTTCCAAAGACCAAAAAGAAAGGCTAAAAAAAGAGAGGAAAATTTGGATATTACCTTGGATTAAAACTTGATTTTGCTCTTAAACTTTTTAGAGGTTGATTCCTTGATGAAAGTTGAAAGAAAATTTTTGGAGAAAATGAGTTAGGGGCTTCACGTAAGCTAAGAGAAAAAGAGACTTTTTTTCCCCAATTTTTGGCTAACTTTTTATCTAAAAAGCTTTCTTTTGGGGGGTTTTTTTTGGCAATTTTCTCAACTTTGGGGGCAAAAATGAAAATTCTTTTGTCTCCTCCACCCATACCTGCTGTGTGTCTCCCTAGAATGGGTGGCAAAATTTCAACCTCTTATGTTAAAGTAAGTGGTTCCTATAATCTTTTTACACAGTATAAATTTATACGACATTGTATTTTTCCTGTATTGTCAGTGTAGAATTTTGTATAGATATTATATTTAACAATCTAAAATTATACTGCCTTACTTTTTCCATGCTAACTACATTCTATCACAGTATTCTTATATCTGCACCTGTACTTTAACAATAGCATTTTACTGTAATGTGTACTATTTTACCAATGTGTGAGTCTTTTACACTGTATGCATCAACTGATGAGCTACCAATACAAAGATCCTTTTACCGATTTTCTAACTGATAGTAGACCATTTTTAGACTGCTTGGACTATGGCATGATTATTTACTTTAATTAGCATTCCTCTCTTTTTCCTAATTCAGACTACAAAATTTATATTTATTGTGATATAAATTTTATCTTGAGAGTATTTTGCAAATTTTTTTAAACAATCATCCCCACAAAATTTGCATTTTAAAAATACTCCCAACTATATAGAATTTTAGAGACATAATTCACCTCAATATTATCTATAAACATTTCATTTTATCGTAATTTTACAAAGTACGATTCATTAAAGAAAATTCACTATTTAAATCCAAGTAAATACTAGATTTAGGTAAATGAATTTTTTCAGATATTATAGTCTCCTTCTAACCATTTGAGAAGATCAAAAGCTAAGATTTGAGATGTTAAACAAGAGCCTTATGAGAGTTTTAGAGTCTTTCTAGCAAAATACTCTTATCTTAATCTCTTAAGTGATCAAAGGAATAATAGAAAATTGTTTCCTTTATATAGAGGTTGGATTAGGACTAGTCCTTATCAGATTCAACTTCAAAATTCAAGTTTGGATCAACTTCTTGTCATAAAAATACATTTGACGCAGATCACCAAGTTGGCAGGGCGGTGACCGCTATACACTTGGGGCGGACAACCCGTGAGACACATTTTCTAGCTCCTGAAAATTATCTGATAAGCGCAATTTAAATTTGTTTGATCTAGGTATCTTTCATAGAGCAACGGTTTTAATTCAAATAATCTAATGGAGAAGTTATTAGAATAAAACAATCATATACATTTAATCTCATACAAATAAAATATTATCAAATAATTCAATATGTTTATTTTGAATTAATTCACAAAATTAATTCAACCAATAAACTAACATGAATATTAAATCCAATAAATCAAATTTTAGCCAATCCAATAAATAATGTAAGTTACTAATCTATAGGTAAAACACGTTGTATTGTTACTGAAAATATTATGAGCAAGCAAAGGAGACCCGCTAAACATATATAGATTAAGTTCCTATAATTATAAAATAAGATATCCTCGATACGTATATTTTATAATTATCAACTCCAATAAGTTTATCATCCATGATATATCATATTGTGTAACACTCTTTAGAATATTCATAATTGGTTTAAGGATAAATTTTATTTACCTTCTTGATTATATTTATCTTATGTTTTATTATCCCACTATTGGAATACATACTATTCATAACCAATATAAATAGCATACCATGTGGTTACAAATATATATCTAAATGGTTGAGCGCTCTAGTTTCCACTTACATGATAATGTCTATAGGAGAATTTCATTAACTTTAGTAAAAGAGCTATGGTTTCTAAATCTATGAATAACTAGTTGTTGGAAAAAACAGTGTGAGGTGCGCAGCGGGAATTTTTTTAAAAATTTTAACATCAGAGTATTTTTCAAAACATAAGTTTGACATGCTATATATATAAATTAAACAGATCTTACTAACCTTTGTATAATGAAGAACCTCCACAACCTGTGAAGAGAAGTAACATTCCAGAAGAGCCTCAACCAACTGGTCTTCTTTGCTATTCTCTATCCACAACCGGAGTGAGTGTGGGCTCACACGTATAGCTCTTCCACCGATGACTCTCCTTCCAACCAATCGAGAGAACCCAAAACTAATATTCGTGATTTGTGAACAAAAGCTCTCAGGGAGTTTTCAGATGCTCACCAGTAGAGTATCACTCTTAATCTCTCAATTGATCTAAGTAACTCATGAGACTTACTCCCTTTATATAGCGATTAGTCATGGGGTCAGTCTTTATCAGATTAGGTCTCAAAAACTCGAAACAGAATCAAGTTCGGATCAATATCTGATAAAATCTGCATGAAAGTGTGTAATCTTATCTTTGGCTGATCGGCAGGCCGAACAGGACCCATTGGCAGGCCAATCACGTAGATCGACAGGCTGAACTGTCGCGTAAATATCTCTGCGAATCTTTTATTTTCCACCCGAGATTCTATAGGACAAAGTCTCAGTTTTGATTTAAATAACCCAATAGAGAAATTATCTGATCAAAACAAACTTTATCAAGATAATCTCTAAGAAAATAAATCAATTCACAATAATTCTACAAGTTTATCTTGATTTAATTTATCCAATTAAATCAACCGATAAACAGACAAGAATTATCCGATCCCAATAATTTAACAAGTTTATCTTAAATTAATTTTATTACAAAATTAATTCAACCAATAAACAAACATGAATTATTTGATTCTTTCAAATTTTAAACCAATCCGATAAATCTGACATAAGTCACCAATTATTAAAAAAGCACGCCATATCGTTACAGGATTTTGTGAGCTAGCAAAGGGGACCAAAATGGACCTATAAAGTTCAAGCTCTCGATAATTATGAAACCCAATATCCCAGATATACATTTCACAATTATCAACTCCAACGCTACTCCACTAAAGGCTTGGAGCTGCACTCTAGAACTTTATAGAATTACGAAGCCCGTATAGCTAAGTTTTCATGACATATCAAAGTGTATCGTATCTCCATATGATGATTCATAATCAATTTAAGGACAAATTCTGTCTTACCTTCATGATTATTTTTATCTTACGTTCCATTATCTCACCATTAGAAAACTTACCATCCAAAGATAGTATACCATTCGGTTACACCTTTGTATCCAAATGGTTGAGCGCTCCAGTTTTTCAATTACAGGATAACGTATATAAGAGGATATCATTACTCCTAAAGAGGAGCTATGGAGTCTATATCTATGAATAACAAGTCTACGCCATCAAGAGTCATGCCTCCAACGTACCGGCATGCATACCACTATTGAGAAGTAGGAGTAACCCTTTTGTACATCAAAAGACACAAGTCGAAACAACGGGCCCACTATCCATCTTAGGATTAAAATACAATACAAATGATTGTCTAAAGTGAATCGATTTGCTAAAACAGAATTATTAATCCAAATCAATTCACTTTGTGTCCCGATCTAACACATCGTCACTTATGACAACGTGTCAATATTTCTATTCATGGAGTCTAACTCCGATGGTCAAGACAAACCATCTCCCTTTAGGGATATAGAAAACATAATAATCTTTGCATGAATAAAGCGCCCAACTTTATTCCCTCGATTGCGGATCATATGTTTTAGACCGTTACCTTAAGAATCGTGTCTTCCGCATAATTAGTCCATCATATGCCCAATTCTTAAAGGTTTAGACCGACAGTCTTAAACTACTATTTGCTTAACATACATTCAACAAATATGAACGTAAAGAGGACAAGATTTGGTATATATAAATGAATAAATTCTTTATTGATAAAAATGTCTTCAAAAACGTATTACATTTTTACTCCTTAGGGCATACATATCTAACAATCTCCCACTTGCACTAAGTGAGTAAATACAGCAAATCTCGCATCCCTATAGCTTCTACATGTTTCTTGAAGACTCTCCCTGTAAGTGTCTTCGTAAATGGATCAGCTAAATTGTCCTCTGACGCGATCTTGCACACCATGACATGCCCGTCCTCAACGAAGTCCTTTATCACATGATACTTCCGATCAATATGTTTACTCTTCTTGTGAAATCTTGGTTCCTTAGCATTAGCTACCGCCGCACTGTTATCACAATACAGTGATACCGCCTTATCCATACCAGGAACAACCTCAAGATCCCCAAGGAACTTGCAGAGCCATACTGCTTCTTTCGAAGCATCACTAGCTGCCACATACTCGGCCTCTATCGTTGAATTTGAAGTGCAATCTTACTTTGCACTTCTCCAACTGATGGCACCGCCGCCCAGAGTAAACACAAACCCCAAAGTCGATTTCCTAGAATCCAGACAGGATTGAAAATCCGAATCAGTATATCCTAGAGGAGTCAGGTCCTCACCCGAATATACAAGCATATACCCTTGAGTCCTTCGCAGGTACTTAAAAATATGCTTTACCGTAACCCAGTGGTTCGGTCCTGGATCCGCCTGAAATCGACTTACAATCCTAACCGCATAGCTAATATCTGGTCGTGTACAAAGCATGACATACATGAGACTGTTGGAAACAAAGTGCGCAGCGGAATTTTTAAAATTTTTCATCAGAGTATTTTCCAAAACACAAGTTTGACATGTTATATGTATAAATTAAACAGATCTTACTAACCTCAGTGTGCCGAAGAACCTCCGCGACCTGTGTAGAGAAGTAACGTTCCAGAAGAGCCTCAACCAACTGGTCTTCTTTGCTATTCTCTATCCACAACCGGAGTGAGTGTGGGCTCACACGTACAGCTCTTCCACCGGTGACTCTCCTTCCAACCAATAGAGAGAACCCAAAGCTAGTGTTCGTGATTTGTGAGTAAAAGCTCTCAGGGAGTTTTCAGATGCTCACTAGAAGAGTATCACTCTTAATCTCTCAAATTGATCTGAGTAAATCATTAGACTCACTCCCTTTTTATACCTATTGGTCCTTGGGGTCAGTCCATATCAGATTAGGTCTCAAAAATCGAAACAGAATCAAGTTCGGATCAATATCTGATAAGATACGCGTGAAAAACGCGTAATCTTAGCTGTCGCGGTCGGCATGCCGAACTGTGAGATAGGCAGGCCGAACTGGCCAGTTCGGCAGGCCGAACACGTCATCCGGCATGCCGAACTGCCGAGAAAAAATCTCCGCGAATCTTTTATTTTCCACCCGAGATTCTAAAGGATAAAGTCTCAGTTTTGATTCAAATAGCCCAATAGAAAAGATATCTGATCAAAACAAACTTTATCAAGATAATCTCTAAGAAAATAAATCAATTCACAATAATTCTACAAGTTTATCTTGTTCTAATTGTCCAAAATTAAAACAACCGATAAACAGACAAGAATTATCCGAACGCCATAATTCAACAAGTTCATCTTGAACTAATTTCTTACATAATTAATTCAACCGATAAACAAACATGAATTATTTGATTATTATAAATTTTAAACCAATATGATAAATCCGACATAAGTCACCAATTATTGGAAAAGCACGCCGTGTCGTTACAGGATTTTGTGAGCTAGCAAAGTGGACCAAAATGGACCTATAAAGTTCAAGCTTATGATAATTATGAAACCCAATATCCCAGATATACATTTCACAATTATCAACTCCAACGCTACTCCACTAAAAGCTTGGAGCTGCACTCTCGAATTTTATAGAATTACGAAGCTCGTGTAGCTAAGTCTCCATGACATATCATAGTGTATCGCATCCCCATATGATCATCCATAATCGGCTTAAGGACAAGTTCTGTCTTACCTTCCCGATTATTTTTATCTTACGTTCCATTGTCTCACCATTAGAAAACTTACCATCCAAAGATAGTATACCATTCGGTTACACCTATGTATCCAAATGGTTGAGCGCTCCAGTTTTCCAATTACAGGACAACGCATATAAGAGGATATCATTACTCCTAAAGAGGAGCTATGGATTCCATATCTATGAATAATAAGTCTACGCTACCAAGAGTCATGCCTCCAACGTACCGGCATGCATGCCACTATAGAGATGTGGGAGTCACCCATTGGTACATCAAAAGACACAAATCGAGACAACGGGCCCATTATTCATCTCAGGATTAAGATACAATACAAATGATTGTCTAAAGTGAATCGATTTGCCAAGACAGAATTATTAATCCAAATCAATTCACTTTATGTCCCGATCCAACACATCGTCACCTATGACAACGCGCAAATGTTTCTATTCACGGAGTCCAACTCCGATGGCCAAGACAAACCATCTCCCAAAAGGGATATAGACAACATAACAATCTTTACATGAATAAAGCGCCCAACTTTATTCCCTCGATTGCGGATCATATATTTTAGACCATCACCTTAAGAGTCGTGTCTACCGCATAATCATCCCATCATATGCCCAACTCTTAAGGTTTAGACTGATAGTCTCAGACTACTGTTTGCTTATCATACATTCAACAAATATGAACGTAAAGAGGACAATATTTGGTATATATAAATGAATAAATTCTTTATTGATAAAAATGTCTCCAAAAACGTATTACATTTTTACTCCTTAGAGCATACATGTCTAACACCCACTGCCCAAGCATAAGGCACCTTCTTCATGTATTCTCTTTCTTCATAAGACTTTGGAGAGTCTTTCTTAGAAAGAGTAATTCCAGACCTAGATGGTTGCCCACCTTTCTTGGAATCCTGCATTGCAAACCTCTTGAGAATTTTATCTATATAGCCAGCCTGTGACAAAGCTATCATTTTGTTCTTCCTATTCCGAAAGATCTGGATATCAAAAAAAAAATTAGCCTCACCCAAGTCCTTCATGTCAAACTGCTTGGTCAACCATAATTTGACCGATGACAATGCCCCAACGTCATTGCCAATTAGCAGAATGTTATC
Organism: Artocarpus heterophyllus; assembly: GCA_025403435.1. Taxonomy (NCBI): domain Eukaryota; kingdom Viridiplantae; phylum Streptophyta; class Magnoliopsida; order Rosales; family Moraceae; genus Artocarpus; species Artocarpus heterophyllus. Next base: position 10,106,395 of record CM046352.1, read on the forward strand.
TATATAGAGCAATAGAAAAACCACATTCCCATCCTTAATGTGTTTGTAAACACATGGTTCATCCACATTTTGTGAGAACCCATAAGTCTTGATCACCTGATCAAATCTTATGTTCCAAGAACGAGAAGCCTACTTAAGTCCATAAATTGACTTTAGCAGCTTACAAACTTTACCCTCTTGACCGATGATCTTGAACCCGTCTGGCTGTTCCATATAAATGGACTCATCAAGATAGCCATTCAGAAAAGCCGTCTTGACATCCATCTGTCAAATCTCGTAATCGAGAGCGGCAGCTATGGATAAGAGAATCCGGATGGACTTATGCATGGCTACAGCGAAAAGGTTTTCTCATAATCGATTCCTTCCTTTTGCGTATAATACTTAGCTACCAGTCTAGCCTTAAAGGTTTCGACCTTTCCATCCACTCCTCTTTTCCTTTTGTAGATCCATTTACACCTATGGGTTTTACCCCTTCAGGAAGATCCACAAGCTCCCAGACCTGATTAGTCTCCATAGACTTCATCTCTATATTCATGGCCTCTGTCTAGAGTTTTGAATCAACATCCTCCATAGCTTCTGCGTAAGTATAAGGATCCCTATCATGTTCATCCGGTTCAGCTAAGAAGACCTCCCCATTGATAATATACCTCTCAAGTTGACGCCCGATCCTCCTACTACGCCGAAGCCCCTGAGATTGTTGTTCAAGTTTGTTTGGTTTTTCTACACTGATCGGAACGATTTCATTCGGAACCTGCGGAGTGATTTGATCACTCCTTAACTCCTCAAGCACCACTTTGCTTCGTGGTTTCAAGTCGTCCATGTAACTCTCCTCAAGGAAAGTTGCATTAGCAGAAACGACGACTTTATTTTTCTTCGGGTTATAAAAATAACCTCTTTTAGTCCCTTTTGGATATCCTACAAACACGCAAACTTCTGAACGTGCTTCCCACTTATTCAGATCCTTAAACAGGACATGAGCCGGACATCCCCATATGCGAATATGGTTTAAGGATGTCTTCCTTCTTGTCCACAACTCGTGAGGAGTTTTAGGGACCGATTTTGAAGGCACATTGTTCAAAAGATAACATGCAGTTTGTAGTGCATATCCCCAAAAGGATAAAGGTAATGATGAATGACTCATCATAGACCTGACCATGTCCAACAAAGTCCTATTTCTTCTCTCCGCTATGCCATTCTGTTACAGAGTGCTCGGCATAGTCAAATGGGATAAAATCTCATTCTCTAACAAGTGTCCCAAGAACTCATCAGAAAGGTATTCTCCACCTCGATCGGATTGAAGTGCCTTTTTGGGTCTACCCAATTGCTTTTTCACTTAAGCCTAAAACTCCCTGAACTTGTCAAAAGTTTCGCTTTTGTGGTGCATCAGGCACACATACCCATATCTTGAGTAATCGTCAATAAAAGTGACGAAGTACTCATACCCTCCTCGTGCCCAGATGTGCATCGGTCCGCAAACATCACTATGCACAGTTGTAGAACCCTTTCGGCCCTATTGCCTTTAGACCCGTATGGTTTTTTGGTCATTTTACCCTCCAAACAAGATTCATATTGAGATATAGATTCCACCTTTAAGTGACTTAAAGGTTCATCCCTTACCAACCTTTGAATCCTATTCAGGTTAATGTGACCAAGGCGCAAATATCAAAGATAAGTCTTATTAGAGTGAGAAGTTTTAAGTCTTTTAGAGTTATTATCATTCATCTCAGCATTAAGCAATAAGTCCATCTTAGGTTGGATAAAATATAGATTATTTTGCATCCATCCAGAACAGATAAAAGATTTGTTTTTACGAATAATCACTTTTTCATTAAAAGATACCACGTAGGAGTCTTTAAATAAACAAAATACAGAAATTAAATTCTTTTTAAATTTAGGAACACAAAAACAATCTTGCAAAAATAAATTCCTATAGTTATCAAAGTAAAGATGGACGTCTCCTATTGCTTCTGTTGAGACAAAGGATCCATCGCCCATTCGAAGCGTGAAGTCTTCATGCAGCAGACTTCTCGTTTCTTTGATCCCCTGCACAGAAACACAAACATGTTTAGTTGCACCTGAATCTATGACCCAAATGTCACTGGATTCTTCAACCAAACAAGTTTCTAAATATAGAAGATCACACCTACCTCCTTTGAAAAGGAAGTCCTTGCAATGCTTCTTAATATGCCCGACCTTTCCACAGAAGAAGCACTTAAGCTTCTTTGGGTTCTTCTTCTTCTTCTTCTTGTTCTTGGTGTTAGCAGGAACAGAAGACTTCCCATTCTTGGCCCGTTGTTACTTTCCATTCCCAAAGTTAGAATTGGAACCAGAAGCAGCTACCATGTTGGCCTCACCACCCACAGGAGACTCCCTGATCAGCAGTTCGAACTCCTGCAACTGTTTCATCAGTTCTGTCAAAGTCATATCCCGTCTATTGCTCAAATTAAATGTAGCTCTAAACGGAATAAATTCCTTAGACAGAGTCTCAAAGACCATAGTCATCTGTGTTTCAGCATTGATGTCGGCTCCATTGGTTTGAGCCTTAGCGAGGTAATCTATGACCAACATCATATGCCCCTTTACAGATGTCCCTGGTCTCTGTCTACAGTTTAAGAGTTTCCAAAGCGCCCCTTGTCACTTTGTTATGGCCTGGCCTCCAAACATGTCCTCAAGATTATCTAAGATCTGCTTCGCAGTCTCATAATCTTGATGTTGAGCCTGCAGCACATTATTCATGCTGACCATAACATAGCAGCAGGCCTGATCATTAGCATCTTTCCAACTGTCATACGCTTAGAATTGCTCATTAGATGAGTCTCCCATAGGCTCGGGAGGACAAGGGGTTGTCAGAACGTATTTCAGTTTCTCAAAGGACAGGACGATATCCAAGTTCCGTTTTCAATCATTGTAATTCTCACCGGTTAATTGGTTTTTGTCAAGTATCGATGATAAAGTGTTTTTAGACATTTTTAATCTATAATAAAGAGTCATATACCAAACATAAGCAAACATATCATAATAATTTAGTAAGATAACACAATCATGTAAAATCATACAAATGTGTTTATGTGTCAAAACCTTAAAAATATCACAACCTTACAACGATAATTCCCAACTCAGAATTCAACAAGCTCCTAGGGGAGTCATGCCAAATTCAATCAGGAACACGGATCCTCTCCTAATTAATAATCGTTTCTTTGGCCATTAATTTTATTAACAGAGCTCTTAGGGGAGTTTAATAATAAAATTAACGTGAGTGTATAACCATCGTTTCAATATTTTATCCATGGTTTATAATCACCACCTAGGGGTGTGCAACCATAAATCATGCTAAAATACCTTATCCTCTTAGAGATCTAATCTGGTACATAATAGAAATCCCTTCCTAGGGGTCGGGACCACCATATTCTTCCTAGGGACCAACGATGGAGGCCTTAGGTTATCTCTTCGAAAGCCTTCTCCAACTCAATCTTTTGAAATCAAGGTTTTATTTTAAAATTATGCATGAACAATTTTAATATGAGTGGCACTTTCTATTCTATATGACATGTTATCAATATACATGGCAAATCATATTATAATGCAGACAAGCAAAGCTACAAGCTAAATAACAATAACCGTAATATTATGGCTCCACCCTAGAGAATAGAAACTAAGATTACAAGAGAATAATCGGGACATATATCGATTCTTCATCCTTGAATTCTCAAGTTGTATCCTTCTTCACATAATTCCCATCTTCAAGTCTTCAATCCCGTATGAATCAAATACTTTATATTTCCGGTCATATCCAAATTTAATGTTTCTCAGAATCGTCTCAAAAAATAAAATTAAAACTACACCACAAAAATTACACATTTTCTGAAAATTTTTCAGTTCTCGGACGGCAGGCCGATCTCCCCCAGATCGGCCTGTCGGTCATGCTTCATTGGGCTACCGATCAAAAAGATCAGCCTGCCGACCCATGAAAGTTTGGCATGCCAAACTGGAAGTTCGGCCTGTCGGCAGAGCCAGCCTATTTCTGCCCCACTGATGGCCTACCGAATCACACGTCCGACCTGTCGATCTGTGACCATCGGCCTGTCGATCTGTGACCATCGGCCTGTCGAACTGAAGGTTTGGCATGCCGACCTAGCAGAAATCTCCATTCCAGAAAATATAATTTTAATGCAATTCATTAATTTTATTTTTAACAATTCAAAAACATAAAATTAGAGACACAGGAAATACTTGGGTGCGCTGTCATTGATCTTCTAGATCCGTCTTTTTTGAATAATTATTTAATTACAAAATTCTTACAAATTTAAAATTAAATAACAATTTCTAGACGGAGATGATAGTCCGCTATCTAATTACATGAAAAACCTAAATACATATTCTAACCTCTAAGGAACCATAACCGGTATAAATTAATTAATTAATAAATAATTAAATAATAATTTAATCAACCATAATTAATTAATAAATATTCACCACATAATCCATGACAACATATAATTATATAGAAACCTAGAGTGCCAACTCTTTATAAAATTAAATTCAAGCATAGGAGAGATTAAGATCATAAATTTATACATATAGTATGATAACAAACTTGTAAATTTATGTAAAAACCTGGCTCTGATACCAATTGTTGGAAAAAATAGTGTGAGGTGTGCAGCAGGAATTTTTTTTAAAATTTTAACATCAGAGTATTTTCCAAAACACAAGTTTGACATGCTATATATATAAATTAAATAGATCTTACTAACCTTTGTATACTGAAGAACCTCCGCAACCTGTGAAGAGAAGTAACGTTCCAGATGAGCCTCAACCAACTGGTCTTCTTTGCTATTCTTTATCCACAACTGAAGTGAGTGTGGGCTCACACGTACAGCTCTTCCACCGGACTCTCCTTCCAACCAATCGAGAGAACCCAAAACTAATGTTCGTGATTTGTGAGCAAAAGCTTTCAGGGAGTTTGCAGATGCTCACAAGAAGAGTATCACTCTTAATCTCTCAATTGATCTGAATAACTCATGATACTTACTCCCTTTATATAGCGATTGGTTCTGGGGTCAGTCCTTATCAGATTAGGTCTCAAAAACTCGAAACAGAATCAAGTTCGGATCAATATCTGATAAGATCCGCGTGAAAACGCGTAATCTTATCTCTCGTCGATCGGCAGGCCGAACAACTTGATCGGCAAGCCGAACAGGCCCCATCGGCAAACCGAACACGTAGATCGGTAGGCTGAACTATCGTGTAAATATCTCCGTGAATTTTTTATTTTTCATCCGAGATTCTATAGGACAAAGTCTCAGTTTTGATTCAAATAACCCAATAGAGAAGTTATCTGATCAAAATAAACTTTATCAAGATAATCTTTAAGAAAATAAATCAATTCACAATAATTCTACAAGTTTATCTTGATTTAATTTATCCAATTAAATCAACCGATAAACAGACAAGACTTATCCGATTCCAATAATTCAACAAGTTTATCTTAAATTAATTTTATTACAAAATTAATTCAACCAATAAACAGACATGAATTATTTGATTCTTTCAAATTTTAAACCAATCCGATAAATCCGACATAAGTCACAAATTATTGAAAAAGCACGTCGTATCGTTACAGGATTTTGTGAGCTAGCAAAGGGGACCAAAATGGACCTATAAAGTTCAAGCTCTCGATAATTATGAAACCCAATATCCCAGATATACATTTCACAATTATCAACTCCAACGCTACTCCACTAAAGGCTTAGAGCTGCACTCTCGAACTTTATAGAATTACGAAGCCCGTATAGCTAAGTTTTCATGACATATCAAAGTGTATCGTATCCCCATATGATAATCCATAATCAACTTAAGGACAAATTCTGTCTTACCTTCTCGATTATTTTTATCTTACGTTCCATTATCTCACCATTAGAAAACTTACCATCCAAAGATAGTATACCATTCGATTACACCTATGTATCCAAATGGTTAAGCGCTCCAATTTTTTAATTACAGGATAACGCATATAAGAGGATATCATTACTCCTAAAGAGGAGCTATGGAGTCCATATCTATGAATAACAAGTCTACGCTATCAAGAGTCATGCCTCCAACGTACCGGCATACATACCACTATTGAGAAATGGGAGTCACCCTTTGGTACATCAAAAGATATAAGTCGAGACAACGGGCCCACTATCCATATCAGGATTAAGATACAATACAAATGATTGTCTAAAGTGAATTGATTTGCCAAGACAGAATTATTAATCCAAATCAATTCACTTTGTGTCCCGATCTAACACATCGTCACCTATGACAACGTGACTCCGATGGTCAAGACAAACCATTTCCCTTTAGGAATATAGACAACATAACAATCTTTGCATGAATAAAGCGCCCAACTTTATTCCCTCGATTGCGGATCATATGTTTTAGACCGTTACCTTAAGAATCAAGTCTTCCGCATAATCAGTCCATCATATGCCCAATTCTTATAGGTTTAGACCGACAGTCTCAGACTACTATTTACTTAACATACATTCAACAAATATGAATGTAAAGAGGACAAGATTTAGTATATATAAATGAATAAATTCTTTATTAATAAAAATGTCTCCAAAAACGTATTACATTTTTACTCCTTAGGGCATACATATCTAACACTAGTCTACGTCATTCAAGAGTCATGTCTTCAACGTACCGATATGCTTATCTTCATATGACCTATTTATTCATTTCAGGATTAAGATGTAATACATATGATTATTTAAAGTGAATTAATTTATTCAAATGGGGTTATTAACTAAATTAATTCATCTTTAGTCCTGATCTAATGTATCGTCACCAATGACAATATATCAATGTCTCTACTCTTAGAGTCCCATTTCGATGACCAAGACAAGCCATCTCCCATTAAGGATGTAAACAACATAACAATCTTAACACGAATAAAGAACCCACCTTTATTCAATCGATTGCAGACCTCTTATATTTAGACCATCACTTTAAAATTCATGTCTTTTGCATAATCTGTCAATTATATGCACAATCTTAAAGGTTTTGCTTAATATTCTCAGAGTTATGTTTACTTATCATACATTCAACATAAATGAATATAAAGAGAACAACATTTGATACATGAATAAACATTAAATTCTTTATTGATGTAATGTCTCAAAAACTATTACATCATTTAATCCTTATGATACCTAATATAACAGCTAGAAGTGATAAAAGTTTGTTGATTATTTGTTAAAAAAATATCCCAATACCATGAAATATTCTGATAGAACATGAAATATATCCTGGTAGAACACGAAAAATATCCTATTAGATTTGTGGCATAATAAGTATTCACATGTTGTAAAAATTCTCTCCAAATGTGTCATTTATGAAATTATTCTAATAACTTAACCTAGATGTCAATATGATACGTGAACAAGTTATGTACTCAGTTAGACTATTAAAAAAAAAAAAACAAAAACCATAAGCCAACTGATAAAAAACTGCAAAAAAAAATCGATTCAAAGACAAAAACTGACCAAGACAATTGGAAATCGACCACTCACGAAGCATAGATGGTCGGCTATCAAAGACCATTTTTTGGTCAGTCGGAAATCGATGGACTTTTGTTAATGTATGAAACTCTTTTCAAAGATTCGTTAATATATACACATATATGTTCATATATATATTAATACATGAATAAAAAGTAAAACTTCTTACTTTTACTGAGTTATTAAGATTCTTTAGCTCATATATTATTGTTCTCATAAAGAGGCTTTGAACTTCTCTAACAAATTAAATTTAAACTAAATAAAGATCATGATATTGTTTTTCAAATGCTGGATTAGTTTTAAAATCTTGACTAGTTACTATAAACAAAAATCGACCGAAACCGTCCATTATAAAATCGATCACTATCGGTTGAAAATTGACTAACTCTTCATCTATTCGGCCAGTTCTTGATTTCACTTTCTCAAAATGACAAACCAAAAACTGACAAAAATTGACCGACAAACACTGATAGTACTCGGCCCAATTTCCATTATGCAAGCCCTTCACTAAACTCTCTCCATTACGTACACTTAGAAAAGACATATATGGCTGAATAATACAAAAATTAAAAGCGCTCTTATGGAATTAAATTCAATACTAACCTAATTCAGATAATTCATTTAACTACAAAGACAATAATAACCCCGTCTATATAAGACTAGCATTATCACTCGGGTCTTTTAAGACCATTAACGCTACCAATATCCTGATTTATTGCTGGTTAATTATTGGTGTTTTTAACATTTGTTGGTAAATTAATAATCTGGTTAATTAGTGACGTTTTTTGCCACAAAGATTCCAGACTCTGATGTCAGAGATCCACAACTTTCTTTAACAAATGATGAGCACTGTGTTACAATGGTGAGCACATTGGGCATTGAAAATTTGACTCAAATGATGGAAAAAGTACACTCAGATTGAGAAAAATCAAGTATTCTTAACGTGGTTTGCGACGTTCATTCGTTGGTGAGGGAGATGTGCAGATTTTTAGGTGGAGTTGAGGATGATAAGGTAACATAACACTTGTAAAACTAATCACGTTTTTAATGACTAATGACGAAGATTACATATTTTAATGACCAGATAATTGTTTTTTTAAACCAATGACTATCTCGTTAAAGATTACAGATTTTAATGACTGTATAATTGTTTTTAGTGACTAATGATAACGAACATATCCTTAAGATTACAAATTTTAACGACTAGATTGTTTTTAATGACTAATAACCAAATCGTTAAGATGGTTAACCTTTTTTTGAACTTAAAGTGAAGAGATTCGAACTCGTCGGATGTGATTTTTTTTAGAGTATTTGTTAATGTTTATAATTTATAATGACTAATGACTAATACTAACCGTATAATACTGGTCATTATAGCATATACTAGTAATTTCAGGCATTAGTTAAAAGAAAAAAAAAAGTCCTTTTAAAACAAGGGAAATATTTTTTTTTCACCAGTGGAGAATGTACTCCATTGGATGCTATGAAGTGAGCCTATAAGTTAATATGTAGTCTTGGTTGTGGGTAATAACCAACATTGTCAAGAAATAATAATAAAAAAATAGAGGAGTAAACTCATGTCTTCTCTGACTACATTAGCCCTCTTTGACAAAGGCGTCGGCACATTCGCCCCTCTTCCAACAACATCCTTCCTCGAGTCGGCCAAAGGAGGAGCCGTTTCGAATATGCAGAAAATGACAAAAACAAAAGATGAAAAGAGAAGAAGAATGGGAAATTTTATATTATTGAGGAGGAAGAAGACGATGACGTCAAATTTAATGTTGGTGACTATTGTAGGAGATCTTGATGGCCCAAAGCTCGAAGGTGAGGTCAATGAAAAGCCCATCTCGGCTCATTAATTTCAAAAAGACTAGAAATCGAGATGATCGAATGACCTTATCGCTTTAGTGTGAGCTCGGTGTTAAACGAGCCTCGTATCCTCTGCCTATTATTGCGTCCTTTATTTCAAGAAGAATATCAAGAATGGGAAAGACAGACAGACAGTGTACCTGAAATTAAGATCACTAACACGAGACTCGATACACTTTTTGCACGTGTAGAGATACTACGTGCAAAGGATAGCGCAGAACACAAAGATTCTTGTCCCATTAGCAATATTTTAATCATTTTTAATAATAATTTAACATCTTATAAAAGGGAGATATGGAGAAGAGGAGAAGGGGTGAAAAAAAAAAGAGGAATTCTCCTCTCTCCAGATCAAAAAACACTATCTCTATCATTTCATTTCTAGAAATCTGAGTGTATTGATAAGAGAAATAGAGTATACACAACTCATTAAAGAGTTAACCACTATAAATCTGTGTATCTGCTCCTTACTTTCCTTCTTTTTCATCTTTATTGCATTAATTCATGGGAGCCATGAGTGATTTATGAGCGATATTATATTGATATTTTCCACCATCAACGGTGACCAACGCACAATTTCTCCTCCCTCTCTTCTAACCTCTTTACTGATCTCTAAAATTCCCTAGGTTTGTTCTTATTGTACCTGGATCTCACCTTTGGTCTTTTTTTTTTTTTTTGTTACTTTTAATCGATTTTTTGTTTGTTTTTATTTTTTTCAATCTCATCTTCTTCTAGTTTTATTTTCAAATTTTCAACATCAAGCTCGGATTTTTGGATCGTCAATTTTTTTAAAAAAATGTTTCATTGATATGGGGGTCTTATTATTGGCATGGATCGGAAAGAGAATCCAACGGTGGAGCTAGGCCTAAGGGAGGTTCCAAGGTTGCTCCACGGAGGATATTAAGGTCGCCGGATTCACTATGTATGAGTGTGTTTACAAGGCTCTCGTGTTGGCCGTGGCTGGGTTCTTTTATGCGGTCTATGGCCAAGTTCTAGTGTTAGCTAAGATTGTTGGTTCGTAGAGGAGCAGCTAGGAGTGCAGATGATGCCAAAGGTGCTTGGGGAAATTGATGGAGTTGGCCCATTCTTTATTGTTTTGAAAAAATTATAATAAGTGACCAAATTATTGTTATGAAATTAAAAGCTAACATAATATTTAATTTTTTTTAAAATGTGCTTAATGACATAGTAATTATTGATATCACATATTATACTATATAATTATATAGTAATAATTTTAATGATATCATTTTGAGACATTTATACAATTTTTACAAACTAAAGTCATATGTTAATTCAATAAAAATAATTAGGCTAGTTGTCTCATTAATTTTATTATTTTAATCGTATTTGGGTTTTATTCGGCTGTGATAGAGTCCATGTACACTCTCATTGAGATTGAATCTTAGCCTCTAATTCGTACCCCACCGGTGGGGGGATAAAAACGTCACCCACTATAGTCGATCCATTGAAACAAATAATAGAAATCCTTAAAACAAATGCCCTTTACAACGAAAACATTATAATCTTCATAATTTTTATATACTGATAAGGACTTAGTCATTATATAGTTCAAAATCAGCATAACTGAAATGTAAATTACAACATATGATGAAATTAAATATAGCACAATGGTCAAGGAATTAAATATATATTAGTTGTCATAAAGAAAGATTGGTATAAAACTAAAAGAATGCCTGAATTTTTTTTTTACCTTACATAAAGCTGGGATTTGTACGGAATAAATAGAGGAAAATTTGGCATGATAGGACAGATTAAATGAGATTTAGCCATTATTGACTACTACATGAGATTAAGCATTTAAGACATTTTTACCAAATCGTAAGAAAAATGCAATAGGATTGGAAAGTAAAATAATGAAAGTAAACATTATTCATATTCATTCTAGTGTTTACTTATTTGATGGTGCAACAAGAAATAATTTTATTACTTTTCTAGTGTTTACTTAGTTAGGAATATAAATTTTATTCAATATAGCTAAAATATCCTTTTTACATAAATAATAACTATTAAATAATAATATTTAAATTTGAATATCTAAGTAAGTAGAGCATTTATTCTCTTTAATAAAGAATCAATACTAAATGGCATGAGAGGATTGGTATTATTTTTTTCATCCCTATATTGTGTGGGGCCTATAAAATTCTTATTACTGATTTTGTAAGTAAATACATTATTTAAAGAGAAAGGAATCACTCTTTACTTTTCCTTTTCCTTTGACGCAATGTAAACATGCCATTAGTTTATTAGGATATCTAAATTGACTAAAGTGTGTAATTTTTGTTTTAAAAAATAAAGAAAAAGAAAGAAGCAAGTAACTAAGGGCCTTTTTGGTTTTGAGTTTGAATTGGTATGCTTTTGAACCTTTATGGTCTGAACTAAAGATTCTAAGCTTATGTAAGCTCAAACTATAATTCGGACTAAATGTTTAGAAATGTAAAGTCTGAACAAAAAATAAAATAACGCATCAATGAACTAATATTTAAAAAGCATGAGAATAGTGATAAAATGGAAAGTGAAGATATGGTTTATTATAACAAATAGATTCAAATCCATTTGATGTTATAGGAGAATCTACCAACATTAATTTAAACCAAATTCATAGGTTTACACCCATATCAACTTATAAACCAAATGCAATCTCACCAAAAAAATACCAAACACTTGTTATATGTCATAGGAAAATGAAAACTTTGACCCAGCTTAGCACATAACTTATTAAGGGCTAAGGTAGGCAGTTTATGGTAGGCTAATTTTCATAAATATCATATTTAAAACTTACTGTTTTATAAATTTATACATATTTAAGTTTGGCACAACTTATTTTTACATCTCTATTAGCACGAACACAGAAGTTGTAGGTTGGTTACCTCTTGTATCCTAGCATTTTCAATATTATAGATTTGTGGCTGTGGAATTTTCATAAATTCATTTTTTGAAGCTTTTTTTTTAAAAAAAAAATACCATGTATGTTTGAGAGTGGCACTACTTAAATATGTAGAAGGTGTTTGGGAAGTGAGTTGGAACTGAAAGTTAGAATTAAAAATACTGTAATATACGAGAGTTTTACATCATAGCTTACTTTTACTTTACACTGTGACATACAAGAGCATTACAGTATTTGAGTTAGAACTAATAAGTTGGTACTAAATTTGTTAAACACTCTAGTAATATGAGTGGTAGTATGACATAACTTTTTTTTAAAATAACATAAATAAACATATTTTTTTAAAGTATGGTACAACATGAACTTTGTGGTTTGTACCCTTTTTTAAGATTTAATTGGATTAATTCTTGGAAAAGTTTCTTTTATGATACAAAAGAGCAATTTTCTTTGACTTTATAGGGTTACAACTCATATACTCATAAAACAGTTAATATCGGTCTAAAAAATACACTATATATTAAGTTAAGGTCTATAATATCATAAGGAATAAGGTTTTGGCCTGAAAATGGTTTTTCTGGCAAAAATCAATCCATGACATATGATTAAAGGCAATGGCCTCAAAAGGAGGACGGGGCCTCAATGCTGCCTGTAAGGAGTCCGAATAAGTGCTTGCTGAACTGTGGCTTCTAGAGATACGACTCTCATCAATGCTTTAAGTGCGGCCCTGATGTTGCATTGGATGCTGTGAAGCCTTTGCGAACTTCTCTCCCGTGTTTCTCGGGCAAAAATTTGGGCAGGACAATATTAATATTTTAGTCGTGAGGTTAACATTTTAGCGGTTTGATTTATTAAGAGAAACAATTATATATTACAAGTTATAAAAGCGTTTGAAAATTATATTGTTAAAAAATTAATTTAACAGATAAAATAACAATATCAATGCTTACTAGCAGAACAAAAATATCTACCCTATCATAAAAGCTATCTTTTACTCGCTTTGAACTTGAAAAACTTTTGTACCCATAATTTTGTTACAGAGGCCACAATAGTGTTTCTTTATTTTTATATTGGAGGAATTATATAATGATATTTTTACCTTTAGTTTCAATCACATTAGTGTTTAAAAGGGTAGTAGGAATCAGTTTTACTGTAACATATGTAAGAGCTTGTAGCTTTTTTTTTTGTAACATGTGAGAGCTTTATATTGTTTATAACTGAGTTTGTGGTGGAAACCGTTGCCAAACCTACAGTAAGATTGTAACTGTAATAATAAATGAGGATCAGAAATTTGAAAGGTTAACAATATTCATATATAATATGCAATAGAATCGTTGTCTTAAATAATTAAAATAATGTTCATTGTTATAATCAACGAAATCAAATAACAAAATCTCCATAATAATCAACAAATAGGATCGTAAAAATAACGAATTTATAATATAAAATAAAATCATAAATTTAAAAAGGTGGGTAGTGTAAGTTGTGCAAAGATGGTAATAAATCATAATATTATGAAAAAAGTGCACGGATTTTACACGGAATTTTCTAAATCCACACTTCATCTAAATTCTTCTTGCAACAATGAGAAGAGTAATATCCAAAACTTCACACGTCTTGTTCATGAAATTTCCTACTATACCCTCGTTTCAAGCACTTGCAACTTCTCCAAAACCAAAAAAAAAAAAAAAGTTTCCATTGTACTTCAGGCATCATAATAACTTTTTACAATGTAAGTTAATAGATATATATATATATATATATTATATGGGTGTTAGATTAGGTCTCTAGGAGTTTTTGATATTATTAACGATTTTATATAAATCCAACGGTTGTAATGAAGTAGATAATCGATCAAAAAAAAATTTATGATAGTTAATTATGTTAAATTCTTATCACAATATATTATAAATTATTAGTAAAATATACGCTTATTGAAAAGATAACCCTTGAAACAACCTTAAAAAACAAGCCCACGTGTGTGTATATAAATATACCTATCTCTATATGTATTTAGCTAGCATAATAAAAAAAATTAAAATACTCGAGGCAAGAATTGATTGTCTTTTCTTTTTCCTCCCAAAAACAATTCCAAAGTTCCACATAATAATTCTATTATAAACCTTAAAAAGCACACCAAGTAATTACATTAATCTCAAGGTACCAATATAAGTGACGTTCACCAATGACTCAAAACGGCTATATTCACAGTAACTTGGAGCTCAAGAAAGTTTTTGAAGGAAAGAAAAAAAAAATAAAAAAAGAAGCTATAAACACAATTCATGATCAGAACACGTCCTCACACACCAACTGCAACTTCCTGAGGCATGATCTCATGAGCATGTGGAATCAGTTCCGGCGCATTCGTTTCGGAGTCTTGGTTGATCTTTGCATTTTGGTCCTGGTCCTGCTCCTGTTCAGTTTCTCTATTGCATTCTTTCTGGTTTTGTCTCTCCTTGGTCGCGGATTTTGCCTTCGTCTTGACGGGCTTTGGTTCGGCCTTGCCAGCCGCAGATTCTTGAGAGTGAAGCTTAGGTTGTGACTTCCTAATTGGCTTCTTTGAATCGTTGACGTCTTTCTCACAACCCTTGTTTGAATTGTTCTGGTTTTGGTTCACCCTTGGGCTTAAAGTTGCACCACCTTCTGCAGAATTGGAGTTCTTATGCCTTCCAAGCTTGGGAGATATTGCACGTGTAGTTGGAATCTGAAATGATTTATAGGCACACATATATAAATATACACCACGTTATATAATATGTTATTAGGGGTTTTAAAGCTTTTTTTTTTTTTTTTTGGTAAATGGCCCAAGTCTTATGAAATTAGGAGAATAGACATTTTTAGGAAATTGTTAATTGGTGATTGATTTATAATTTATTGCTGATTAACTTGATGGTCCATCACACATTGATTTGGCAGTATGTCATTGATGGATCAATTAGCCAATATCGATCAATAATTTATTGGTCTATCAGTGATAAATCACCGGTGGCTCCGTGAATAGCCATTGCAAAACAAAAAAAAAAAAGGCTTTTTAACTAAAACAAAACAAAATAAAATAAAATTTGGCCATTAATTAAAACAGATAGCCAAAACAAGACATCTGCGAAAATTTTCCGTGTTATTACACAGGAATTGTGAATTTAAAACTGTAGATAATAAGTTACCTTTTTCAGTTCAATTTTTGGAGGAGGTTCTCTATAGAAGTTTGGCATTGGTGTTGCTTTAAATGTCATGCTTTTCCTTAGTAGCTTAATCTCAGCCTCCTGGTTTTCCTGCAGATGTGTAAAAGAGTGTGACAAGCCAAAATGATGAGCAAATAAATTAAGAGAAAAAGCAATTCCAAGAATGTTAAATTTGCTAGTGCCAATGCCAACACCTTTGATTTTGCTTGCAGGTTGGTTTTTTCAACTTCCTTTGCCTGAATCTTCTCTTCTAGCTTCGAAAAGAACTGAATCAACAATAAGCATGAAAGACAAAAAAAAAAAAAAAAATTAACATTTGGAATTAGACCTTCTCTGAAGAAAAAGAACAAGAACATTGAAATTGGTAAGTAAAAGTCTTTTCAAACAAACCTCCTTCCTCTTTGCAGCGCGTTCATCCAACCTGAAGGCAAATCCCAAACCGCCTTTTCGATCGCGAGAAGCTGTAGTTCTGATTAAACAGAATGTCATGGAATCACAGTACAAAGTAAGTGATTTATAGGTGCATAAAATAAAGAGAAGAGCAACAAATAACCCCCCAAAAAAAAGAATCATCTAGGATCATACGAAGTAGTGGAATGAGCATCATCATCCTCTTTAAGTTGTTGAGTGGTTTTGGCAGGAATTGAATCTTTGTCTAATGATCTGCAAAGTTGCAGATTAAACCATTCAGTACAAATTTATATATATATATATATATATATATATGTAATCCTTGCAATATTTATATTAACATTTATATCTTTGACAACTTAATGTGAGAGCTTCGTTCAATATCCGTTGCTACCGAATTAAGAAGATTATAAGAAAATCACACACCTCACGTCTCTTAAACTTTTTGTACTTCTCTCTAAACCTAATTCCCAAATCAATGCCCCCGGATAAGTTTCAAATTAAAAAAAGGAAAAATATGAAGACCCCAATATACTGCATGCTATGTCTATGTCAGGGAGATAATTAGGCTCCACTCGCTCAATATTTTCATCTAGTTAAAATAGTATGAAGAGACCCCCTTTTGCATTTTTGAATTTTGAATAGACACTAACAAAATGATCACAAATTTCTTTAGTTGGGGAAGTAGATTGAGACTTACAAGGATGTTTCCGATGGAGGGCAATTAATAGTTGCATTCACAGAGCCAATCTTCCCAGACTGATCAAACGATAAATGAATAATTGAATTAGTAACATAAAGAAGTGTGCTAAACTAATGAACTAAGAACAGAAGAAAAAAACTGAGAAATGGTAAAGAGATCCTTACCGAAGACTGTTTAATGCTAGGCATTGATATCAAGGTAGCCCTCCGAGCAGCAGCGCCATTAGTCTTGATTTCCTCCTTCGGTTGTGCTGCGATAGATGCACGCCTATTGGGACGGTTCAAAGAAGAAGCTGAAGTATCTGTTCCATTGGTGGCAAAACTAGGTTCAGCTCTGGTTCCATTTTCTCTAGCATTTTTGGCTTCTCTTTTCACTAGTAAACCATCGACGCTTTTCTTCATGCCGTCAGCACGAGTTCCTCTTGCAGGGAAGGAAAGGCTGTGAGAAAGAACTGCCCTTGGGTTGCAAGAAGGTGGATTTGTGATCTTCAAATGCTTATCCTTAATAGCTCTGTTGTTCTTTGAGACACCATTGTTTGGGGCAATAGAATCCTGACCGCAAAGAACACAAATTAGCGAAAGGAAATGAAAAGAGGAAATGGGAAAAAAATTACTAATCTTAGTAAGTAATTTTACCTTTTTAGTTTTTGAATTTTTACTATGCAGAGAAGTCACAGAGGGCTTAGTTGCAACACTAGAAGAATCTAGGCCATCATTGACCTTTACGGGTTCAGATTTTCCATTCATGGTAGGAACTTCTTCTCCAGGATCAGCATTTTTGCTCTCTTTTTTCGAATCGGCATGCGATTCGTCTGCATGGTTTTCCTCAACCACAACACATTTCTCATCCTCCAAAGCGACCCCGTTTCCGGATTCCATCAAAAAATGCTTAATTATGCAAATAAATAGAAATATTAGAAGCAAGTTTCAAAACATGTAAACTAAATAGAGGAGAGAAACTATTAACACAGATACAAGACTTTCATGTTTCACGTTATTAAGTTCTTAAAAAAAACAATTAGTAAATTTACAAAAGTAAATAAAATTGATGCAAATACAGTATAAAGCAACAAAACAAAGACCCAAAAATTAAGGGGACGAAAATGTTAAATAATTGAACATGAGATCTACAGGACTTGACATAATTCAGACAGGTCAAAAACATCAATTTCTTAGTGGTGCCCTCTAAAAGAACAAGAATCCAATGCTATATCTTACAATATAAACATATACAGATATATTTATATTATGGAAAATTCTGAATCTTCTGGAAAGCATATTCTCTATTTCCCTTAACATCCTAGAAAAGAAGAAGCTACCTTTTAATACATCAAATTTTTTCTTCTCTGAACAAAATCATATACAAATTATGGCAATCAAACTGAGAGATGAAGAACAAAAAGACTATGGAAACTTAACCAACTAGAATTTTCTGTTTGAAAGCAAAGAAAATGCTCTAGAAATTCAGATCACAATGCAGAATCATTCCTACACCACCCACAAAACATAATTACATTTCACATAAAAAAATCCTTAAAAATTCCCATGGAAGTATATTCTCAAACTTTTATCCACTGCCTAGATCAAAACTCAAGAACACACCTATTTTGACAGAATTCCACAAAACATGTTCATTTACACATAATCTTTTGAATTTAAAGCACTAACAAATGGAACCATACCAAATAATAGAAATACATAATTACTTTCATACCACATTTGGGGAAAAAAAAAAAGGACAGAGGATACAGATTTATAAAACTACTATATCTTATAAAAATTTTCGTCAAACTAAAAAATACCCAGATTAGAATATAAAAAACTAAGATAATTCAAAAATATCCATCTGAATTAAGCCAATTTAACAAATCAGAAACAGCCAAAAAGTAATAAGCGGAGTAGTGAGAAAACAGAGCAGTAACTGCTACAGATCAAATAAATAAATGAAGAACCTACTAGATTATGTGGATTCTGAAACTTGGGTTCTGCTTAATTGAGTTGAATTATATATAGAGTCTAAGGAAAACGACAGAAAATTACTGAGATTAAGGTTCAAATTGTGGGAAGATTTATGGATTGAATTTTTGAAGAAGGAATGAATGAAGCAGAGAAAATAGTGGAAAACAGAGTGGAATAGAAGGAGCACGTTAATGGGATTGTTGTTTTTAAAGTGTTTTTATTTTCTTGTGATAGTTGAGATTGAAAGCTACGGAGAGTTGGCGATGATGATGATAATCTCTCCGGTCTGGTTCGACCAATACGAGAGAGAGAGAGTTGTGGGAATGAGCTTGTCATGATGAAATGGATAGTTAGGTTGGCAGGAGAATGTGTGAAATGACTAAACTGCCCCTCTCTCTCTCTCTCCGAAATTTGTGTTTTGGTAATGCAACTGTTAAACGGTTTTTTAATTGTGTTTTAACTGTTGGGAAGTTTTTAAATTCTGAACGTTGTCGGAGGGACGTGGGATTAATGGGTGACACGTAATTGTAAATATCTGGCAAATACTAAGAAAAGGAAAAGAGAGAGAGTTGGATCACACTAGTTTTCTTTGGGTTTGTTTGTTTTGTGATTTAAATTATGGTTTGAATTATTTTACTACAGTATTTTATCTCATAAAATTTTAAATCTTTATTCAAATACTCGAACCAAACGAGCTCTTTTTTTTTTGAATAGGGGATTTAATTTTTTTACCCTAAAATTAAAGATAGCATATCATGGATCAAAGACGACTCTATTTATTAGCGTTTGGGTTAGTTTAGTATTGTTGTGTTGTGTTATTGTTTTTGTTGTACTAGACAAGTAGGCGTTTAGTAAATTTTTTCAATGATGTTCTCAATATCAAAAGTAGAATTGCACGTGTTTAGTGAAGTATGTATAAAATTATTAGGTAGATGCATAATGTGAAAAATAAATATATTTGTTTTTAATTTTAATTTTAAGGGCGACATACGCAATATTTGTATATTAAAAATTTAAATATCTATAATTTTATTTTTATCATTTCATTCATTTTTATAAATTAAAAGAAAAAATACTCTGAAAAAGAGGGCAAAACATTTTTAAAAAATTACGTAACAAATAAATTCTAAATTTCTAATATTGATGTTATTTTAATTCGTTACGAAAAATGAATAAATTGATAATTATGTATTATTACTAAGGTTGTTTAATAATTTTTAATTATACTAGCGGTAGTTGCTATTAAAAAAAAAAATTAACCCTTAACTTGCTTATCAAATTTTCTAGCTAAATGATATTTTTAGAAGCAACTTAATATTAAAAAAAATGTTTACCAATTATCTTAAAAAGCGTTTAAAAGCAGTTAGTAAACTAAAAATAGGTTCCAAAAGCAATGCTAAACGGCTCTTTGTGCATTGTGTTGGTTTATGGGCTAGGATAACATTTGTTATTTAGCTCGGTTTGACACTGTAGATGCAGAAAATATGGTGTTAGAGCGAGAACTAAACAGTGATTGAGGATATAGTCTAGCGTAAATCTACGCCTTTTTTAAAAAAAAAAAATCAAATCTACATCTTATTTTACCACAAGATTTAAAGTTCCAACTCCCATCCCAAATTTAAAAAATTAAAAGAAAAATCTATGAGCTAAACTCTATATATACTAGTTTGGTACGGAAACAATTATATTAGTTGAATTGCAAGACAATTTCCTGGAGAATTAACTTCTGAATGTATTAATTTTTCAGAGCAAAATGGAGAAAAAAGCCTTTTGGATGTATTATGTTTGTAAGTGTGTTGGAATAATTGTTTGGAAATGGTCCAAAGCATACTTATGGATAAGAAAATTGTTTGTTGGGCAATTCTTCTAGATTGAAGCAAAACTACCATTAATGTCAAACACTAATGAATCATGCTATGCCCTTTTGGCTGTAATCCATATGTTAAAAAGGAATAGGGATAGGTTTCCTTTTTCTATTTGGGGAAGGAAAAGGTGAATGCAAATATATTACTTTCAACTTAAAATCATTTACAAGAATTAGGAACGTTCTACCAAAAAAAAAAAAAGAATTAGGAACCCTATACCATACTTATCACTAGAACCTCGCTACCTTGACATAATTATGTTCATGACTTCCTTTTCATTAGGTCATGGACAAGACTAATAGAAGATAAGTTATACACTAGACAATTTGGTTAGGAGGATATTAAATTTTTAGAGTATTTGAAATATGGTTAAAATCGAAACTTTTAAATTAAAAATTATAATACGTGAGAGCTTTACATTGTATTTTACTTTTTCTGATCACTGTAGCACGTGAGAACTTTAGATTGTAGCAACTAAAAGTTTTGGTTAAAACTGATTTTATCAAACACCTATATTTGGGTTTTTTTTTTTTTTATAGTTGGTGATTTAACTCTTTGGGTCACTATTATTGGACATGAGAAATCTTATCCATACCAAACGATGCAAATTAGAAAAGAAAGAAAAGAAAAGAAAAGAAACCTTAAAATTGGGAACAATTGATTAGGTATAGATTAGCCCTTGCATTAACATAAAGCAAAAAATAATAATAATAACCCCCATCGTTAACAAAAGTGAGTGAGGGGCATTATGGTCATTGAAGTTCCATGCAGCAGAGACTGTAATGGAGGGGCAAAATGGTCAAATGGGGAGGAAGCCCAATGATTGAAAACAACCGAGCACTGTGGGACAACGTGGGGAGTGTTCATGTGTGTTGGATCGCAGGTGGTGGCGTTGTCCTTGTTGCTGACATGGCAAAACAGAGGAACATGATTGGTCTCACGTGTGCCAACCTGGACAAATGCCCCACGACGCCCACCTACCGCGCGTGAGCTGTAAGAACGTGCGTTTTGGAGAAGGAAGGCAATGAAGGATGGCTGTGAACGAGAGAGATCCAATCTCAGCCGTTCATTCTTTTGGGGTCTAATCGGCTGCCACGTGTCCTTAGACCCCCTCCAAGCATCCCCACCTTTGAAATTTTGTTTTTGATTTGGGATTTTGTGGGTGGTACGTTGCATTCAAAAGGCTAGGCTGGCCTCTATCTCTCTCTTCTCTCTCTCTCACTAACATGTCTACGTCATGATTATTTGCTAATTTGGGCCGTGGACACCAGAAACGAATCGATTTTTTTTTTTTATTTATTTATTTTTTGCAAACTTTTTTCTTCATTTCTCTAGAAAAACAAACTTCTTTCATTAATGATCCTCGCATTAAAAAAATATCATTTAAGATTTCATGGGTTTCATTCATGATATTTGTTTATAATATTAAGAAATTGTTACAAGTCACATTGCCAAATAAGCAGAATTGTAAAGGTAAAAAATAATAATAATACTACATAGATATCCCTCAAGAGACAGTTGTGTGCATTAATAACTTAATTCTAGTCCGAATATGGAATAAATATCTTAGTTATTGCGTACTCTCTTGCAGGGGAAAAAATATGGTAAAATGGAACCTTAATAAATGTATAATTTGGGATTTCTCTTATGTGCGATTTGATAAAAAGGGACAGAAAAAAGAGTGAGGAAGAAGACATAACTTGTTGATTGTGAATACTTCTCCATGTGCCCCTTTGGCTTGGTAGATATGTGTCACGCCCCTGAGTACGGGAGGCGATGTAGCGGATTATTTAAATTAATTAAAAGGAGAAATTAATTAAAAACAAGAGTTTAAAGGTTAAATTAAATATAAAATATGAAAATTTCAACAACATTTTAAGAAAGAATTCGTAAATATTAAACATGTGAAATCATCAAGCGAATAATAAAATAATAAAGAACCGCGAGTATGGGTCCACCGACCCACAACTTGTGCACACACACTGTACTGACAATATAATAATACAACTACAGTCCAAGCACAAAGAAAGTTTAAAATATTACATGCCTTATTCGAATAATACAAATAACCTACTAATCCTTCTACTGCTCCTGGGTTCTGTCCGATGAGTCCTCTCTGAATCTAAATCGGAATCCACCTAGAGGGGGGAAAATTTGAAAACAAATAAAATATGAACGAAAGGCTCAGTAGGACTATATTAAATAAATACTTAATTTAAAGAAACATTTCATTACTCAGGGAATTAATTAAAAGAAACCTTGAATAAATAAATTTAAATAAAACCGTTCTTACCCAAAACAGTTTGTTCGGTCCACCAGAAATATCATTTTCTTTTCCTAGGCAAACCATAAGGATATTACCACCATAGTTGCTCAGCTGGGTTTCGGGACCTGCCCCCAAGGTCGATCGCTACACAACCCGATCTCTGATATGGCATCATGCCCTTATGTTTATTTTCATCATTATTCAAAGCCCATTTACCGAGTGTTATCATTTACATTCATTATAAAGTCCATTCCAGTTCACAGTTTATTAAAATATAATCGATAAATTCATTTTCAATTAACCATTGAAAACATTTTCATAAAAACCCTTTTCCAAGCCAAATCATTTTGAAACTGGGTTACCAAAGAAGGGGATAGAAGTCCTACCTTGATACTCGTGCCGGTGCCCCACACCGTAATCCCGGTCCGCTATACGTTAGCTCCGCGGAACCACGAATGATCCTAGATACACACTAAGTCGATCAATATCTAGTTCGAGATATCTTATGTTACTAAACCATTCCATGATGTCCTAGTGTGCCATTTGTATCTTTAAAATCATTTTACAATGTTGGAATTTCAATCGGGGTTCAAAACAGTGAAAACGGGTGAAAATCACAAAATTTTCCTATGCCCTGTCGGCCTGCCGGACGCCTTGCTTCGGCTGGCCAAACTGTGTAGTTCGGCCTGCCGGAAACCAAGTCCGGTCGGCCGGACAATTTCCAGGTTCGGCCTGCCGGACAGATGAACTTTGGCCTGCCGATCCTTTGAATCCGGCCTGCCAAACATGGAGTTCGGCCTGCCGAACTAGAAAAACCCAGAAATCCTAGCCACGGGTTTTGGTTTTCTCAAAATCCAAATCTTGATTCTAACCTGTTTTTCTCAAATCTCAGGCATGGAAAACAATCATAGATGATAGATAAACATGTTTAGACACTTTTGAACTCATTTAAACAAGATTTAAACATAAAAATCTCAAAAATTCAAAAATGGAGAAAAATGAGGAAAAATGAAAAATCTTAAATCGAATACGTTTTTCTTCAATCTAAGCTTAGATTCTAGGTGTTCTAAGTTCCTTTAACTCAAATCAAGGATTTTCTAAGCTCAAACAAACCTAGATTTCAAAAATACATGAAAAATCAAAACTTTGAAAAAGTTTAGAAATTTCAAAACTAACCTCGAATCGAAGCTTTAAATCCATGTTTTTGGTTGCCAAATTATGTCCCTGAGCTTCCTACTCGCCAACCCGAAGCTTGGACTCAAATTTTTCTTCAAAATCTTGAAGAAATTGGAGAGAGGAAGAGAGAATCCGAGAGAGAGAGAGAGAGATCAGAAAGAGTGAGAGAGAGAATAAATAGAGAGAAATTGTGGGCGGTTTCACTGTGTAAAAACCATGTGCCGCCCACGGTTTTGTAAAACGGAATATTTTTCAACATTTTACAAACTGTTGTGTTTTTAAAATTCAAAACAACATTTTAAAACATTGAGAATCATTAAAATTTATTAAATTAACAAAACAACCTAAAATTTAAATTTTAACCAAATGATCAAATTAATGTTGAAACATTAATTATGGTACACTAATTCATCATTTTACCTTACAATAACATTAAATAAATTTTGGGGCGTTACAATATGTTACTACGGTGGTTACCCCACAAAAAAGGAAAAAAAAAGAAAAGAAATGTCTCTTTTGAAAAGTGTTTGAAAAATGTCGTTATAACTGAAAATTTTAACATACGAGAACTTTACATCGTAGCTTATTTTTTCTGATTATTATAGCATGTAAGAGCTTTACACTGTAGCAACTAAAAATTTTAATTAGAATTGATTTTGCTAAACACTGCACAATGATATCTAATTATCTATTTCCTACCTACCTAATCTCATGCCAAATGGAAATAATGAAGGCTATTGGAACCTCTTAAAAGCTCCATCAATTGAGACAATCCTTTCTTTGCATAAAAGGGTCCAACAAATTTTCTCAAGCAATGCTTGTGTGTGAGAGAATGAAGACGTATAATTGACAGCTTACTATGTAACATGGAGCTCATGGGGTGTCTTGAAGGCTCTCTGCAGCTTGTCCATTTGCATACAACAACTGTTTTTTTTTTTTTTTAATCAAACTACAATTGTCCCATTGTGGAACATTGTTTGTTTTCTAGTGTTGTCCTATCCTGGGGTATCTATCTACATCCTCTGCATTTTCAAAGTATACCTCATCTTTAAGGGCCAATTTTTGTTTATCTCCTCCCTTTTTAGGGATGGTGGGGCACCCATTCCGGGATCACTAACCAAGACCATACGAGCTGCTAGTATTATTCAAGAAATCATCTCACAATATTCAACCTCTTATTAAATTTGCCTTCTGATTTAAATCATACAATATGGTGCAATCAATAGCCATAAGTATCTAGTTCTTCACGTTTTATATTTCTTTAACTTTGAAGGACAATTTAACTTATGAGGACAGGAACTATGTTTACTTGATAAACAAAATTTAGTTTGTTGGTCTAGCTTGTCATTAACAGTGAAAAGAACATTACATCAAATCTGCTTGCTCCTCCTTTCAATCTTTTTCAGTTTTCACTGTCTAAACAGAACAGCTTACCATACTTTTGGTTCCCCACTCTTGCTAATCTCATTTAGTTGAGAATAATTTGGGATGTGACATTGCTTTTAGTCTTGTCTGAGTTATATATATGGAGATGGGGTTGGGCCAAATGATAGTTGCTACTCTCCAAAAAAAGCCCATTTTATTGCCAAAATAAGCAATAGGACTTGATTGAAAGTATGTCCTTAAACCATAATTTGGATGCCACACTTAGGTGTGGTTATATTGTCAAATTTTGTTTCATGTCTATTTGACACAACAAGCGAAAACCCCACTGGGTACATCTTGAATTTTCATTACCCTCTTTGCTTCTTATTTCCTCTAATGGTATAAATTTCCAATTTTGGTCTGCAAAACTATATTAATCCAAACAATAATTTATAGGGAACTCTTACAGTGAAGTAGGAAATTTTGTTATATTAGTAGAGTTTTGTGTTTTAGTTGTCAGATTAGGATTTTAATTATTTGATATGCACATGTCCATGTTAAAAACTTGAAACGCATGATATAGAATTGTTTCTAGTCACAGATCAAATAGTTAAAAAGTTAATCCGACGGCTAAATCACTCTTGCTCTATCGGTGAAGTAACATTATCTTTTCTATCATAACAATCACCTAATTTATGAGAACAATCCAAAATCATCATTTAAAATGAAAAAAATGGAAAGAGGTATTCTCTTTCTTTGAGACGCTGATATATGATTCATTTAGTTATGGAAATATAACTATTAAATAATGTCATTTGAAAGGCTCATTCCACCAACCACTTCTGCTAGCAGCCACGCATTTTTGTCACCCCTGGCCTCTTTGTTTTTGTTTTTGTCTTTGTTTTTGTGATTATCTAAGAATTTGAAGCAAAAAAATTCAGGATTTTAGAAATGGGATCTTCAACAAAAGTGCAGCCTGACAATAATCTGTCGGCAGTACAAGTTCAGAGAATGAAGATTGTTCTTAAAAGCTACTGCAAAGTCACTAACTGACACATCCATGAGGGCCTTTTCCATGTTCTCTTTGACAAAAGGGTGAAAAAAAAAAAGCGTTTGGAAATGAAAGGAATAATAAGTTAAACTGATTTAGGGATTCTCTATAATATATATTAAGACCAAGGTGTCTTTATGCTCCTGTTTAAGGATTTTGATCTAGGCCTTTATCATCTAACAGATCATGGGCTTTAAGAGTCTGTTTGAAAGTATAATCTACGTCAACATAAAGCTGAGACAGACTTAACGCATAGTATGACTCAAACCCATGAATTGGTAAAAACAAAATCCTTAAGCAAGACATCATTTGTCACCATGCCATCATCACCACCAGTGGTCTCTATAATATAACTTACAGTTGGATTAAACCTTCTTTTTCTTGAATATAGTTGGAATCAAACTTATTCCAAATGTACTATCTAATTTTTTTTTTTTTTTTGTATTTTTTTCTTTTTTGCTAAAACAAAAGTGTTTAAATACTCATTATCCTTTCGCATATTATTGAAGAGTGTGCCACACCATGTCGTAAACGAGATAGTTGGACAGGCTAAAGCAGTACAGATTCACACAAAAAAATAAGGGGGGTCAATTTCTTTTGTCTTCCTTTCATTTTCTTTTCTTTTTTTTTAATTAAATAATAAAAAAAGTCTTCCATATTAACAAACAGGCAGTGCCTCCCTAAATCCAACAACTCTAAAACTACTAGTCTTTAGAACCTTCTTACCCAATTCGGCATTGCCTTTTTGCATCATGGCCACAAACTCATTGTAATCTATCCAACCGCCCTGAAACATATGTATAATCATATATATACAACATTAATATTTATAAAACAACATATGATATACTTATGTGCGATAAAGCCAAGAATAGTGTATGAGAAAGATCAATACAATTATATATAGAACGTAGTTTTAAGTACAGTTTCTTCATAATTTGTTGGAGTTTGAATTTCTCAAAACTGTTTCTGTAAGTTTCGCAATACTTGAAGGTTAAGTTACATCCGTTATTTGTTAGTTTACTTTTATGCTCATGTTGTTTTTCCTTTCTTGTTATTTTATTCTCTAGGCAGAGCGTCCACGGACGAAGAAGGGCAGTCGCCCCCCGATCTCATGAGTTCAATCATGTCCTCGCCCTTTTTGACTAATTTTTCTGGTTCTGCCTCTGAATAACGATATTGATTATTAAATATTCAAGTTTCCTCTTTGTTGTCATCATCTTCTCTCTCTAAATTCTAAACTCTAAACTTTCTTTTCCTTTCCTAATTTCTCTTCTATTTCTAAAACATTAAATCATATTAAGCTACATTACTTTTAAGTCATTTTCAGAGTTCTATTGTAAATTAGTTAAAATAATGCCACAAGAAAAAAGGGAAGTAATTAGTGCTTACATTGTCTTGATCAGCTTCTTGGAGAATTTCTTCCAAGTGGAAGTCCTCAATGCCAAACTCCTCACATGCCTATTGAAGCTCATCTTGAGTGATGTAGCCACTTCCATCTCTGTCAAAATATGGGAAAGCTGCAACTAGATGATCTTCCTTATCAACTTTCTTTAGATGCAAAGTTGCAGCAATGAACTCTCCATAGTCAATTGTGCCACTATTATCTACATCTGCCTGCAATTCCAAGAAAAAAAGTGCCATTGGCATTCAAAGTTAAAATATATGCCTTGAGAAGTGACCATAGATTAAGAAATCTTGTATTGTTGGACATGTAGACAAAGACTAGAAGAAATTCAAAGCATTTTAGTTACAAAATAGTATCAATGTCATTTGAATGAAGATGATCATTGCTATCACTTGTACCCTTGAATTTTAGGGTCATTCTTACTTTGTCTCCTTAAACTTGAGAAACTTTCACTTTGCCTCCTAAATTTTTATTTAGTCTCACCCTTTTTGTTAGAATTTTTGTTAAAAACTGTTGAAAAAAGACCACTTTACCACTCTTAGTCCCCACTCCTTCAGTGTGTTTTTGACAGCTTTGCAAGAACATTAAAAAGAACAAAAAAAAAAAAAAAAAAAAGACTACTTGACCAACCTTACCAAATTCGAACAGAAGCAGTAAAGTGAGACTGTTTTCACGACAAAGCAGGAACTTTTAAGTTTAGAGGGTAAAGTGAGAATGGCCTAAAATTAAAGTGCACGTAGGAATAGACCAATCAAGAAAACTGAAATAGAAGTAGCACACTCTTAACTATGAGCAGAATTAAAATAGAACATATTTGCAAGAACATGGATAAAAGAATTTTGCAATTTTTTTTTTTATGAAAGCTTGGAAGCATGACTCCTATAATTGAGCAAATCATAATTTACATTTAAAATGTAATTGAATTCACAATGTTTCAGATTTAACTTGTTAATGAGGAAAAGGCCATGTGGTTTATAGCATTGCATATGAGTAAAAGTAATTCTGACACTTACTGCCTGCATAAGCTGATAAATTTCAGACTCGTTTAGATTAGAACCAAATCTTTTCATCCCATCTTTAAGTTCTTCAAAAGTAATTTGACCACTATTATCGGTGTCTATCATTCTAAACATTTCTTTCAAGCCGGCAATTTCTTCGGCGGAGAGTTTCTTGGCAATGACCTGCAAGTTCAAAGCAAAATTTTAAATCTTCCCTAACCTTGATTATACAAAGTTTATTATAAATTTAATTGAGCAGAATTTCGGATTAAATTGTGCAAGTGTGTAAGAAATTCCTAGGACATACTCTGAGAGCCATTTTTTTAAGTTTGCTCATTGTGGAAAACTGCTTCAAGTGACTTAAGACCGCAGAATCAAGAGGCTTGTCTAGTGCCACTCCATCAACTTGAACCCAAGGGTGGCCTGCATGGAAAAAAAGCAGCACATTATCTACTAAAGTTCTTATAATACTAAAATGAAATTCTGTTTGAAGTTGTCCTTTTATATTCTAGGCTAAGGATAGCTATTGGCGAATGAAGGAAAAGAAAAAGAAAAACTTACAGAGGACTTCATGAGCGGTTAGGCGCTTTTTGGGGTCTCTATGCATCATCTTCTTGACTAAATCTTTTGCACTGTCGGAGATACTAGGCCAAGGTTCTGATGAGAAGTCAAGATCACCATGCAAAACGTCTTCAAATACGTCATGCTCACTTTCTACAAAGGAACAGCAAAGATATTCTGTGTTACATTACTTGCTTTGTGATGAAACATGTCAACATATCATCGAGTTATAAAAGGAGAAAAGAATCCATCAACTAAAAGAGATTTGAGAAAAGCTTACCACCCCAAAATGGAACCACCCCAGATAAGAGAATGTATAAAATCACCCCAGCACTCCAAATATCAGCTTCTGGGCCATAATGCCTGCTCAGAATTTCGGGCGCGACATAGTATGGGCTTCCGACCACATCGCTAAATACTTCCCCTGCCATTTAAGCGTGTCAGTAACAAACAAGAGATGTAATGTAAATGATGTAAAAGGAAGGAACATTGAAAATGTTTAGAATATGTGTTTCTTCCATACTTGCTCACATTGCTGAATGAGTAAGGCGTAATCTTTTATTGATCTACGTTACTTCTCCAAATAGAAAAGGCGAGGATATAAATATTGAAATAACAAAGACATTGATTCTAATTGGTTAAAGAGTGATTAAGAAAAAACACAGAGAGAGACTTAAAATACCTGGCTTGAAGAATACTGATAATCCGAAATCTATGGCCTTAAGTGGTGAGTCCTCCTCCTCATTGACAAAAAGAAAATTCTCGGGCTTAAGATCGCGATGCATAACCCCTAAAGAGTGGCACGCTTCTATGACACCAACGATAGTCCTTGTCAGCTGAGCTGCCTTTCTTTCACTGTAATGACCGCATTTAACAATCCTATCGAAAAGCTCTCCCCCCGAACACAACTCCATCACCACATGAACCGCAACGGCATCCTCATAAGCCCCCTTGATCGATATTACATTCGAATTCCCTGCCAAGTGATGCATTATCTGAATCTCCCTCCTCACATCATTGACATCATCTTTCGTAAGCAACTTCAGTTTTGCTATCGACTTGCAAGCGTATTCCTTGCCGGTCCCTTTCTCTACACACAGAAAAGTGGTCCCAAATTGCCCACTTCCCAACTTAGCTCCCAAATTGTAGTACTCCTTTAGATGACCTGTTTTGGTCAGCAAAACTGACTCTGCCTGAAGACCTGCACTTGCTAATCTCTTGACACCGTGAGGCTTCTTCTTCGGCCTTGTTGGATTACAATCTTCCTTTTCTCTAACGGGTTCTCTTGATTTATTCTCTTCCATTGACTTTTCTTGTGGAATTTCCTCACTATGATTTGTGGCCTCTAAGGTTTTATCATGATCCTTCACAATCTTAACTGTTTCTGGGGGTTTGTTTTGGACAGTTTTTTGGGGTTCTGAAACTGATTGAATATCCTTAGTACTTGTGATTTCTACTAAACAATCTGAGGAGGATTTAGGCCCGCAATCTGAATTGGAGACTGATTGAAAAAGTCCATCTTTCAAGCCCCTTGAACTCACACAGTTATTTCCCATCTCTCCCTCTCTCTCTCTAATTCTGATGTCTAATTCTTATTGAACATCTAAAAAAGAATTGTAACATAAATAAAAAAAAAAAGGTATAAAAGATGAAGCAGAAGAAGAATCCCCACAGAAAGTCCACTAAAGAGAAAAATGCTCAAATGAGAGTGAGAAATTATAGGAGGTAGTTTTGGGAAATTACTCCAAATATTATATAACTAAATTAAGGCAATAAATTTCCTTATAATATATGATCATATCCCTCACACATAAGGAAGATAATCCAAGAGCAAAACTTGGACAAAACCATTTCTACAACAAATCCGTGATTTTTTGGGTGGTTAATAAAGAAGAAGGAAGGATTCAGACCTTGAAAAAAAGGATGGAAAATGACAGAAAACCAGACTCATAATTTGAAAAAAAGGCCGAAGAAAAAAAGGAACATATGCGTGATTTTTTTGGGTCGTGTTTAGTGTATGAATCAAAAACTTGCTCAAGTTTTCCTTCCCTTTTCCAATGTTGTGTGTATACATGTGTGTGTGTGTATATATATATATATAGTGTTATGCGTGTGTGTATATTTATGTACGTGCAATACATGCACATACGCGGAAAGATAAGGAAAGAGAAGGGAGGAGTTTACATGACAAAACAGGTTTTTCAGTTGGAATGGTTCAAAATTTGCAGAGGACGCGTAAATCTTATATTAAAAAAAAATATTTATTTATTGTAAAAAAAAAAAAAAAAAAAAAAAAAAGCAATGCTTACTCTCATTCTGATTGGACAATGGTCCAATTAACATCTTTTTGCCAGTTGCCACTCGTGTTTTATTTAGTTTTTTTTAGAAGCTCCCCTTTGTGACATTCCATTTTTCTTTCTTTTAATTTTTTGAACACATTTCTCCTTTTGTTTATTCTGATTTGGAATTGAAAAATTACACCAAATAGTATATTTTATTAGGTCACACGTAAATAATGTCAGTTCTTTACAAAAATTGTAATATATAGCATATTTGAAATTAATCGGATTTTGAGCTAGCAAGAACTCTAAAATACCCATGTTTCCAAGACACTTGTTCAATTTTATATTTATTTCAAAAACTCAGATTCTACTCTATCTTCCTTTTTCTCTCTCCTCTCTCTCCACTGTCTCTCGCCACTCTCTCTCTTCATCGATCTTCTGCTCTAAGTCGAAGGAAGCTTCACCAGCGTCGGACTCCGTCATTTTGCCGACCTCGAGCTCCGACATCTCCAGATCAGGACGAACGTCCTTACCATCTTATCAGGTGGCTAACCTCAAGCGCCAACAGAGCCAAACGCGATATGAGGATGGTGGAGATCTTTGCGGAGAAGGAATCTTAATTTTCTCCAGTGTTTGTGTCATTTCCAACGAAGAGAAAAAATCGAAGCATCCTGGATATTGCTACCGCTGGCATCCACGAAGCCAGATTGTGACCACCAATGCATAAAGCCAAATCGCCATTCACTACTCACTGTCCCTCGAGGAAGGTCGGGTTTTTAAGGAATAAAAATATAATATGTTTTTAGAGATATTAATAAAGAATTTATTTATTATTTATATATTAAATTTTATCTTTTTTATATTTATATTTATTGAATATATGTTAAGCAAATAAAAATCTGAAATTGTAGGTCTAAACATTAAAAATTGGGCATATGATGAACATATTATGTGGAAGACACAATTGTTAAGGTAACGGTTTAAATCATAAGATCCGCAATCGACGGAATAAAGTTGGGCGTTTTATTCATGTAAGGATTGTTATGTTGTCTATATTCTTATTGAAAGATGGTTTATCTTGACCATCAGAGATTGACTCTGCAAATAAAAACATTAGCACATTGTCATAGGTGATGATATGTTAGATCAGGACATAAAGTGAATCGATTTGGATTAATAATTTTGTCTCGGCAAATCGATTCACTTTAAACAATCATTTGTATTGTATCTTAATCCTGAGATGAATAGTGAGCCCGTTGTTTTGACTTATGTCTTTGATGTATCAAATGGTGACATCTATATTTTAATAGTGGTACGCATGCCGGTACATTAGAGGCATGATTTTTGATAGCGTAAACCTGTTATTCATAAATATGGAATTCATAGCTCCTTTTTAAGAGTAGTAATATCCTCTTATATGCGTTATTTTGTAATCAGAAAACTATAACACTCAACCATTTGGATATATAGGTGTAACCGAATAGTGTACTGTCTTTGGATGGTAAGTTTTTTGATTGTGAGATAATAGAATATAAGATAAAAATAATCAAAAAGGTAAGATAAAACTATCCTTAAGCCGATTATAGATAATCCTATGGGAATACGATATATTATGATATGTCATAGAGACTTAGCTATTTGGGCTTCGTAATTATATATAGTTCAAGAGTGTAGCTCCAAGCTTTTAGTGGAGTAGCGTTAGAGTTGATAATTATGAAATATATATCTAGGATATTAGGTTTCATAATTATTGGAAGCTTGAACTATATAGGTCTATTTGGTCCCTTTTGCTAGATCACAAAAATCTTATAACGATATGGCGTGCTTTTTCAATAATTGGTGATTTATGTCAGATTTATCAGATTAGCTAAAATTCGGTAAAATAAGATAATTCATGTTTGTTTATTAGTTATATTAATTTTATGATAAAATTAATTCAAGACAAACTTGTTGAATTACCGGGATTTAGAAAATTCATGTTTGTTTATCGATTGGATTAATTTTAAATTAATTCAAGATAAACTTATTGAATTATCATAAATATTTATTTTCTTGGAGAATAACTTCTCTATTGAGTTATTTGAATTAAAGCTGAGGCTATATCTTAAGAATCTCAAGTGAAAAATAAAGATTCGCAGGGATCTTTTATCGGAGATTCGACAGGCCGATCTTTAAATTTGACCTACCGATTGAGGAGGTTCGGCAGGTCGATCCGCTAGTTCGGCCTGCCAACCGAGCGATAAAAGGATCAAGTGTTTTAGCACAAAATTTTATCAAATATTGATTATGATTCGAATTTTTAAGGCCTTATCTGATAAGGACTGACTCTTAGGCCCAACCTCTATAAAAGGGGAGTGAGTCTTTTTATTATTTAGATCAATTGAAAAATCTAGAGTGAGACTCTGAAACTCCTTAGAGAGCTATCATTCACAAATCACTAATTATAGCTTTGGGTATTTCTCAACTGGTTGGAAGGAGAGTCACCAGGGAAAAGCTGAAAGACGTGAGCTCACACTCACTCCGATTATGGATAGAGAATAGCAAAGAAAACTAGTTGGTTGAGGCTCTTATGGAATGTTATTTTTCTATATAGATTGCGGGAGTTTTTCGGCATTCAAAGGTTAGTAAGATCTGGTTAATTTATGCATATACCGTATCAAACTTGTATTTTAAAAAATACTCTGATATAAAAATTTTAAAATTATACTGCATACTATTTTTTCAACATTTACACGTCCGACGACAATGCCGACGTGGGAGAATGATGAAAGATATAGAAGATAAATAGGTAAAGGTATTTTAGAGTTTTTGTTCTCAATTTTTCATAAGATGTTATTTAATTTCTCATAATATGTTATATAGTATATATTTTAAAATTATATGACATTATTTACCAAGATTTAACCTAAATATGCTCTTTTGCTTTTTCCTCTGTTGGAATTATGGGTTAACAAAGTAGGAGCCACTTAAAGAAAATTTTTGGTTTTATTTAAAGGGTAATGACAGGCATAGGAAAGTTGTCAGAAACTTAGCTAGTCGACCACTTCTACCATTGACTGCCGATGTGATGTGCCATGCCATGTCTTTTTTTTTTTTTTTTTTTTCTTTTAAGTGAGAATCATTACGCTTCTTAGAAATAGAATATTTAACCTTTCAAAAAAATAGAATATTTATACATATATGTACTTGAATATATATTTTTCATTTTCTTTTAAAGTGTTTGAAAATATTGTTGAAACTAAAATATTAAGTATATAAAAGCTTTATACAATAATAAATTTTTGTTTTATATTGTACAGTTAAAACTTATTACTTGTAACTAAGTTGTCAAACGAATCTTTGAATAATTGATTGAGATAAAAGATAACAAAACCTCGTTTGAAGGAAGAAAATCTACATCGTTTGGCCCCCATGACAAGCAATTTACCACTCTCTCCGCAACAATATTTTCTTTTCTTCTTGGTATCAAAAATCATCTTATGATAGGCTTGACCTATGGTCAACTCCACTACTAGACTCCTAAACAATAACCCCCTCGTGGCAAAATTGGCGGCTCCAAGAAGCCTAGCCAACCAACAAGCTTGCCCTTTTTGATAGGGCTTGTAGTTGGGTCAATGACTCAAGGATGGCCTTGTAGTGGCGTGCCATCAAAACTCTCAATTGGTATTTGAGAATTTTGAAGTTTCCAACGTTAGTTTCCTCATCCACATTCAGAAAGAACACGTATGCCACTCAAAAGAAAAACCAATTTCTTTAATGAAACCGAAAACGACTTGTCTGCGAGTGTTTGTCTTTTGATTTTCTTTTAATCATATCTCAAAAGAAAAACCAATTTCTTCAATGAAACCAACGACTTATCTGCAAGTATTTGTCTTTTAATTTTTTTTTAATTATATTTAACGGTTTTAAAATATATACCATTAAGTTTTTATCAAAAAAATCCAAAAAAAAAAAAAAAGAAGACAAATTAGCCTAAAAGGTTACAGAAGGCGTGTGCCCTGTTTGTTACTTATTTTCCAATGAAATGCTCCGGCTATAAAACGAGTCAAACGTCCTATCACTGTACAGCTGATCAAATCCGCACAATGCACTTTTACTGTCTTTGAAAAAATATGATTTATTTAATAATATTTTTAAAATAAGTAAAAATAATTTTATTTTAAAAAATAAAAAACTTTTTAAAATTATATTAAAAGTTTTTTTAAAATTTTTATCTCAAAACTTCAAAAATTCTTAAAATAATACCAAACGAGGTATTTAGTATTTTGAAAAACTTGGAAGCTCGTCCATCACTGCTAAATTCAGCTAAAAATTATACTAAGGTTGACTTTTCCTAAAGAACCATTGAAACGACATTTCATGATGAGATAAGTGTAACGACGAGATGAGCTCTCGCGGAGCACCCCCAGAAGCTACATTTTGCAGTACAATAGGTTGGATAATATTTTTTTTATGTGCTTTGTGATGAGAGAGAGAAAAAGGATGGTAATAAGAGTGGAGACAAATCCCTCGGCAGAAAAACAGTTGGGACTTTGCTTCAAAGTTCAAACATCTCTTGCCAAACCAGAAAGATCAACATGTCCAGACTTGGGTTTGTTTCTCGTACGATACGCTTCTCGCTCAGGATCGCTCTCAATAGGTACCCCTCTACTCTTAGATGCAGATGAGGATGAAGAGTCTCCATCAAAGATGTGTGGACCTCCAAGGCCTCTAAAAAAGCCATTCTTCAACTGCTCGGCAGCTTCAAAGAAACGGTCGAGACCACCGAAGAAGCTCCGTTCAATTGCTTCGATATCACCACGTAGCCCTGGGAAGTTGAAGCTTCAGTCAATTGCATCAATATCGCTGCGTAACCCAGGGAAGTCCAATGCTCCTTGCTCAGACGAGCCTGTGGGGAAAGACCCCTTCAGCACCTGATCTGTAACATCATCTTCAGTGTACTCTTTGTTTGATTGCACCACTTCAACAGGCCTAATCGAAAGCAAAGCAAGCGTGAGATCAGATCCATCATCTACAAATCTAAGGAAACGTATTAGTATTACCTCCTAAAATTATGTACACCTGCCCCACATTTAGAGGTTATGTTTTGTTTTCCTAGTGCCTAAGCCGTCACAAATATGAATTATATTGGCAACAACAATCCAATAACACATAACAACGCAGCTGACAGTCCATAAACCATGATGCTTATAACATGTAACAACACTAGCATCAATGAGCTTTCAAAGGAAGTTTAGAAATATGTCGTGCATATACTCACAAGACACGTTGGTATCCCATCCTTTCATTCAACTGTCATAGGATCCCAGTATCGGGGTAAATCAAATTAGAAAACCACATTAAACCATGATGCACATAACATCTACAAGTATATATACATCTATTAAGCATTAACATGCATTTTCAGTTTTTGGTTTTTGAGTTTAAGAAAACCATTAAGAGATGACTGATCAGAAACAAAACAAGATAATGGATAAATGATGTGTATATTGTTAAGAACCTAACTATTTTACAGTAGAATTCTCACAAAATAGAAGAGATAAACTGATTTTATTGACTGAAACAATAAAAACATACAGAGATAACCAGCAACATTCGAGAGGCTGCACTCTCCAAGGGTTTCCCCTAATTCTCACCAAATCAGGCCATCCTCTCATAAGCCACTACTATTTATACCCACTATTTATACTACTAATTCCCAGTAACTTCCTTCTAACTAACTGCTCAATAGACCACCAACCAGACAACTCACCAATAGCAGCAACAAACAAACCACATAACCAACTAACTATCTACCAAGTTCCTATCATATATCCACAAAACACTGCACTAACAACAACAATTCTTTCACATAGGATGCCAATTAGGGTCATCGTTCATCTATGAAATCTATCTAGAATTTGGGACTGCTTGCTATTTTCCAATAAAAACATTCGGTGAAACATAAGTAGAATTTATTCATAGAGCAATGCACAACATTCGGGGAAATCTATGCAGAGTTCATTCATAGAACAATGCACAACCTCCTAAAAAGAACTCCTTGACATCCAATTTGCCCCGTCCAACTAAGGCATCCATTTTTCTTTAAACACATTCCATGCAAATTT
The DNA here is from genome assembly GCA_025403435.1 of Artocarpus heterophyllus. Classification (NCBI taxonomy): domain Eukaryota; kingdom Viridiplantae; phylum Streptophyta; class Magnoliopsida; order Rosales; family Moraceae; genus Artocarpus; species Artocarpus heterophyllus. Next base: position 10,144,043 of record CM046352.1, read on the forward strand.
TGTACACTGCCAATCACATATTACTAACCCCTTCTAATTTTAGGTAATGCCTCCCAGGCTTCCACCATCATCAATACAAGGGTATAAAGTTCTTGTACTACAGCATTTACAACACCAGTCTCCAAGTATAACAGAATTTGATAAAACAAAATCCAGGAAATTAAGCTCTCGTAGGGGAAAAATAATAATGATCACTCTATCATATAATCACGTTGGCTTATACTTCCTGGGAGTACACACAGATTCCAATTCTATGTCTCTCTTGAGCTCAAAAGAAACATCATCTCAGTCAAGTTAGTCAAAATGATTTATTCTCTAATCTCTGTTCTTTATCATGAAGAATTTTTTCACTTACATTTGAATAAAAAAAACTTTTTCCTTTTTTTTTTTGTGAATTAAAATTCTCACTGGATGGATTTTGGTTTTCGGGTTTAAGAAAATTAAGTAGAAACAAACAAAAATTCTTATTTTCCTCACTGAACATATGAAGCTCCCCCAAAAAAAAGTTTTGGTAAAAGAAAGATTGCTTTTCAAAAAAAAAAAAAAAAAGGTGTGAAATCCTTTAAAGTTTAAACTTTCGATGCCCTTTTTGTTTGGTTAAAATGTGACACGATTTCATAGTCAGGAATAAACGACATGATTCATGTTGCAATATTTTCATTGCGGATAAAAATTTAATTTTTGGTTCTCAGGTTTAAGAAAATCAAGTAGAAACTGATCAAGATTTATTTTGTTAATCTCTTTCAGAATTATTCAATTTCAATAAAATTTGCAATAAGAGTTCATAAAATTCCCTTTCTAACAAGAACTTTCCCAAGAATCCTCAACCTAAAACCTACAAAAAAGTAATCCCAAACACAATTGCTATTTACTAATCCTCAATTTTTGCAATGAAAATAGCACAAACAGAAATGAAAAAGAAAAAAAAAAGAAAAAGAAATTACCTTCCAACGCAACCCCTAGGAATGTCCTCCTCGGTCTTGCACTGCGACCTCACCACCTTCCTGGTGCAGCAGCGGTCGCCGTCGGATCTAGGATTAGCGTTTCCGAGCTCGCGAAACTCACCAGAGCCACCGGAGTCTGGTTCTTTCGTCCACACCCAGCCCATTCTCGTCTTCGATGGTTTCGTTTGCTGGCTTTTCTTATCACAATTTGACAATCCACGACTTTCGACAAACCTCCGAGCTCTATATATACATATACACACACACACACACATATATATATATATATACATATATTATACACAGGATTTGTTATATAAATTCTCTTGAAGTAACATTTATCCTGAATTTAAAGGAACAAATGTTGCTTTAAGGTAAATGAAAAAGAAGAACTTGCACGCTCGGTGGGACTCGAAACCCACAATCGTCTGATTAGAAGTCAGACGCCTTATCCGTTAGGCCACGAGCGCTCTGGGTCTGACCAGTCGCCTGACAAATAATCTTTAACTGTCAGATTAATTCCCTTTTACCGCACCGCAAAATCTCGCTCCTACAAAATCCTGCAAGGAAGAAAAGAAACGGTAGCCCGCCATGAGAGGGTTAATCAAACTCTACTCTTTGCCCTCCAGCTCTAGTTCAAAACTCCTTCATTTACACTTCACAAAACTATTTCACGTTTTTCAGCTTTCAAGCCTCGCAAGATCATCTAAGAAACAAACCCAGGACAGGAAACCACAACCAGAAAGTAGTACTACTAGCATTAGATCGCTTTTCAGTGAAATCACCGACATTTTAGGCACTGAGAGCTTCGGTTCCGATGAAATATCATCTGGGTTTTCGATGTCTAGAGGAATCCATGGCAATGGCGATGAGTTTGGGGCAAAAAGCTCGTCTTGCACACAAACTGTTTGTGAAAATGTGGAAGAGAGAGAAACAGATAAGTTGAGTGAAAACGATGTTAGTCCGGTTGTTCGTGAGGTTGCGGGGATTGTTAGGACGAAGTTCGGCTCTGTTTCTATGGAGGAACGTTTGGAGAAGTTGGGTTTCGAGTTGGATTCGGAGGTTATTGATAAAGTGTTGAAACGGTGCTTCAAGGTGCCACATTTGGCTATCAGGTTCTTTAACTGGGTGAAGCTGAGAGATTGGTTTAATCCCACAACTCAGGTTTACAATACGATGTTGTACATAGCAGGGGAAGCTAGAGAATTCTGGTTGATGGAGAAGCTGGAGGAGGAAATGGAGAGGATCTCTTGTGAGAAGGATGTCAAGACTTGGACTATTCTTATCTCACATTATGGTAGGGCGAAGTTGATAGGCAAAGCCTTGTTGGTTTATGAGAAAATGATCAAGTCGGGTCGAGAACCGGATGTGGTGGTTTATAAAATGATGATACGCTGGCTTTGTGCTGCGGGGAAAGCAGATGTTGCAGTGGAATTTTACAAGGAAATGGCTCAGAAGGGTATAGGGCTTGACTTGAATTTGTATAAGATGTTATTGAGTTGCATAGCGAGATCAGGAGATAGTGCTCATGTTCACTTGGTTGCGGATGATATGGTGAAAGTTTCCGAGATTCCGGATCACATTGTTCATGGTTGTGTGCTCAAGAGTTTTTGCGCATCTGGGAAAATTAGAGATGCTTTAGAATTTATTAGAGACCTCAAAGATAAAGATGTAACATTTGGATATGAATACTTTGAGACCTTGATTAAAGGATTGTGTAGAGCGGATAGGATAGGAGACGCTTTGGAGATCTTTGAAATTATGAAGAGAAAACAGTTTGTTGATGGAAATGTTTATGGAATCATTATCAATGGGTACTTGAGAAGAAATGATACTTCCAAAGCCCTTGAGATGTTTCAAAGCATGAAAGAATCCAGGCATTGTCCTACAGCTTCCACTTACACGGAGTTGATGCAACACCTCTTCATGCTGAATCAGTATGAAAAGGGCTACGAGCTATATAGTGAGATGCTGGAAAGAGGTGTTGAGCCGGATAGTGTGGCAATCACAGCAATGGTTGCAGGTCACGTCCGTGCTAACCGTGTTTCCGAAGCGTGGAAAGTCTTCAGGAGCATGGAAGACAGAGGCATTCGGCCCACTTGGAAAGCATATTCAATATTTGTCAAGGAGCTGTGTAGAATTTCAAACACGGTTGAAATCCTCAAGGTTTTGAACCAAATGCTAACTTCCGAGATAGTCATCGGAGATGAAGTATTCCATTGGGTAATATCTCATTTGGAGAAAAAGGGAGAGATAGAAAATGCGGAAAAAGTAAAGCAGATCCAAAGAAGCTGCAAAGTTTCAGCTCAAGGAGACTTATCCATTCACGATGCATCTTTGGAACAGGAAAAAAATATGGACTTGATTTCCAAGTCGGAAGCATGGATGACCGATCGCTGTCTATTGGACCCACTTCCCAAGGCTTACAACGAGAGGGATTTGCAGGTAATCCATATTATTTTATCGTCATCATGTGATTGGTGCTTAATTCAAGAAGCTTTGGAGAAATGCACTGCTGAGTTCACACCAGAACTTGTTGTGGAGGTATTAAGAAACTGCAATTCAAATGGTTATGCTGGATTGCAGTTCTTCTCATGGGTAGGAAAGCAAACTGATTACAGCCACACCGCGGAAACTTACAACATGGCCATCAAGCTTGCGGGACGTGGGAAAGATTTCAAGCACATGAGGAATCTCTTTTATGAAATGAGAAGAAAAGGGTACTCAATAACATCAGACACATGGACAATCATGATCATGCAATATGGTCGAACGGGCTTAACAGAGATCGCTCTGAGCACTTTCGGAGAGATGAAAGCCAACAAATTTAACCCAACTGCCAGCACCTACAAGTACTTGATCATATCTCTTTGCGGGAAGAAAGGAAGGAAGGTAGTTGAAGCCATAAGACTATTCCAAGAGATGATTCGAGCCGGGCACATCCCGGACAAAGAATTGATTGAAACTTATCTTGCTTGTTTATGCGAAGTTGGCAAGCTTTCAGATGCTACGAAATGTGTAGATTCTATTCAGAAAGTCGGTTTCACAGTTCCTCTAAGTTATTCTCTATACATAAGATCACTCTGTAGAGCAGGGAGGTTAGAAGAAGCTTTGGCTTTAGCAGATGAAATTGGAGCAGAGAAAAGTACACTAGACAAGTCTACATATGGAAGCATCTTTCATGGGCTGTTGAGGACAGGAAAAGTAGAAGCCGCTCTTGTGAAGATGGATTCGATGAAGGAAGCAGGCATTAATCCGACGGTCCATGTTTACACGTCCCTGATTGTTCATTTCCTGAAAGAGAAGCAGATTGAAAGGGCTTTGGAAAATCTTCAAAAGATGAGAGAAGAGGGTTGTGAACCAACGATTGTTACTTATTCAGCATTTATCAAGGGATATGTAGACATGGGAAATATTGATGAGGCTTGGAATGTCTTTTATCGGATGAAACTGAAGGGACCTTTGCCTGATTTCAGGACTTATTCAATGTTCATTAGTTGTCTTTGTAAGGTGGGAAAATCTGAAGAAGCTCTTAAGCTAATTGATGAAATGCTGAATAGTGGGGTTGTTCCTAGTACTTTCAATTTCAGAACGGTTTTTCATGGACTAAATAGGGAAGGGAAGCAGAATTTGGCAAAGAGTGCAATGCAAAAGAAGCTAGGTTTGATGAGAAAACGCAAGTTCATGACATAATTTATTTTGTTCTTCTTGGCGGATGTTTGTTTTGTTGTTTCAACCATACCCATTATACATACTTTAGTTTGTGGGTTTCTTCTTAAAAATCTCAAACAGAACCAATTCAACTTTTATATATACATATATATATATATATATGTATATATATTTGTCCTTTAATTGATGATTTTCCTTCAATTTGACTTTAAACGCCTTTTATATAAGAGAAAATTACATGTTATACTATACTTTTAAAAAATATATTATTTATGCTACATTTAAAAAAAATACCACATTGTTACTTATATTACTTGTTTAAATGATATCGCACCTTAACATATATAGTATTTATTAAATGTAGGTTTCATGAACGAGCATTCATGAAAATCCTCTTTTAACAACAACGTCTACAACGTCCATGATTCTACACACACACATATAAATTCCAAAAAAAAGTTTTTTAAACCCTTTTATTTTCTTTTATTTTTCCATTTATCCTTGCTGTTCATCTTGACCCTTCGCTTATTTACTGTATTTATATATTCAACACTAGAATCATGTGGGCAAAATATGTCCTCCACGTTTTGATAGCTTAAACTACTTGTCAAGCTGAATAAAACAACTTATTATTTAGAGTAAATAATTTCCTGCAAAACTCTTCAAGAGCAATATCTTACGAATGTACTATTTAGACCAAATTTTTTTGGCTACTAAGAACTTTTTTAATTAGTTCTTTAGACAATAAAATCCAACATCTAACATCTACTGTATAGAATGTTTGTTTTGCTATTAAGCAATGTATTAAGTTGTAACATGCCTAGCAAAAAAATAATGAATACAACTTTTAAGGAGACGATAGAAATAGCTCTCCACCATGGATTTGTAGAAAGACAGTAAATAGTCTATGATACTAAACATAATTTCCTCAAACTCAACACTGAATACTGATTCTTTTTCGGAACTTTCAACCGGTCTTGAATCAAAGTTTACCTGACAAGGAAGAAGATCGGACATGTAAATGAGTAAAATTAGAGATTTCTCGCAGAGAGAAATACAGTTTATATTATCATAAGAGGAATAAAAGAATATAGAGGCAACTTTTATAGTTAGATTGAATGATATATGAATTGTTCACCATTCACCAAACGAGGTGCCTGCCAACGAGCAGTTAACTACCAACCTTTAACACAGACCGTTTGGGAACATAGTTTGAACTAAGAGTTTGAATCAAAGTAGGTTTGAAATTCAAATTTTGTGAGAGAAAATATTGTAATAAAGTTGGATTGAACCACAACTTTATGGTTTAAACTACATTCCCAAACAACATTAGTTTTGATAATCTGACATTAAAAAGGGCGTAGCTCGAAGCGAGCTTCCGAAAACCAAAACAATAGCTCCTGGGAGAGAAAATACACAAACCTAAAAAGTCATTGCTGGTGAATCTAGTGGTCGAAACTTTGGGATATGAGAACAATGCTGACTGATGGCAAAAATGAGCAATACGCCAGCAAGAGCCTGAAAATGGTTTGGTGACTGTTTGGTTAGAAATCTGCAACTCTGTATTTATTTATTTAGTTATAAGAAGGTACATATTAAAAAGCAGATTTCAAAGCACCAATATCAAGCTACAGAAGTAGCCAAGCCACTACTCAATAGTCTATCTATTTCTTAAGTGATTGTATCACTGTTAATGATTGTGTCACAGCAAATAAGGTAGCAAAAAGTCACGAGACTCCTAAGTTTTGACAATTTTTCCCCAAGGATGAAACCCAAAAATAGTCCAAGATAATGCTTCTTCTTACGGGATGACGCCCAACAATCTGATTAAAAAAAAAAAAAAAAAAAAACTTAGCCAATCACATCAAAAGTACCTTATTAGAGCTTTTTTACTATTTCTTCAATGGCACGCTCATAGTAGGTCATTCTCCGTATAGCTTTAATAGCTTCTTCGAAATTCCGATTTTGGAATGCATTTGCAAAAGAGTCTGACCAGTGTTTGAGCTTCTCTTGCATCTGAGCAAACAAAAGCGCATGAACAATAATAGCAAGGAAACATTTTCATTAAATGACTCCTTATATGCAATCTGGATGGCCAAACACTTTAGAATTCGATCACGAATTTCTGCTTCCTGATTCTAGCAAACAGCGGCTTAACAGCTTAGGAACCCACTTGTTACAACAGCATAGGTCTGTATAGCCTAGAAAAAGCTAAATTGCACCATCTATACCCTTGAGCTACCATTTTCCCTTTTGTATTGCGGTCTGATTAAAAGTCATGGTATTAAAATTTCAAACTAGAAATAGGTAACTTTAGACAAGGGCCCCAAAATCCAGCATATGAGGTACTATTCTCAAACTCAAACAAAACAATTTTACTCCTTCCAGTTGATTTCACAAACTTTTGAAGCATATTTACAAAAAGGCTCATTTGTACCTCGGACCGAATCTGATTTAAAGCCTGAGAATCAGCTGCCTCCTCAACAGCTTCCCTGATTTCCATTATCTGTGTTTCATGTAGAAAAAGTATTAGATAATAAAGGTACTCATTAATAAAAAATTTGGATTAAATTCTAACACATTGAGCAAACATGCCATTCTAAATTACCTCGGAGAGAAATTCAAAGTCTGAAATTGTTTCTTCTTCGTCAACATTGGCCCCTTCAAGCTTCATCTGTAGTAAAAGGAATAGCTAAATTTAGCTCCACAAGCCTGTAGAAATAGAAGCACAAGTAGGAACGATCTTCTTTTGGATTTAAAAGAAGTGGCCCTTCTCAAACAAATACACACATGAGAAACGTTTTAAAGGTCCTTTTGTTCCAAAAGTAAAAGATAAGAGCCCCCCATATTGCTATCGTTAGTCCTCAAACCAACATTGAAGATCAAACACGCAAACAAGTGTTTAGCTAGAAGCTGCCAGTGAAAAAATTTTGGAGCATGACGAACATGACATGCACATACATGCTGCCCGTATATTTAAAATCTATATAAATTGTGAGTAAAAAAGATTCACAAATTTCAGCAAAACAAACAAAACAATAAGAACTAAAAAGGGAACACTTACAATATAGATTGCCCTCGACAATGGCTTGCTAAGTGAGCGGTATGCATCGATCACCCGAGCAGACTGCTCAGCAGCATATCCTCTTTCTTTCTAACAAAATACCGTAAAAGATTAACTAGAAAGCCTTTATTATTCACTTCAAATTTCCTAAAATTCAACATTGTACTACTAGACGAACCTCTGATTTCGAATGAACTAAATCTGGGTGCAACTTCTTTTGCCAGTCCTTGTACTTCCCCTCCAGATTGTCATCTTCAACATGGTATTTTTTCTCCCTTTTAAATTTTATTAACAAAAAAATAACACAAAATAAATAAGTTGAACATAATTATAGAGACTTGAATCTATTTCTTCAACTAAACAACTAATGAAAGCAAAAAAATTTTGGGCTTTATAAACATATATCAAAATCTAATTACTAAACAAGAAATATAGCGAAAATTTTCAAAATATTTAAAAATAGCGAAAATTAATATCATTAAAATAATTCCTATGTAATTATATAGTGTAAAATGTAAAATTATTATGATAATTACTATAAAAACAAATACTTTTTTTCCTCCTCTAAGACGATGATCAAACCAAGAATTTGCTAAGAAAGTTCCAGAAAGTTCATGATTTTACAACGAAAAATGAATCTAAAACCTAAATTTTTCAATACATTCTGTTCAATCCCGTGAAAACTTACAATCCAAATATTTGGAAGTAATCGACCGATCGATCCACCGGCTGAATGGAGCGACAAGACGGACAGACGAGAAACGGCGCCACCTCTGCCGCTGCGTTGCAGTTCCAGCACTTGGCGTTAAGGTTGAGGGCTGGTTGGGAGCAGAGAAAATGTTTCCCGGAAAGTGGGAAATTCCCGAGAAAATCGAGTCGGCGGCAGGGGAAGAAGAAGAAGAGTCTGGAGTTGTCGGAGTAGGGAGAAAAGCGAGAGTGAGACTGAGTTCCGTCGGCGAATTCGATTGTGGAAGAAAAGGTGGAAGAAAGGGCTCGCCGGAGAACGGCGGAGGAGAGTGGGGTCCGCAGCCTCCGTCCCAACATCGCCGAAGATTTATGGGTAAAAAAAAAAAAAAAAGAAACAATTTTTGGGTGCTCTCTACACTTCCTTTTTTATAATAGAAAATAAATACAATTGTAAATATATAACCGGTAAAAAAAAATCAAGGGAAAAAATTAATCTTAACGTCTTTAACGTAAATATTTTTTTTCGAATTTTTTTATTTTTTAACTGAGACGTTTCTTTTAGTTTTTTGAGATGTTTTTTTTTTTCTTTTTTCAAATTTTTTTTTTCTTCCGAAACCATATTTTTTTTACTTTTTATTTTTTTAACATGCTTAGTACGCATGTCTTTCGACTAGTCAAGAAAAAAATTGGCAAAAATAAGATTTCCAGTAATAAATTTTGAAATCTAGTTTTCAAGAAAAAAAAAATGAAATTTTGTAACTCAGGTTAAAAAATAATTGCAAAACTTTCACTATTTATTTATTTACCTCATATTTTTTCACTATCTGGTTGTTAGGTAAATAAACATTTCATAAAAATAAAATTTTGTGTTTCTATCAAATATTCTGGTTTTTCCCAAATAATTGGATTTAAATATCTATAGAATTTTTGTTTTTCTTATTGGCTTCAAATAATACAGCAAAATACTAGTTTTCTTGAAGCCTTATTGTTCACATCTCTCCAATCTGCCAACAAAATAATTTGTACTTAAAAAAATAAAAAAAATGAAAAATGCTTCCTACAAGAATAGGTTAATTTGATGAACAAAACCAACAATGAAATCTATGAAAAAACATAATGAAAAACACCCAACAAGAAATACAAAGACAAAGGATACTACAACACAAAAGGTACAAGTTGAAAGCCAACACCCAAATAGATTATTGGAAGGCCTAGAAGAAACACCAATGGAGGGGGTGTATCTCACTGATTTCTTCATATTCTCTATGCTCTCCATTGTGAATATTGTGTTGATTTACACCTTTTGATGGATTTTGGTGAAATTTGGGGTCTTGATTCTTTTTTTTTTTTTAAATGAATTTTGGGTCTTGATTTTTGTAGGCTGTTTTGGAGCTGAGGGGAGTGAAGAGAGAAAATTTTAGAAAGTTTTAAATTTAAGCAAAGGCTCATTTTAAATAATAATTTATTTATTATTTCTCACTTTAAAGGAGGGTGAGGAAAACAAATGAAAATGCGAAACATGTTCTTTACATGTTGAAAGTTGTGCTATAGGAAAACAATAATTTATTGTTATGTAATATGTATTATTATTGGTTATTATTTAGACATTAGTTTTTAAATAATATTAAGGATCTTGATCTATCTATTACAATCTTTTCACTAAATGATATGGAAAGTTATTAAATTTTGATAAGTAGAAAAGAAAATTTATATAATTTAATTTTTCTACTCGAGGACAATTCATTTCTCATATTATCTGTTTTTTTAGTGGATATTAGAATATGAAATATTTTTAAAAGTTTCAATCATTTAAATTTCCCATGCTAATTTCCAGTTAATATGAAATCTTACACGGAAACTGTATAGTTTGACATGGCAATTTTTTTTTTTTGGGCGAAACATGTTCAACAATAAAATGAAGAGGACGAGAAAAATAACAAAGTTTTAAAATTTTTTGAAGTAAATATCAGATATTAAAATATTTATAATAAATAATAAATTTATTATATAAATAAGAATTATTTACACTATAAGTAATGAGACGAATAAATTATGTAAATTATAAGCAAGTGAGCAAATAAATTATTTACACTTTAAATTTAGTGATAAATTATGTACACCAAAAAATTGTTATTTATTATAAAAAATTTTAAAACCCACTACTGACTATAAGTCTATAACTAGTTAAAAAAAAGTGACCCTTACTATAATTTCTTTAATTATTTTGGTAAGACGAGAGAAAAATATTAAGACGCAACGACATGATTTTTTGAGTAACTTTGTTTCTACTTCATCACCCTTTTAATGAATAAAAACGACATGTCTTTTAAAGAATTCAGTTGCAGCTTTTAGCTTGGAAAAGAGAGATTTTTTTTTTCTTTTTCCTTTTTTTGCCCTTTTAGTTTGGAAATGTGAAACAAAAAATATCTTCCGTTGTATTTTTTAGGAAGCAGATGACTGTCGTTCAATGTTTAGTAGGTTGAATTTTGAAGCCCATTTTAAGTGGATCAAACGACACAGAGGCTTATCATAGTGTAATTTATCTTTTGTAACATTATTTTATGTTTATTAAAAAAACTATACTCTTGTTTTAATCGCTTCAAATGTAGACTATATTACTTTTTTAGGTAAATTTATACAATTTCTTGATGTTTTGACCTTTAAAATTTTCAAATTAACTTAGTCGAAAATGACCTTTAATTTCTTATGTTTGCAAATATATTATCACTACCACTAAGGTTAATTTGGTAAATTCAAAGGTTAAAATTGGATTTTAGTAATTAAGAGTATAAATATGCTTGTTAAGATAAATTTGATGATATGCTTTTGCAACAATTAATAATCAAGAATATATATTTTGAATGAATCTACATCACAAGATTAAAAAATAAATAACCATGTCATTTATGGGAAAACAAAATTGGGTCAAATTTTGTTTAGGGTCACATTTTCAATCACAAATGTTATTTGGGTCAAATTTCCATCCCTTTTTTCCCCTTGCATTATCTCATCAAATGTGGGTATGTACTTTTATTTACTTTTACTTTTAGTCACATCTTTCAGCTTTAATATGTACCAAAAATATTATAGCATTTACATTATTAAAACAAGGCTAATACAATCTCAAACAATAATTTAATGCTACACTTACTGGATAAAGGGCTTGATGTTTTTCCCATAAAGATGTACACTTTGCTTCCTCTTCACGTTGCCCATGAATAATAGCAGCAAACAAGTAGGCCATAAAAAAAATGGATTTCTTTTCAAGTAAAAAAGGAGGAGGTTAAAATAGTTCTATAATTCTCCAAATAATTCATCCTTTAATTTTTCTTTTAATGAATAATTCTTCCTTTCATGGAGCCTTGTATTTGACTCTCTCTTTTTTTTTTTTTTTTCCTTTTTCTTTGAAAGAGTGAATTTAGCTTTAAGGCTCCAAATAATGGTCCAATCTAGTACATACCAAGGCCTCTGGTGTTCCCTACAAAGATGAAGGCATACATTTGATCAATAATGGTAGCAAACAAGCGGGCCAAAAAAATAAAAATAAAAATAAAAATAAACGACTGTTAAAAATTGCCTTGGCCTTTTTTAGAAATTGGTAAGCTGATCTTCTTAATTTTATGAAGTGTTGTAAAGTGATAAGAAATTTACTACGATGGTTAAAATTTAGACATAAATGCTCATATCTCGTTTGAACGATGTGGACTAGAATTTCAGATGATACTAAAGCACACAATCTAAAATTAAAAGCTAAGGCAGCAACTTTCCAAAATTCTTCAAATTCTTGGAAGATTCCTTATTGATTTGGGACACTCTTGTACACTATTAAATTCAGATAATGCTTTCCCCAATTTGATGAAAGTTTAAGGATATAGAAGTACTAAAAAACCAACTTAGATAGAAAGTTGAAACAAGTTGGATCGAAATTTTTTGTCTATGAACACATCTTTAATGGATCAAAGGGGCAACCTTTCAAACCTAAAATATTAAATTCGCAGACGAAATTGTAATTTCAAAGAAATTGAAGGTGAAATTTTTTAAAAAAAGTCAAACCATGAGGCAGGAAATATCCCAGTTTGTCATGCCATAGGCTTCCTCACCATCATTTAGAAATTGATTATTAGCTCTGCTTTTGCAAGAGATAATTACTTCCAATAGAAGACTCAAGTCTCAACAATTACAAGGAAACCCTTGCTAGAGAGTTTACAAAGAAGCTGCCCAATTTTTGGTAACCTAAACGACAGATGATACTAAAATTAGACAAAGGATTTAAGCCCGTAAAGAAGAACTCAACAACTGACAAAAAAAATACAAAACTGATTTCTCTTACATATAGCTTATTACAACGGGTATCAAGACCAAGAAGTAGAGAAATATCCAAACCAAGTTTCTGTATGATAAATTATTAGCAAAACTAAATCTTTTCATACATTATAAAAGCCTATATTCTTCATGAATAAGATGTTACAATGCCCTTTCTTTTGTATCATTGTTGTATTAGCCATTTTTAGGCTTCATTTCATGCATATACCATGAATCCTAAAATCCGGTTTTCTGCTGTTCAACCTCCCTCTCAACTCTTTTTTAAGAAATCAGACGAAAGCAACAAAGCCAAAGGCTTTTCTGCTTGCTAAACTTCCTTTCTCTATTAGGACTGTTTTCATCGATGCCCTTCAAATCCTTGTTACTTTGTGTGATATGGTTCGAAATCGGCATCTGGGTTGGCCCATCTTTGGCTGAAGAAGAATCAATCTGATTGGTGTTAGTATCACAAGGAGCTGAAAGTTCCTGCTCCGGGGAAGCTGGTGCTATTCTGTTGTGGTTAACTTCCTTGGAATATGAATTCGATCCTACTTGCCTGTAAGTAAAATAATAGAAGAAAAAAAGGGGGTTCAGAATCATATATTTTACTTCTGAACTCACTTGATCCTATATATTGTACTTTGACTATGGTTTTGCTTGTTCGTTGGAGAAAACCATATAAACAGACACACAAACAAAAGATACCCTTTTGGGAGATTAAGTATAAAAAGAATCCGCTTAGCATATTAATGTATTGTTTAGTTTACAGTTTCAACCACACTTCAAACCTTTTTGCTATAATGTTGTCTCAAACAAAAATTCAAATCCATGATTGAACTTTATATTCAAACCTATAACTAAACAGGCCATAAGTATTATCATGACAGTTTTATTAACATAATCACCTGGAGTTGTCAATGAACGAGCTAGCCTTAGCCGACTCTTGCGAGGATGGCTGCTCAGTGACTTCTTTTTCAACCTCAACACAAGCTTCAAGCGTCGGACAAACCCCTTCATCTTCTAAAGATTTCAACTCCTTAACAGCATTATTTACCTTGGGAGTCCTTTCACTGCCAAACTCATTAGGGGATCGCATTCGGGTATTGAATCCATATTCTTTAACCATAGAAATGACCTTTTCCAATGTTCCTAGAGCTTGTTCCACTTCTGAAGTGATATTTCTCTTGCCACCAACAGGGGATCTTTCCGGCACTTTTTTTATCAGAATTTGGTCTTCAAAACGCTTGCTTTCTTCACTCTTGAGTTCCTCGATCTCACAAAAAGCTGCCATACCTGCAACTCGTGTGTCCTTTGGCAGAGATTCAACTGCATGGTAATCACAAGTAACCTTTTGATCTGTTGTCACTTCCAAGTCATCCAAATTATTTGCAGCTTCATGCTTGTCAGAGAGAATGGACGAGTCACTCCTGAGTTCTTTTTCTTCCAGGTCTCTCTTATGTTCCTTTTCCAAGCCATCCATATTATCTGTGGTTTCATGTTCTATAGGGATGTTGGATGAGTCGCTCTTGACTTCTTTTTCTTCCAGAACACTGATCGATTGATGAGCAGAGTAAAGAGCTTTGTGTATCCGAGTGTACAGCGAGTCCCTCAAGGCTTCGCTGAAATCTTCATCACTTGTAAACGTAGAAGACACCACCTGCAGTTTTCCGAGGTATTAACGTGCGTACGTGGTCATGCATGTTTTGAGATAGATGCTTTACATATCTTCGGTTAAGAAGCATTAACCTTTTGATAAAGCCTGAAACCATTGCCAATGAGCTGCCTCGCAATAAAATTTATAAGTGATGGCGGGACGAAGTCCAGCTTTATATCCATATTAGATATCGTCCTACAAAATTTAAGATTGTTCAGATTCTTGAATTTTGTTTCCTCTATGGCCTACGTGTTCTAGGCTGATTCACCGTAACCTACCAAGAGAGAGAGAACCAAATTCAAAATAATGACAACTAACCGAAAATAACTTCTTTCTTGGGTAACCTTTTGCAAAGCAAAGCCTCCCACTACATCAATCCTAACCACGTCATTTGCTTCAGGAATTGCCTCATTAGTGAAACCATGAGTACTGATGTCAATAGCTCCCGAGTCTGAGACCTGAGATTAATTGCAATTCAATTAGTTTGCATTCTAATTTATAGTTAGAAAACCGAAAAACCAAAATAAATAAATAATGTAATAAAATGTATTTGAGCTAGTACCGTGTTTAGGAGGACAACAAGCAGATCATCTTCCAAGTACTCAAACAAAAAATAGTGAACAATAGCTTCTCTAGTTGACAGTGGCCATGAAACCTTCACCCTTTCTTCCGAAAATATAAACAACGATCAATATGTGAAAAATGAAACATGTTCAAAGAAGTACCAGAAAAAATAAGCCAATTCTCTACTGCTGTAGTCTAGACAAACCTCACTAAAGATATTTGTTCCCCAATCCGAACCTTCTGCAAACAATTGCAAGAGAGAATCTTGAAAGTTGGGATCGTCGACTGAGGCCACCTGGGAAATTAGGAGAAAAAGATACCTAACTAAGTTTTGTCCATAGTAAATGTAATTAAGATAATACAAAATGGAATAAAATCACACACATGATGGACATAACTTACCATTTCTTGTAGAGGGCCGACTCCCACGAGATGCATAAACCTGCAATAAGATGTGAAACATATCTTAAAGTTGTGATCTGATGATGATATTTTGTTTACTTTAGTTCTCTAAGTGAATCGAAGCTGATGCTTTTAGGATGAGGATCAAGTAGTTTTAATTATTTAAGGTGTATCTTACAGACATCTAAAGGTCCATCCACATAGCCTTCAACAAGCAATGTATGAAAGGGTGTTCCCTGAGGCCCTTCACGATACATCACACGAAACTCTTCGTTGTCCTGCTTTAACTGTCAAAACAAGAAGAAATCTGCTGTTGTCAAGAAAGGGAAAGGACAAAACTTTCCGCCAAAATAAGGTCAAGAGCAGTGAAAATTCAAAAATCAAAATAGTCCGAAGTTTGCAAGAAAATGAAATTTTGAGTTTTGTCTCAGTAAAATTCCAAGTTATTACACCATTGAACGAGAAAATCCTGGCCCAAAAGGCATAAGAAATTACCAATCAAATTCGTTATAATCTGATGATTCATCAGCAAAAGTTATGTAAAGATTCTCCATGGTAAAAACACAACTGTGTATAAAAAATATGTAAGGGTTCAAAATGGAAAGAAAGTGAATTTAATATAGATTATGCAAGGATTGAACACCAAAACCAGAATAGTAACAATATGCAAAGTAGAACGCATACTTTCCACTCCGGTTGTGATGCGGTTTCGTGAGTTTTCGGTTCCTGACTGTCATTCATAGAAGCACTCCTTAACATATCAAGAAAATTTGAGACTTCAGCTGTCCTTTTTTCAATCACTGTCTCGCTACATCCTATGGAACCGAAGATCACGCGTAAAGTTTCACTATCAGCAGTTTACACTGATAATATAAGCACATAAATTATGGCTGTTATCATATTAAAAACAAGAAGAGAAGGAAATAACAACCTTGGGTTTCTTGTCCTGAGGATTGTAGGATTTGATTCTTGACAAGGGCCTTCAAAGACTCCAAATTTTTTAGCTTTGGTGAGGCCAATGTTCTATCTAGCCTCTCCCTATACTGAGTGATCTTCTGTTTTTTACCCATTTTTGCATTTCCTAAACCAGATATCCTCAATGGACTCAGATATTATCTCCTGAAGATGCAAATTAAAAAAAAGAGTTAGAATATTGTCATGAAGCCAACTCCTTAAAACAAGGCTTCTAAGAAACCAGTGGCATCCTTTCCCAAAAAAGTATACTTTTACTAAATTATGTACTTTATACTTTCCCATCTATGGAAGCTTTAAAAGTTCACCAAAAGAGAGGGAAAAAAAATTTCCAACAGAAAGCAAAGCAATAATGACAGATTCCAAAACTAAGCAACACGCAAAACAGAATTCTCAAATCACCCATTATAATTGTTATACTCAACAAAAAAAAAAAGGAATTAAAACATAAATACCAAAATCAAAATTTGAAAATAATATTTTCAGCTTCTGATTAGACAACTCCACACACAACACTAAATGCAGAAAACCAAGAACAATACCAGCAAGTACTCATAAAAATTATTAAAAAAAACCCCAAAAGAAATACCAGACACCAAAAAAATAAAAAGTAGCCAGATAGTTATAAGCCTTAAACTTCTGAAAAGCTTAACCAAAACAATACCAAACATCAAAAACAAAAAGTACCCACATATTTATAAGCATTCAACTTCTCAAGAAACTAATCCAAAAGAGTACCACACACCAAAAAGAAAGCACCCAGATAGTTGAAAGCATCAAACTTGTCAGCTGAGAAGTACCCAGCTTGGCCTCTTTAAGAAACTCTGAGCAAAACCCATAATCAGATATGCAAAATCCTCACAAACCCAGATTGTAGATCCCAAAATAGGAACAATAATCATGGTAATAAAATATAGCTCCCTCACTCTTTAAAAGCGAGACAAGTCCACCTGATTTCTACACCCGCCAAGACGGATATAGAACACGGAAAGATTGGGATTTTGCCTCTCCTCTTTTCTCCTTTTGGTGTAACAAATGTTCTTAAGAATCCACAAAATAAAAAAAAAATAACCAAAAAGAAACCATATTATAGACAAAGCAAGTAATGGAATTTGACGTGTGTTGTGTTCATGTATTGTTAAACAAATAATACAAAATAAAGGTAAAACTGAATGAAGAGTTCTTTGACTTGTACTTGCTACCTCTCTAACAATGGTTAGGGCCGGTGTTGAGGTGGGACCCACACGTCAAAGTAATTGCCAACCGCTAACCGCATAGATAAGTAGGTCCCTACAACTATTAATAATTAATAGCCTAGCATTTAGCATTAGGCAATTAGCTGATTTTAATTAATTTTTTAGTTTAAAAACGTTATAAAACACTTACATAATACAATAAAAGTTAAAAAAATATTATAATATAATATTTTTATATATTATATTGTTTATAATTTTAACTATTGGTTATAATCACTATACTAAATACCTTATAAACAAGCACTAGGGTAGCAACATTAAAAAAATAATAAAAATAAATTAATTAATTTTAGAGGTTTTTTTGAAAAAGAAAACAGTATTTTAAGTTTTAACACATTTCTTCCTGAATTGTTTTTATACATTTTTAGTAATTATTTTTAAGTTTAATAAAGTGTATTGAATTATTTTGAGTTAGATTGAAAGAAGAGACTGAAATTTCTATATATGTTAATTGGACACATCATGTTACGTGCCTTTAGGGTCTTATTTCAAAATATATTTCACATCATTTATTAATTTGACAATACTTTGTATCATTTTATTAAATTTACATAATAACATATTACAATGGGCAACTTGTCAATTTGGTTAAGGTTTGCGGATTCAAATCTTTTTTTTTTTAATTTTGGTGTCTCAAATGGTATCCATTTAATCATATTATGATACACCGTTTAAAAAGTTTGAAATATGTTTAATTGATTTTTATAATTTTATCATTAAATAATGTGTCATAATATGATTGGTTAGATACCACTTAAGATACTAAAAATTAGACAGATAATTTGAGTCATTTATGTGACCAAAGCATTGAAAACTTGGAGAATTTTATGGTGTTGCAGGAAATATACCTTATAAGAACTCTATCTTAAACTTTAAATCTGTTTTAGATTCTGTAAATTTTATTTTATTTTTAATTCTATTTTAATTCTACTAAATCTAACATTTTAAACTTTTAGATTTTTTCAATAAGAGCAAGTAAAAACGACAACTTGTTCTATCTTAAAACGACAGCTTGTGACACAGACAGACGTTTAACGTGAAAGCTACGAGACACGTGTCGCATTTACATTGGCTGTCACGCAAGAAATTTGTAGAAGTCTTTGCGTTGGTCTTAAGCTTAGACAAAAAAATATTAAACGCTCCCTCTGGGCAATACTAGGCTCGCCACCAACTTTCGGTTTGAGTCGCTTTGAAAGTAAATAAAATTTTTTTCTTTCTTAGAAAAATTAAATTCCGAAGTTACGTTCTTTCAAAAAAAATGCAAAATTATTTTATGTTTTGCCATTGTCAAGAATCAGTCACCATCTTGTACTTATCACGTTCATGTTATTGTTTTTGCTTTTAATATATAGTATTCTATGTACACTTGTATGATAAAAAAAAAATTTAAGATTCCATTAATGGAAAGATATATTGGGTGTTTGGAAGGGTGGTGAGAACCAGTGGTGGGAACCACTTTTATTGTAGCATGTGAGAGTTTTATACCATAGCATATTTTTTTATTGTTACTGTAGCATGTGAGAGCTTTACACTGTTCATAACTGAGATTGTGGTGAAAACTGAGTGGTTTCCACCACTGCCAAACACCCCCATAATATTCTTATTTCTTACGACAAGAATTTTATACCTGGTGTCGCTTGTAGCATCGTCTAATCTGTTGTTTTACTTTCCTCTTTTGTTAGTTTTCTCTTCAAACAATTTTTGACACCTCATTTAATTATCAAGTATTTTGAGTATTTGGATTTTATTCATGTAATTAGGTTGTTATATTTATGTGATATTACAAATAATTATTAAAAGGAAGACACGAAAATGAAGACAATAGATTTGAACTTTATGTTTTAAAAACAAATGAATAAAGTTTTTGCTCCTAATGTTGAATCTTGTGGGTCAAGTTAAAAAAAAAAAAAAAAAAAAGAGTTGTCGAATATTGTGGAAATACCTAAGAAATTTGCATTGTGGGAATTGGTGTGTGTTGCAATTCGTATCGGTCGGGACACACTGTTTCTCATAAAGAGAAAGACTTCACGCTGCAGGATCCACCGTGTAATTTTCTTTTCTTTTCTTTTCTTTTGTGAGAAACATGATTTTTAAAATAGTAGAGGGTTGGTGCATATTACAGTCCAGTTCTATATGTATAAATAATATATTTGTCTCAAATCTGGCACAACTCGATAGCTTTTTTCGTTTACTAATATAATATCATTTGTACATTTATATAACATTTAATATTCTTGAGTGTAATCCTCAACACTACAAGCGTTCGACTATATTTTTTAAGTGTTATAATAAAACAAATTGATTGTTACACAAACCTATAAATAATGTGACATTGATAAATAAAAATATTATAGCGCAATTCATTATATATATATATATATTTATATAATTCTATATAATCTTATATATACACATACATATATTTGTCAATATAATATTTTTTTCCTCAAAGTGCTAATTTTTAATTATTTCTTTTCCCAATTAGCATTTGTCTTTCGAAGAGAAAGAAAAAGCAAGAGAGCAAGCTAGAGGAAGAGCAAGTCTGGGGCTGGCGGGCGCGTCAATGATTGGTTGGCGTCTGATCTCTGTCCAAGAGGTGGTTGATGGGTGATCTACACGATGCTTGTGCTCGTGACGCCAGAGGAGAACCAAGACACTACTATAAACAGTGTCTTTTGTGATGCCAAAAAGTCGTTGCAACAAGTAGAAAGTCTTCGCAAATATTTTTTTGCGATGACATGACGTCACCAATATGTCGTTGCTAAAAACTAGTCACAAATAAAATTTTTGCTAGACTACATCGTCGTAAAATATTTTGCGATGACAAATAGACGCAAAAAAGTTATTGTAATTATGTCGTCACGGTCGTCTTTAAATATGACGTGGCTTCAGTTGTTAACAACGACAATTTTGGGAAATGTCATCACAAAAAAGCTTATGTTAACGACATTATTTGCAACGACATTTGAAAAAGTTGTCGCAAATATTTTATTTTTTTGCGACGACTTAGTTGTCGCAATTTGTTTTATTAAAATGTTTTTAATATTTAATATAATTTTTTAATATTTAATATTTTTTAATACTATTTATTAAAATTTTAATTTTTTAAATAGGAGTAATCGATTTATAATAATGAAAATAAAATTTTAATATTAAAAAATACAGTTGATAATATATTGTTCTAATAATAATAATAATAAAGTAAACATAATCGAAATTTTAAACAAAGAAAAAAATACAATCTAATCTCTTGAATTTGTAGCATCGTCGGCGTCATTGTTGTTGTTGTTAGCTATGTCTGGACAAGGCGAAAAACCTGGTTGAACAAAAGTTGATGGAGTCATCACTAGCAGGAGTTGCGCTCAGGGTAGTAGCATGGGCTGCTAGGTCACTGTGTTGGCCTGTCCAACAATTTGAATGTGTTAAAAATAATGTATTCTTTGATAAGTTTTAAGATTGCTTGTAATTAAATAAACTTGCTAACCTTCTTGTTGTGATGTTGGGAGATGGATATTTAACCATACAAACTTGACCACTTTTGGTTGTCATGATTGTTTTTATTCGTTGCTGACTTTTTCTGCTTATTGTAGTTTTTAGCATTAGCAACATTGAAATTAATATATATATATATATAATAACCAACTTAGCAGATATATAATTATTTGAAATCTCTCGAACATGAACCTATCGCAGTAATGACCCCAGTGTTCTTGATTCCTAAGGTTTGGGTTGGGGGGGTTGGCTTCGACATTTGCCTTGTTTGCTAGTCCTCCAAGTGCTTTAAAGTGTTCGTAGAGGTCGTTCTTCTAATCCTTATAGCACTTGGTTGCCTCCCTATCAACCACGCCACGGAGGATGCCATTCGGCCTTTCGTAATCTAATGTAAACCAACCCTACAACACATTCAAGACAAGTTTTAATTACTTTTAGTATGTTCTATAAAAATTATGTACTATACAAATTAGGTTCTATAAAGATGAAGTTGAATACATACAGCATGCCCTACTGAATCTGTCTCTTATCTGGGCATTAACATCTTTACAAGCATCATGGTATGGCTCACATACATCCCGAGTATAGATGCCTATGGCATTTTCAAACCACGACCCAAACCGCTCAAGAGCCTTCCAGGTACCACCGGGGACAGTGATGGTGGGGGCGCGACAAGATTGTTGGGTGTGACATGGAGAGGGCTGATGAGGGTGATTGGGCTAGGCCAAAAGAGGGTGGGCGGGGCTGGGCTCAACGAGAACGGGGCAAGGGGGCTGGGCTGGATAGGAAGAGGGGCAAGGCTGGGCTAGGCTCGATGGGAAGATGGGCAAGGCGAGGCAAGGTTGGGCTTGACGAAAGAGGAGCGAGTAGGGTTGGGCATAACCAGGGGGTTTGGCGTAAACTAAAGCCATGAAACAAGTAGCCGGCAAATTAAATTTGGAATTGGCTGGTCCAGTGGTGGGGTCGCCGATAGAGGGAGGGCTAGGTGGGTTTGGTTAAGGGTAGAAGTAGGGGACGGGGAGGGAGACCTGGATTTTTTTTAATTAATTTTGAATTTTTGTGTTAAAATAACTAAATAAAAGGTTGTTATTTGTTGATTTTAAATAAATGACTGAGCTTCAAGTGGTGTCTTTGTCATTTTATATGAAAAGTTAAGAGAGTTAAGCTTAGGAAATGTTAGTGTGATTAATTTTGGTCCAGAATGGGTCTTTATAATTTGAGCAAAACACCGAAAGCGTCAGTGTAATTTACCTAAAATATAATCTAAACATACTAAAATGGTAACTTTTTTGTATTTCTTGAAAAGCAAGCACAAATAATGTAATCCGAGTTTCCAACCAAAGTAAAGTGGTAACTCCTTCCAAAATCGATTTTTAGAACTATAGAGCTTGTTTATGGCCTAATGAGTTTAGTAGCACTAGTTACTATGTTCAATTGTTAAGTTTTCTCTCTCTTCTCACTAGCTCACCGTCAACTCGCCATTGTTGTAATCTCCATATCAAGCCCATAGTCGTGGGTCGTACTCCAATCTTGCCACGATCCGATCTCCCTTTATTAGCCACAAACCTAGATCACAAGTGCCTGGCATGCTGCAAGCCTTGATCCATCGTGGGAAAAGCCCATTCATAACCCTAAATCCCTTTATAGTTATAGCCTATAAGCCTAGATTCTTCATGTCCATTTAATGGGAAAAGTGATAATTTGTTGTCATCACTCATAATTTTGGTTGGATGTGTTAAGATGATTTCATCTAAACAACAATGAGTGGAGGTGAAAGCTCTCAAGATTAATGAGAAGTCGTTTAGCTCAAGGCTGTGGAATTAAAACTATGATGTTTTAAGTATTAGAGTGAAGCCTATTTCTAAACCGTACACATAGAGCAACTCATGTTACAACCATTAGATTAGTTGGTCTTAGCTATAAATAGCTTTTAAGTATGTTAAGGTTTCATATATGTTGATTTTCTATTTTGTTTGTTTTCAAGCTGTAGAGAGAAAAAATGAGAGAAACAAGTTGTAGAGAGAGAAAGCTGTAAATTGTTATGATCTTTGTGTTTGACTACTGAGAGAATATAGGTAGCTATTGGGACTGTTTTCACTGGGTATTTTCTCTAGGAAACACGAGAGATAGCTTTCTAGGGTTTGTTTAAGAGATGTTAGGGTTTTCTCTGTAATTGAGTTTGCAAGGCTTAAGGGTATATTCGTATTTGAATAGTAGATCTAAGCTTCTTATGGGGTAGCTCAACGGGGATGTAGAATATTTTGATCCGAACCTCGATAAAAATTGTTGTGTCTTATTTTCTACATTGTGTTCTTTATGTGTGTTTTTCTAGTTTTCTTTGGTACCATTGTTCCAACAGTGGCATCAGAGTTGGTCAAAAAACGTTCAAGCCTAAAGATTTAGATCGAGTCTTAAGAATCTTAAAGAAATCTTAAGGAATCTAAATCGATGATCATAAGGACAACGAAGTTCGAATTGGAGAAGTTTGATGGCACCAAAGATTTTGGATTATAGAGAAAGAAGTTGGGGGAATTCTCATCTAATAGAAGGTTGCTACAGTATTAGGAGACATGAGAGAGTTTTTGGTTCTGATGAGGAGAAGGTTGAAATGTAGAAGACTGCATATTTCACCATCATTCTCTACTTGGCAGACAATGTCCTGAGGCAAGTGAACTAAGTAAACACAACTGCTAAGGTATGGCTTAAACTTGAGGCTCTGTTAATGACCAAATCCCTTGCAAACAAAATTTATTTGAAAGAGAGTTTGTCCGGGTTTAAGATGGATGTCAATAAGAGTCTTGAGGAGAATCTAGATGATTTCAAGAAAATTGTAATAGATTTAGAAAATATTGGGGAAAAGGTTGAAGAAGAAAGCCAAGCTGTGATTTTGTTGATATCTCTCCCATATGTGTATAAAGATGGATCAATGTAATTAAGTATGGTAGAGATACTTTGCTTTAGAAGATGTTTCCTCTGCCCTAAGATCAAGGGATCTAGAATTGAAGAATGACTCTTCTCAGAAGAAAGATTCTCACAATAATGAGGGTCATTTCACACGAGGTCGAACTTCTAAAAGAGATTTTAGCAAGTTAAGAAACAAGTCAAATTCAAGATCCAAGTCCAGAACTGATCAAAGGAAGTGTTACTTCTATAACAAGGTGGAACATACAAGGAGATTCTTATGAGGAGTGAAAAAATAAATTGCTGAACAGAAGAATATAGAAAAAGAAACACTTATGGTTAGAACTAAGAAACAAGAAAATGAGTGGGTGTTGGATTCTGGATGCACATCCTATATGTGTCCTAAGAAAAGCTAGTTTTTGAGTTATGAGCCACTAAATGGTGGAAAGGTTCTTATGGAAAATGATCAGTTGTGTGCTGTGATTGGAATTCGTTCTATGGCTTTGAAAATGCAGGATTGTACGATACATGTTCTAAAGAATATCAGGCATATCCCTGATCTAAGAAGGAATTTAATATCCTTAGGAACATTGGATGATGATGGGTACAGTTTCAAAGCTAAAGGTGGAGCTCTTAAAATTTCTAATGGTTCTTTGATGGTAATGAAGGGAATCAAGCATCATGGACTCTATGTACTTAAGGGAAATACAGTTACAGGTTCTACAACAATTGTTTCTAAAGGAAGCCCAATTGTAGAGATATGGCACAAGAGATTGGGCCTTGTGAGTGAAAAAGGTTTGTAAGAGCTTAGCAAACAATGGTTGTTAGGAAAGCACAAAATTTGATCATTGGAATTCTGTGAGTAGTGTATCTTAGGGAAACAACACAGATTAGGCTTCTCAACATCAACCTATAGAGCAAAAGCCCTTTGGATTATGTCCATGTTGATTTGCACTCAAACCCACGGTGGACACATGTACTTTCTTTCTATTATAGATGACAACTCTAGGAAAGTTTGGTTATATTTGCTAAAGACTAAGGATGAATGTTTTGAAAAGTTTAAACTTTGGAAAGCCTTAGTTGAAACCAAACCTGTAGAAAATTGAAAGCCCTTAGAATAGATAATGGCATAGAGTTTTGCCATGAATTGTTTACTTAGTTCTATACAAATAGAGGTATCTTAAGACACAATACAGTTAAGAAAACCCCCTAACAAAATGGGATAGTTGAACGTTGAAAACCCCCCCAACAAAATGGGATAGTCGAATGTATAAATAGGACCTTAATGGAGAGAGTAAGATGCATGTTACTTGGTTCAGGTCTTAATAAACACTTCTAGCGAGAGGTAGTGTGTACAGCTTGCTATTTAATTAATAGGAGCCCTTGTAAACCAATAGGTTTGAAAACACCTAAGGAATTATGGACTTGGAAACCTCTTACCCTAGATCATTTAAGAGTATTTGGTTGTGCTACTTATGTACATCAAAGAGAAGGAAAATTAGACCCTAGATCCATAATGTATGTTTTCTTAGGGTATTCTAAGGGGGTTAAGGGTTATAGACTTCGTATGAGAAAAAATGCCAGGTTCAAAATTGTCATTAGCAGGGATGTTGTGTTTAACGAAAATAATATGCCTTACCTTAAAAAGGAAAAAGATACTTCTGTTATTTCTAATGATGTAAAAAAGGAAGCTGAACAATCCTAGGAATTCTAGCTTGAGGTAGAGAAAGGTAAGTCTCCTAAAATAGATCGTCAAAGTCAGGATCTAGATTTTGAATCTTCATATAATATTGCACATGAGCAAGCAATTGAAGATGAAGAAATTTTACAAGAACAACAACCTACTACTGAGCATGATTTAAGTGACTATGTGCTTGCGAGAGACGGAGCCAGAAGGGAAGCAAGACCTCCTAATAGTTATAAGGGAGGTAATCTTATTGCTTATGCTCTAAGATCTATTGACAAAAGTGGTAAACTTGAACTTGTCTTACGAAGAAGAAAAAGTAAAAATGTCTAAAGTTCCTTATTCTAGTGTTGTAGAATCCCTAATATATGCAATGATATACACTAGGCCAGATTTGGCCTATATAGTGTCTTTAGCAAATATATGTCTGATCCTAGTTAAGATTACCAGATAACTATAAAATGGTTGCTAAAATATGTTAATGGTACATTGGATTATGGATTAATTTACAAAGTTAATTCTAACCATGTTACTCTAGATGGTTTTGTAGATTCTGATTTTGCAGGTGATAGGAACAAAATGAGGTCAATATCAATTTATATGATGACTATAGGTGGAAACTGTGTTACTTGGAAGTCGCAATTGTAACCTGTAGTGGCTTTGTCCAGCACATAGGCAAAATATATAGCCGGAGTTGAAGGTTTTAAAAAGGCTATCTTGCTGCAAGGTTTGTTAAAGGAATTAAAGGTGCTATAAGGGACAACAACAATATATTCAGATAGTCAATTAGCTATTCACTTACTCAAAAATCTAGTCTATCATGAGAAGACTAAACATATTGATGTGAGACATCATTTCATCAAAGAAAGGTTGAACAACAAGTGGTCTCTGTTGCAGATATGGAGCCAAATCAAGTAGACAACCCAGCAAAAGGAAGAAAAAGGGAGAAAATCGCGTCCTCGAAGGCAGGGAGCAAGCGCCGCGGCTCTGGCAGAAGAGCGCCGCGGCGCTGGGCGAAGGCGCCAGGTGAAGAGCGCCTAGGCGCCAGGACAAGAGCGCCTAGGCGCTATGTGGAGAGCGCCTAGGCGCCAGGAAGATAAAGTCGAGGCATCGAGTTGATAGCGCCTAGGCGCCAGGAGCAGAGCGCCTAGGCACTGCAGGGGAGCGTCGCAACGCTCGTTTCGAGCGCCGCGGCGCTGACGCGCTGTGCTGCGCGATGTGTTTTGAATCAAAGTCGAATTCAAAGGTCCCAAAAACGGGAAACCACTAGGGTTTCCCATTAGTTGCTATTCTTCTCCTCCTTTGGTTATAAATAGACATAAGGTGGCTAGGGTTGTGTGTGTGAAAGTTGTGAGTGGCATAATTTTGTGAAAGGCAAAATTCTTGAAAGCTCCATCCTTGAGAGAAGAAAAATTCCCATTGGGTGTTAGATAGAAGAGAGTTTTGGTAAGCACAATTTGTGAGTGTGTGAGAAACTGCTCTTGTAATCTGTAATCTCCTTCATCATAGTGGAATCTGCAAGCGGCAGAAACAGGACGTAGTCTCAAATTTGGACGAACCTGTATAAAAATTTGGTGTCTCTTTTTCTTCTTTTCTCCTATTTATTTTCTGTAATTGTTCGTTCTTGC
Organism: Artocarpus heterophyllus; assembly: GCA_025403435.1. Classification (NCBI taxonomy): domain Eukaryota; kingdom Viridiplantae; phylum Streptophyta; class Magnoliopsida; order Rosales; family Moraceae; genus Artocarpus; species Artocarpus heterophyllus. The sequence continues at coordinate 10,171,265 of CM046352.1, forward strand.
GATCCTTGGAATTAGGAGTCGTCTAATTCCCCAACAACTGGTATCAGAGAGGAGGTTTTGATCAAAAACGATGACTGGAGAAGAAGGTATGACAGCCGGTATCACCAAATTCGATGGTTCAGATTTTTCCTATTGGAGGATGCAAGTAGAGGACTACCTATACAGCAGGAAACTGCACTTGCCTTTGGGTAATAAGCCCGAAGGCATGAAGGATGAGGAGTGGAGTCTCCTTGATAGACAGGTACTCGGTGTGATCCGTTTGACTTTGTCAAAGAACGTTGCCCACAACGTTGCGAAGGAGACCACTACAGCAGGGATGATGAAGGCTCTGTCAGAGATGTATGAGAAGCCCTCAGCCAATAACAAGGTACATCTCATGAAGAAGCTCTTTAATTTAAAGATGTCTGAAGGTGCCTCGGTGGTAGAGCACCTGAACAGTTTCAACTCCGTCCTAAACCAATTGGTCTCGGTAGAGATTAAATTCGATGATGAGATCAATGCTCTAATCCTCTTGGCCTCGTTACCGAATAGCTGGGAACCCATGAGGGTGGCCATTACAAATTCACTTGGGAATGCCAAACTGAAGTTTGTTGATGTCAGAAACTCTATTCTGGCGGAAGAAGTTCGCAGGAAGGACTCAGGAGAAGCCTCTTCGTCGAACTCGGCCCTTAATGTTGATAATAGGGGCAGGAAACTTGACAGGCAATCCAACAGGGATAATGGCAGGAGAGGCAAGTCGAGGAATGGGAGAAGCAATTCAAGGAATGGTAGGACCATGGAGTGTTGGAACTGTGGGAAGACGGGCCACTTGAAAAAGAACTGCAGGGCTCCAAGGAAGAATGAAGACAAGACTAATGATGAAGCTAACGCCGCCACTGAAGAGCAACAAGATGCCTTAATCTTGTCTGTCGACAGTTCTTTTGATTCGTGGGTGATAGACTCAGGAGCATCATTCCACACCACAGCACACCGTCATGTCCTGGAGAACTACGTTGCTGGAAATCATGGTAAGGTTTATCTTGCTGATGGAGAACCTTTGGATATAGTTGGCATTGGAGATGTCAGTTTAAAAATGCCTAATGGGTCGGTATGGAAGATTCATAAGGTGAGACATGTTCCTAAATTAATGCGCAACTTGATTTCGGTGGGGCAACTGGATGATGATGGACATAAAGTAACCTTCAATTGTGGAGGTTGGAAAGTCACGAAAGGAGCGATGGTTATTGCTCGGGGACGCAAGGCTGGAACTCTCTACATGAACTCTAGTTGCAGAGATACCCTAGCAGTTGCTGATTCTGCTGTCAATACTGAGCTATGGCATTATAGGCTCGGTCACATGAGTGAGAAGGGTATGAAGGTGCTTCACTGCAAAGGAAAACTGCCGGGTTTGAAAACTGTTGATCACAGTTTGTGTGAAGCCTGCATCTTTGGTAAACAGAAGAGAGTGAGTTTCTCAAAGATGGGTAGAGAGCCTAAGTCCAGGAGATTGGAGCTTGTTCACACAGATGTGTGGGGGCCTGCGCCGGTGACTTCCCTTGGTGGCGCAAACTACTATGTGACGTTCATTGATGACTCAAGCAGGAAGGTATGGGTTTACTTTCTGAAAAACAAATCTGATGTGTTCGATGCTTTCAAGAGATGGAAAGCCATGGTGGAGAACGAGACAGATTTGAAGGTGAAGTGCTTGCAGTCTGACAATGGGGGAGAGTACCTAGGTGAAGATTTCAGGCGGTACTGTGCTGAGAATGGGATAAAGATGAGGAAGACCATTCCAGGGAAACCACAACAGAATGGGGTAGCTGAGAGGATGAACAGGACTTTAAACGAGCGTGCTAGGAGCATGAGGTTGCATGCAGGGCTGCCAAAGATGTTTTGGGCTGAGGCAATTAACACAGCCGCTCATCTGATCAACAGAAGTCCATCCACACCGCTGAAGTTCAAGCTACCGGAAGAAGTCTGGAGCCATAAACAGGTGGATCTCTCTTACTTGAGAGTGTTTGGTTGTGTTTCCTATACACACATTGATTCTGCTGCTAGAAGTAAACTGGATGCCAAGTCAAAGAAGTGTTTTCTGGTTGGCTATGGCGGACTTGAGTTTGGTTATCATCTATGGGATGACCAAAGTCAGAAGATTATCAGGAGCAAGGATGTGATCTTCAACGAAGGTGTTCTGTACAAGGACAGAGACAGCACGGACTCCAGGGGTTCAGGTTCTGAAGATAAGAAGCCTGAGGTGATTCCATTGAAGGATCTTCCTGAAGTGGAGGTGCAAAATCCAGAGGTTGAAGACCATGAAGACACAGCTCCAGAAGGAAACCAGATGACTCCTGCCACACCAGTCAGGAGGTCTAGCAGGACAATCAGACCACCGCAGAGATACTCCCCAACTCTGTATTATATCTTGTTGACCGACAAAGGAAAGCCAGAGAGCTTTGATGAAGCCGTGGAGGCTGGAGATTCGGTCAAGTGGGAGTTAGCCATGAGGGACGAGTTGGATCGGACATGGCAACTGGCAAAGTTACCACAGAGTAAAAAATCCTTGCACAACAAGAGGGTATACCGGGCAAAAGATAAAAGTGCTGGCAGCAAGCGGTATAAGGCAAGGTGGGTGGTAAAAGGATCCAGAGATATGCTCACCAAGATGGATCCGATTGAGAAACTGAAGTTGTGCGCAACTTCAGTTGGACTTCTCCAAGAGGCGTGAGAAGTCGTTGCCGCTGCAGTGGGAGACATGGTGATTGATTAGTCTCCAAGTGGGAGATTGTTGCAGATATGGAGCCAAATCAAGTAGACAACCCAGCAAAAGGAAGAAAAAGGGAGAAAATCGCGTCCTCGAAGGCAGGGAGCAAGCGCCGCGGCTCTGGCAGAAGAGCGCCGCGGCGCTGGGCGAAGGCGCCAGGTGAAGAGCGCCTAGGTGCCAGGACAAGAGCGCCTAGGCGCTATGTGGAGAGCGCCTAGGCGCCAGGAAGATAAAGTCGAGGCGTCGAGTTGATAGCGCCTAGGCGCCAGGAGCAGAGTGCCTAGGCGCCGCAGGGGAGCGCCGCAACGCTCGTTTCGAGCGCCGCGGCGCTGACGCGCTGTGCTGCGCGATGTGCTTTGAATCAAAGTCGAATTCAAAGGTTCCAAAAACGGGAAACCACTAGGGTTTCCCATTAGTTGCTATTCTTCTCCTCTTTTGGTTATAAATAGACATAAGGTGGCTAGGGTTGTGTGTGTGAAAGTTGTGAGTGGCATAATTTTATGAGAGGCAAAATTCTTGAACGCTCCATCCTTGAGAGAAGAAAAATTCCCATTGGGTGTTAGATAGAAGAGAGTTTTGGTAAGCACAATTTGTGAGTGTGTGAGAAACTGCTCTTGTAATCTGTAATCTCCTTCATCATAGTGGAATCTGCAAGCGGCAGAAACAGGACGTAGTCTCAAATTTGGACGAACCTGTATAAAAATTTGGTGTCTCTTTTTCTTCTTTTCTCCTATTTATTTTCTGCAATTGTTCGTTCTTGCGATCCTTGGAATTAGGAGTCGTCTAATTCCCCAACAGTCTCAATGGAGAAGATCAACACTGTAGATAATCCTATAGATATGGCAACTAGAGTGATTCCAGTTAGCAAGTTTTAGAAATGTCTGGACTTGCTTAGGATAGGAAAGACATGAAGACTCAAGACCAAGCAATGACCCCCACAGGAAGTCAAGTTATTATTACCATTGACGTTTGGGTGAAATAAAGGTGGAGTTTATTAAGATAATTTTATCAAAACGACAATGAGGAGATGTGGAACCTCTCAAGATTAACGACAAGTCGTTTAGCTCAAGGCGATGGAATTTAAACCGGGACGTTTTAAGTATTAGAGTGAAGCATGTTTCTGAACCATACACGTGGAGCAACTCATCTTACAAACCATTAGATTATTTGGTCTTATGCATAAATAGTTTGTAATCAGATTAGGGTTTTATATCTATTCATTTTCTGTTTTGTTTTTCTTCGAGCTGTAAAGAGAGAAATCTGAGAGAAATAAGTTGTAGAGAGAGAAAGCTGTAAATCATTCTGATCTTTATGTTTGATTACTGAAAGAATCTGGGGACTTGTTGGGACTGCTCTCATTGGTTATTTTCTCTAGAAAACACAAGAGTCATGCATTATTAAATCTAATCTTATTGAATTTCAGCTAATATATTAATTAGCATAAGTCATCATTATGTAGGAAAAACATACCGTAGCGTTACAGGATTTACAATGAGCTAGCAAAGGGGACCTGATGGACATATATAGTTCAAGCTCCTATAATTATAAAATACAATATCCCTGATACATATTTTACAATTATCAACTCTAACGCTACTCCACTAAAAGCTTAGAGTTACAGTCTCAAACTCTATAAAATTACGAAGCTTCAATAAGCTAACCGTCTATGACATATCATAATGTATTACATCCCCATAGGATATTCATAATCGGCTTAAGAATAAATTTTGTTTTACCTTTCTGATTATTTTTATCTTATATTTCATTATCACACCATTGGAATACTTACTATCTATAGATAGTATACCATTCAGTTACGTCTACGTATCCAAATAGTTGAGTGCTTCAGTCTTCTAATTATATGATAATGTATATAAGAGAATATCATTAACTCTACAAAAAGAGCTATAGATTCTATATCTATGAATAATGAGTTTACATGAATCAAGAGTCATGTATCTAACGTATCAGTATGCATAGCATCATAAAGTCAGGATGTTACCATTTGGTATATCAAAAGACATAAGTTAAGAATACAGGCTCATTAGTCATTTTAGAATTAAGACACAACACATATGCTTGTCTAAGTGAATCGATTTGCACAAACGAAATTACTAACCAAATCAATTTAACTTTTATGTCCTGATCTAATACATCGTCACCTATAATAATGCACTGATATTTCTACTCGCATAGTCACACTACAGTGACCAAGACAAGCCATCTCTCGTTAGAGATGTACACAACATAACAATATTATCATGAATAAAGCGCCTAGCTTTACTCTTTTGATTGCAGATATTATGATTTAGACTATCACCTTTAAGATTCATTTTCTTCTGTGTAATCTGTCCATCATATGCATGATTCTTAAAGATTTATACTGACAGTCTTAAACTTTTGTTTGCTTATCATACATTCAACAACAATGAACATAAAGATGACAACATTCGATATATGACAAATAAATAAACTCTTTATTGATAAAATGCCTCCAAAAACATATTACAACATTTTACTTCTTAAGGCACTATATCTAACAAATGTATTAGTGATCAAATTTGTTATTATCAGCAAGAAACAAATGTTAATTTATTGCAACCACTAAGACTTCACCCAAGACACAAGCCTTGAGAAATAACGGCGTAAACGTTGAAGACTACTGATTTTATGCACTCTAAAAACGTCCTGTTGTTCTGATAGCTGGCAGGACTATTTAATGGGAAATGTTATTTTAAGGCCCTCTAAAAATGGTCTTATCATAAGACCTATTTTTTAAACCTTTGAATTTAATGCAATGGCTTAAAACATCAACTCTACCTATATCCAATAGGGTTTCCTACATATAATCAAAAATAAAATTAAAACTAAAAGCCTAATAATTAAAAAAATGAAGAAAAAAGTAAAAAATCTCTAGATGTCGTGATCGAAGGCGCCGACAGTAGAGGAGGGGCAGATGGAGGAAGCAGGTAGAGGAGCTTCAGCGTCGACGGTGGGGGAGCGGGAGGGGGAGAAGGCGTCAGCATCTACGCTTTCAAGTTTGGCTTGATTCACGGCATCGCGGCGGAGGGGTTAAATTGCGACCACTGTGTTGAACAAATCATTGGCAGACGACGGACCCATGGGTCGTGATCGCCATCGATCGTGCACCCTTCCTCTCCTTCTCTGCCTTCTACAGCCTCGTCGTCCGCCCATCGCTGTCGATGTCGACGATGCCGAGCTCGCCTACTCCATCAGCGTCGCGCACGGCACCAAGCCTTGATCTCCTTCAATCGTCCTCAACAACCGTGTCGTCATCACTGAAATCTGGCTTTACAGCCTTATTGCTCCTTCCTCTTTGTCCGATAATGCATTCCTTCTCGAGTTTGAGCCGGTGACAGAGTCCTTTCCCTGGGACTTCGACATTTGGCGACTGGACCATGTCATCAGGAACGTCCTCGAGCTCGGCCCCGTCATGCCATACGTGAAAGGACTCACCTCCCTCATGAGCCACGGAGGTCGCGCCCCCTCTCCACGGCGGCTACGATGGAGAACGAAAAGGCAGATCTGCCTTTGTTTTTAATTTTTTTAAAAAAAAATTGGAGATGTTTAGTTTTTTTTTTTTTTTTTTTATAAATCTGGTGTTGTTGTGTTTATTTTACTATTGGTGAGCTTGTTTAATTTAACCGTCGGATAAAGTGTGATGGTCGGAAAAAGATCTTATTGTAAGACCCTCTTTAACATTTCCCTTATTTAATTCATCATTGTATTATTTTTAACTCAAAAGCATTGCCTGATATACGTGTTCAATGAATGTGTTTGTTTAACTTACGAGAGCCATCAAAAATAATTCAACGATTGAAAAATGTTCGAAGGAGCAATGATTTTGGACCATACTCACCCTCATTTTATGCACTCCTTTGAGTTAAATTCATCAAAAGTCTTTTAACTCTATTCTTTACTAAAATCAGTCATTGTATTCAAAAGTGTTTTAATTTAACCCTTGAACTTTTTTTTTTGTTTAATCCCTTAGTTACATTCTTTTAAATTTTGGATGGAAAAAATTAAGTAATCTTATAATTTCAACCTAAGAGAATAGGCATTCTCATAATTTGCCAAAAAAGGAACCAAAACTTCAGATAAAATCTTTTATGCGTTTAAAGCCTAGAGGATACAACAATCTCAACAAACAAAGAAGAAAATAGAAAAGAAAAAAATTGTGAAAATGCCCAAACTTGAATCTAATGAACCACAAGGAAGAACAATTAGAAAGCGAAATCTCTGATTACCAAATCTTAAACAAGGCATAGATTTAGAAGGAAAAAATACTTACATACTTACAAACAAAGAAACTTTAAAAAGCATTAAAAGGCATGCGACAATACCCAATTTATTTGCCACGACTAAATAGCTAGTTAAGAAGTCATGCTTGAAATAAATAATAACAACTATATATGTATTCAATTTTCTCGAATTTAGGAGGTTATTTAAAAAAGGGATAAAAATATAGATCTAAAATTATTTATAAAATTATTTATACTATAAGGAACATAAATGACAGCTACATTCAAATAATGATTAATCACTTAATTAATTACTTAATTCAAATTATTTACAGCGTCATTGAGTATAAAATATTTACTAAATGATTCGAAATCTTTGCTTAAGATTTGATGAATTTGTGCCTTGTTTAAGATTTGGTAATTATTGAGGTACTGAGATCCTCGATCAGAGCCCAGCGGGCACCTCGAACGTATTGCCGAGATGGTCCCTGCTCGAGGAGAGACCCAGCTCGGTATTGCCTCCTGCGAGGGGAGCGTGTCCTCCAAGAGTTGAACCCGTATCCTCTTGAATGGGTTGGTACCCAGGGGACACCCTAAGACCTTCTTATTTAAGAGGATACGGGTTCAACTCCTAGGGGACGCGCTCCCCCTGTGGGAGGCAATACCGAGCTGGGTCTCTCCTTGATTTTTGCCTCTAAGGATGGGAGACTCTACCCCCGAAAAGGCCCCTACTCTGGGAGGGACCTTAGCTCGGGTGGTGGCTCCCTCCTACGTATTGTGGACGAGAGGTCCCTGCTCGGAAGAGGGACACAACTCAGATTTTTTTGCCTCCAGTGAAGGAGCGCGTCTCCTAGAAGTTGAACCCGTATCCTCTTGAATAAGAAGGTCTTAGGGTGTCCTCTGGGTACCAATCCATCCAATTGGATGGGTTGGTTGGATGGATTGGTACCCAAGGGACAGCCAAAGACCCTCTTATTCAAAAGGATAAAGGTTCAACTCTTGGGGGACGCGCTCCCCCCGTGGGAGGCAATACCGAGCTGGGTCTCTCCCCGAGCAGGGACCCTCTCGACAATACGTTCGAGGTGCCCGTCAGGCTCCAGCCGGGGATCTCAACACCTCAACAGTAATTATCAAAGAGTTTACGTCAGAATTATTCTTCCTCATGGTTTGTTAGATTTAAGCTTAGGTATTTTCACTTTTTTTTTCTATTTTCTTCTTTGTTAGTTGGAATGCTGTAGCCTGTAGGGTTTGAACACATAAAAAGATTTATAAGGTGTTTGTCATTGTCAATTTCAACCAAAATTTTTTGCTATTATAGTATAAAGCTCTTACATGCTATAGTGTCAAGAAAAAGTAAACTACAGTGTGAAGCTCCCACATGTCATAGTGTTTTTTAACCAATCAGTTTTAACCAATGCTTCCAAAGACTCTGTTGATATAAAGTTTTTCTTTTTTGGACAAATCATAAGGGTGCTCATTCTCTTAAAGTGAAGTTACAAAATTACTTAACTTGTTCCGTCTAAAATTTAATAGAATATAACCGAGGAACTAAATTTAAGACAATAAAAAGTTCAAAGGTTAAGTTAAAACACTTTTTAATACAGAGACTAATTTTTTTTAAAAAAAAAAAAGTTTAGGGACCTTTAATAAATTTAACTCTACTTCTTGTTAAAAACATAAGGAACTTTAATATTTTTTTATAATAAAAGGGGCAAAATTAGGGGGTGTTTGGCAGGGGTGGGAACCACTCAGTTTCCACCACAATCTCAGTTATGAACAGTGTAAAGCTCTCATATGCTACAGTAACAATAAAAAAAATATGCTACAGTATAAAACTCTCACATGCTACAGTAAAAGTGGTTCCCACTACTGGTTCCTACCATCTTTCCAAACACCCTCTTAGATTTCAAGGAAGCATGTAGGCTTTATTTGACAATGTCATTCTAACTAAATAGTTTCAATTATTATAGTGTAAAGTTTTTATATGTTGTAAATATAAAATAAAAATAGACTACAATATAAAACATATGCTATGATAAATTTGTTTTAATTTTTAGTTTTAAGTGTTTTAGCAAAAGCACTCATATTTTTCATCTTAAAAAAGAACACATTTTTATTTTTGAATCCAAATGGACATAATTATGTAAATGCGACGTTTTCTTCTTTTATTTTATTTTTTTATTTGTTTATTAACATAATTATCCAAGGGTTATTGAACACAAACAACGGCAAAGGTTTTAGACGGAGCAAAAATGGCGGTTCAGCTCTCTGGCCAGTGGATAATACCAAACTGTCCAACATTCTCGGGCTCTCAGAACCGAAGCAAACCCAAACATCTCTTCTCCATAAATCTCTCTGCTACGGCTTCTCTCTCTTCCCCACCTTCCACTATCCAGGTAAGAAGAAATCCCCAACTTAAAAACTTAATAGAGCTCAACTTTATATATTCATTTGTTTAGTTATTTCTGTGCCAAGACGCGTTTTTTCCTCATGAATATTGTGAAACTAAATCTGGGTATTTGTTTTTTTCTTGCAAAAGAGTTGAATTTATGGTTGGCCTTTGATGGTTTTGAAAAATGGAAAAAATTTTGCAGATTGTTGGTGGGAAAAATCCAAGTTTTTATATAAATGAGAATTCCTCCAATTTGTATGAATCTCGAGCTGAAAATGACTGGATCGATCTGGATGTGGATCTTTATCACTGGACTAAGGCACAGAGGCCTGTTCAGGTATGAATTTGGCTGTTGCTTAAGATTAATGCAATTTAGTTTTGTGTCACTTTCATTTTTTTAATCTTATCTTTAAAATTTGCAAACAACTTCTTGAGAAGATCTATCAAATATGTTAGCACCAAATGAGGGAGCAAATCAATTGGCATTTTTCCAATTAGTGATTTAGTTGTAAAATGTTGTATTTTACATGTTAATTAGGGTGTTTGGCTCTTATTTAGAGCCAATTGGTTCTAACCAATAAACAGTGTAAAGCACTTAGCACTTAGCACTTGCAGTAAAAAGCAAAAAATTGCTATATTGTAAAGCTCTTAAAATGCTATATTGTTTTTAACCAAAATTGGTTCTAACTACACTTCCCAAGTACCGTATTAATAACTCATTTGTTCCGTCATTTGGTACAAAAAGGCATTACCAAAAAAAAAAAAAAAAAGGAAGATGCCAGAAATCAAGGCCTTAGCTGATAGTTAGGCGAATTTTAAGAACTGGGAACTGATGATTTTTGCTTGAATTATATATGCCGAAATTTGGCAGTGGTATCCTGGCCATATTGCTAAAACCGAAAAAGAGCTTAAAGAACAGCTAAAGTTAATGGACGTGGTGATAGAAGTGCGAGATGCGAGAATTCCCTTGTCAACGAGTCATCCTCAGGTTAGAGCTTCTTAATACCGTTTTAGTAGTTACTACTTGGTGTTAATAATATACAAAAAAAAAAAAAAAGTTACTTAAAGGGGTGTTGGTTGGAATGGTCAGGCCTATGGTTTGCTTCCACAAGGTCTAGGGCTCAACCTTCCTCATGGGCATCTACATGACAAAAGTCATAGTTTCCTGCCTGCCAAAAATAATAGGGTTTGGTGGAAGGAAAATAAAAAAAAAAAAGAAAAAAAGAGAGAGAGAGTTGGTTGGTTTTAAGATGTTTGGTTGAAGATAAATGCTTTGAATACTTGGGTCATGTAATGTCTATTTGTGATGCCCACAACAATTGCTTTTAGTACGGAGGAAACTTGAAGTATGGGATAGCATTAGTTAGATTGTTGAATGTTGAGGCCAACCATTTAGAGCTTGATATGATACCGAACTTTCTTGATGTTTAACTTTTCTATAGTTTCTCATGAACAGATGGATTCATGGCTTGGTAATAGGAAAAGAATTTTGGTGTTGAATAGAGAAGACATGATATCTACGTCAGATCGGAATGCTTGGGCAGCTTATTTTGCGAGGCAAGGCACAAAAGTTGTCTTTTCAAACGGCCAACTTGGAATGGTACTTTTCCTTTTGTTTAGTTGGAAGCCTGGGACTTGAATTTAGAGTCTTTACCTGTTTTCCATAATCATGAACATCTCGGCAGAATATAATTACTCTCACATGGTAAACACAGGGGACAATGAAACTTGGCCGGTTAGCCAAGGCTTTGGCTGCAGGTGTAAATGTCAAACGCAGAGCAAAAGGACTGCTTCCTCGGCCGGTAGGTTCCATTGTCATTGTGTGCCAATTTTAGCTTATTTCTTTACTTTTGCAAAGCAAAGGTCTTTTGTTCCTCTCTCTCTCCCCTTTCTTTTTTTGTTTAAATTATTCACTTTGTGTTTTTGATTCTCTCTTTATTTTTTTCTTGAATAAGAAACAGAAAAAAATTGTTCACGAGCTATCATTTTCGGCTGTTTGACTACTTTTATATTGTCAAAATCACATATTCAGTATTATATTAAATATCACGCTTTTACAAAATACAAACAGGTTCGAGCTGGAATAGTTGGGTATCCAAATGTTGGGAAATCGTCTTTGATCAACCGTTTATTGAAGCGACGGATGTGCCTAGCTGCTCCAAGACCAGGGGTTACAAGAGAATTGAAGTAAGCGCTTCTCTTTTTGTTAATTAGAAACCACCAAAGATATGAATTGTTGGCAGAGAGACGAGTGCCACCATGTGAACTTGTAATTTTTGCATGTTATATTACGTTCCATGAAGAATCTAGACATGCGAGGAAGTTTCGAGCTCTTCTGTTTTTTTTTTTTTCAAGTATGTCATGCATTTTGTGGCTATTACAACTGAAATTTAAAGATTCCGAATTTGTAGAGAAATAAGTGCATATATTTCTTTGATAGTTGTGAAAACTTCATATTTAGGGAGAGAGGGTTTCTGCTTTTTATACCAAGAAAAGGGAAAAATACCAAAAATTTTCACATAATCCTTTGTATATGAAAAATAATATAGATGAAAACTCTTGATCTAATATATGCTTCTTTATTTGTTGTGGTTCTCTTTCTTGTTCTTCTTAAAGGTGGGTTCGTTTTGGGAAAGATCTTGAATTGCTCGACTCTCCCGGCATTATTCCAATGAGGATTAGTGATCAGTCTGCTGCGATAAAGCTTGCAATATGCGATGACATTGGGGAAAGATCCTATGATTTTGCTGATGTTGCTGCAATTCTTGTACAGATGCTAACAAAGATTCCATCAGCAGGTATATCCTGAGATGTCCCTTTTAACATCTTTTTTCGAAAATCTATTATGGCAGACCTCCAAGATTAGCTTCATTGTTTTGTCCCCTTTGTGGCTGAGACTGAATAATTTCACAGATGAATAAAGTTTAAAGTTTGGTTCTTCCTCTCTTTGCTTTAAACGTTGGGAGAGAATTTGTTATCATTTCTTAGGTTGTTTTCTTAATCTACTTTGCCTTGTGATTCCCGTTTCCGGAGTGAATTATAAATGATCTGATTATAATATCAGAAATCAGGATCTATTTGTGCCTCATTTTTGTGTTATTACCAGGTATTGAGGCTCTTCAAAAACGCTATAAGATTGATGTGGATGGTCACAACGGAAAAATGTACGTCCCATTCGTACTTTATAGTTACTTTTCAAATGAAGACTTGCGTTTCTACAGATTTATTTAATATTTTTCTTGTAATGTTTTTGGACTGTAAGCCAAGCGAGAGGACATTTTAAGCCTGATTGGAAAATCATATGTACTGCCTTCCCGAAAGAGTTCAATTAGCCTAAACCAGAAAACAATGAAATTATATTATGCCCTCCTTAAATGTTCTTTTGTTGCTGTTTCTGAAATATGCAGATTTGTTCACAAGCTTGCACTTCACTTGTTCAACGGGGACGATAACCAAGCGGCATTCCGGGTCCTAACAGATTTTCGGAAAGGGAAGTTCGGTTGGATTGCATTAGAGCGGCCTCCACAGTGACAAACATTGACGGTCAACGACGACGTGGGAGATGCTCTAGTTGAGATTGGAGTTGCAGTTTAACATTGACAAAGAAACAAAAGGAAATACAAATATGTACTAGTGGAGAATGTGATTGGTGTATTATTTGTTGCTAGATGCCTGTGATTTTTTGGAGGATGAGAGAAGAGCCAGGATGTTGTTCATCTTTTGATTCCACCCTCAGAAAGAAGTGGTTGATTAGGGAGAATCTTCCTTGGTAATCTCTCTCTCTCTCTCTTTCTCCGTCCTTTTTTTTTTTATCATCTTAATCACTACCATTAGGTGTATAATTGTGTATATAAATGTCTTATGGGTTGCTTTATTTTGAGAGTAATAATCTATTGGAAAAGGCATTCCTAATACTCACTTTGTACCCTACCAATGCTGGTTTATTTATTTATGTTCCAACTGTAAGCAAATTCTGGTATTATTGCAGCATAAAGCAGTTTCTTTAATGCTTATATATATGCTAATGTCATGTCTATATCAATGTTTCGGCCTATTTTGATAGAGCAATTCTATTTAACGTTATGGGTTATAACGTCACTACTTTGTAAGTAGTAGTGGATTTTAGTGTAAAAAGTATACTACATATTAGATTGAGGTTTATAGTTTTATGAGTGACGGGATTTTAACCCATAGGATAAAAAGATATTTCATTATCAAAAGTAAAAGTTTAGCTTCTCCAATGTGTTTTGGTTTGCAATGGGAAAAGTGTGATAGAATTTCAACTATTTTCTTTTTCTTTTTCCGCTACTATAATTTCGAGTGGGATATGTTCTTTGCCGACTATCGACATGATTTTGGTGTCGCTTTGCTTATGCTTTGAATTAACAAAAAAAAAAAAGAAGCAAAAACAGAAAAGAATAAAGAAAAACAAACCTCACATCTCCCCAAGTTTGTAAGCACCATCAATCTGGTTTCTTTTTTCTTTTTTCTTTTTTTTAACTATGAAGCAATAAATTCGTTTTCACACTCTTCCCTCTTAGATTCTCTCTGAAAAGAATGCTCTCAATAAAATACATGAATGAATTCTATTCAACAAGACTATAACAAATCCTACATACAAAAGATTTTTAAAGCTGTCAACTAATTGGCAGCCAAGCCATTACACTAAACTAACCAAATAGCTAATTACTTGTACGCCAAATATTTGATAAACCAATCTTGCTATCTGAACTTGCCATACCAACAGTTTAATTGAATTACTTTAGCCAGAGCCTTCAACAGGTTCTTTGCACAACTCTCACACCGAGCTGCACCAAAGTACCCGCTTTGGTTCATTTTCAATCTTCAAAATCCAGAAACCCGCCAACCCAGGCCTCGTAGCTTGTGACGCCGTTCGTCTTTCTCAAGATTAACCAATTTTCCAAGGACTGCAGAAGCATTAGTCTCATAATAATCCAATCCTAGGAAAAAGGTCTCCATATGTTACAATTAATGAGAGAAAATGTGTTGTAAATTGCTATGAACCTCAAATCTTCTGCTCATTCATACAGAGCAGTTCATAATGTAGATTTCACATCCTACTCCATCTTGCATTGCCTAAAAGACCATGATAATGCAATGAAATCTTTTAGTAAGCCAGAAAACAAAATGAAATTAGAAGTTCAAAAAGTTTCACAAAGAATTCATCGCTTGGTGATGAGAACATCAAAATCACATTAGAGCTGTCAAAGCCAAGTCGGGAAACTTACAGTGCAAACCTGAACATGAAAACAACACAGGTCTCATGAATAAGCTTTCTGCTGTCATGGACAATGCGTCACCGTAAACTTGAGAACTCATCGTTAGGTCACTAAATCCTTCGAAGTAGTTTGGTCCTTGTCGCTAGTTGTACCTAGAATTGATGTAAGATCATTGATAATCTCATTGGGTCCGACGGTTACTAATGGGGCTGAGGAACATATCCTGCCTTTCTAATCTGCCTTGTCAAACTTTCAAGTGCATCGTATACATCCGCAGATTGATGATGGGATCGATCACCCGCAGAAAAGGTATGAATAGTGTTATCAACTTCAATCCAACTGCATCCAGGGCTCTTCTTGAGCCCCATGTCTTTGATTTCTGTCCTAATCCTAGCAACTTCATCCCATTTTCCATAATCTTCATAAAGGTTTGAAAGAAGGATTCTGTAGCCAATGTTTGTCGGATCAAGTTCCAAGATGTGATCAGCAACAACTTCGGCCAATCTTTTATCCCCATGACTTTTGCATGCTGCAAGCAATGATCCCCATATGCTATCATCAGGAACGCAAGGCATGGCCAGAATCATATCATATGCCTGCTTTAGATGACCTGCTCGGCCTAAAAGATCAACCATACAAGTGTACTGTTCAAGTTGAGGTTCAAGTTTGTAATATTCCACCATACTTCTGAAGTATTTAAACCCCTCTTCAACTCTTCCGTCATGGCTGCAGGCAGAAAGAAGAGCTGTAAAGGTCGCATGGTCAGGTTTTATCCCTGATTGTTCCATTTCTTCAAATAAAGCAAAAAGTTCACCTGCATGGCCATGCATGCCTAATCCAAGGAAAACCGAATTCCATGATGCTTGATTCTTTTCAGGCATTTTCTGAAATATAGTCCATGAACTATTTACATCGCCGCATTTTGCATATGTGGCCATAAGAGAATTGCTGATCAGAACATTGAAGCCAAACCCCTGCCGTAATAAATAGCCATGAACCTCCTTGCATAAGGTAAGTGCTGACAAATGAGCACAAACGGAAAGAACACATGCACTCGTTACAGTATTTGGTTTGACCCGTTCAGATTGCATGTCGTGAAATGCTTTCAAAGCTTCATCTGGACATCCGTTTTGAGCATACCCAGATATTAAAGCGTTCCATGAGATCAAGTCTCTGTCAGGTAGCTTGTAGAAGATCTTTTCAGCTGACTCAATATCTCTACATTTAGCATACATATCAACCAAGGCACCGCCAATGAAAACATCTGAGTCAAACCCTGATTTTACTACTAGCCCTTGAATTTCCAAGCCTTTAGATTTCAGAGTCAAGGATGAACATGCTCGCAAAGTGGCCAAAACTATGACGGAATCGGCAAACTCATCTTTCATTTTGTAGGAGTGAAACAAGTCTAATGCCTCCGTGGGAAGACCACTTTGGGTACAATTTGATATCGCAGCACCCCACATGACAGTATTACGATTTGCGGAGGTCTTGAAGATCTCTAAACCTGCTTTCATATCTCCACATTTGAAATACATGTCTATAAGTGCTGTTGCAACTCTTACATCTTTGTCCAATCCAAGGCAAATAGCCAATCTGTGGATTTGCTTTCCTCCTGTTAAATCCAGCAATCCCGAGCATAAAACTAAAACAGCAACCATAGTAGAAGAATCCGGCAATATGCCACTTGCCAACATCTCTAGGAACAACTCCATTGCCTGTGACAAATACCCATTGGAGACATAGCCAAGGATCATGACATTCCAAATCACCTGCGTTTTCTCTGACGGCCTCCTTATTGAGAGTGCATCCAAATATGTTCCTGGCATTCTTTACATCCCCACATTTCATGTACATATCCGCCAATCCACTAACTAAAAAATCACCATCCAAGTCCAATCCGCTCTTCACAACAAAAAGATGAATCTCTTTCCCATGAAGTAAAGATTTAAGTGCCGAGCAGGATGAGAGAGCTGAAAGGCAAGCCACCCTATTGGGAAGCACTCCATGTTCTCTAATCATCCGACTAAACATTCTCAACGAGCCCACATAATCTCCCAAATGACTAAATCCGGAAATCATTGTGTTCCATGAAACCAAATCCTTCATGGGCATGTCCCAAAACAATTGAACAGCATCCCCAACCTCTCCACACTTCCAATACACACCTAAAAGCGAATTCGCAACATAAATGTCGTCCAAAACTCCTAATTTCGCCAAATGCCCGTGAATTTCTCTAACTTTTCCTACGTCAGAAACCTCTCCAAAAGCCTTGATCAAAACCGGAAAAAACCGAAAATCTGCAAGGGGAACACCACACTCAAGCATTTTAACAAACACCTTTAGCGCATCTTCAGGAAATCCACTATCAACGCAGTCCCTAATTATCTCACCACACATTGAAAAATCGATTGTGGATTGATTAGACAATAATACCGAAGGTGCTAAGGTCGAATTCGGAGATGCAATTTTCCTACGGAGTCTTAATTCAGGATGAAAATTTCCAACCTTGGAATGGTAAGATATTAGCCAAGGTTTGAGTGAACCAAAAGAAGCATGTCTGAGGCTGTGGCGAATCCTCACCGCTGGTATTGGAAGATCGTGGTGGGCCCCACTGTGGGATCTGAGCATTGCCATTCTTCAGGGAAAAGATACCAACTTTCCTGAGAACCAAACAAAAATGGTGTAAGTTTGACTTGGGAACCGAAGTGGCAAAGCTTTAGCTTCCGACCATGGCCTGTGAATATATCTCATGAGAATCTTAAATCAAAGCTAAAAACCATTGCCATAACCAAAAAGGTTCAGAACTAAGCGACGAGCTTCAAACCATAAAAGGTTCACCTTCTCCGGCCAATCCGCCGCCGCCGTCGTAAGCTTCAGCCACCGTCGCCGTTCGCTTGGCGCGCGTCCGTTCAAGATGGTTCTTGTATTTTTTATAATACAATACAATACACTACAATATATAACGGTGAGTCAAACATGCAGTTAAGGTTATTTTGATGAACCAAACATGTCCTTAAAGTTATTTTTTGCTGACATGGAAACATATAATTTTTTTATTTATATTTCTACTGTGTTTTTTATTTGGGATAAGAGTTAAACCGCCTATTTGGTAATAGTTTTCATCACTTGGTTCTCACCATAAACTTAATTATAAACAATATAAAGCTTTTATATACTACGATAATAAAAAAAATACTACAGTGTAAAGCTCTCACATACTACAATAAAAATAGTTTTAACCAATGGTTCCCACCACCATTCTAAACACCTACAAAAAGTCGAAAATTTGCTAGAATAACCAAATGGAAAATTGAAATTTGCAAATTGGCTTTTTACTTTTTAATATTTTTTTATTTTGGTAATGTTTTAATGATATAATTAAGGAGCAATTAATTTTAAATTAAGAGTTAATTAAAATTAATTAAAAGTTCTATACGAATAAAAAAGAAATCAGAGGTTTATCTCCTTCTTCTTTGACTTCTCCTTCCTTAGAAAAAGGAAAAAAACACCAAAAACCCCCTCCATTTTTCTTCTTCTTCCTTGATCATCCCCAAAGCTCTTTTCCTTCTTTGATCCTAACAATAGTAACCCCAACCCAACCCTCTCCTCCAAACTTTTAGCCCGAAACTTCGTCCTATTTTCTCTACACTGAACAACCCAAAACCCGTTGGCATTTGAAAATTGTACGCAACTAATGATGGCAAATGGTAAAGAGATTGAATCGGATGAGCAAAAGATGTTGGTTTGGTCGTCTTGGAGGTTTGGTGAAGCCCAATTGGTAAGTGTTGGAATTCAGACAATGTTAGCTGCATTTTTAGTTTTTTAGATGTTCAATGTTAGCTGCGTTTCTAGGTTTTTTATCCTAATTGAAAGAATTATGTTTATCTAATTTTTATATAGTCTCAGATTCTCAAGAATGAGATTAATTAATTTAGCGTATATCTAATCTATTCGTGGATATTAACATAACTTGAGGAGAAGCACCATAGACACACACAAAATAAAAAGGAGAAGATTGTTTACATAATCAATCAAAGAAGAACCGTAGAGAGAGTGCAACAGCAAAAGCAAAGTAAGCAACCATTAAATCCCCACACAATCATCAAAATAGGATAATAGAAATAAAAGAGATTTCGTGTAGAGACTTATAGAGGGATTAGATTAATGTATTTCTGATACTATTTATCTTCTTAATAAAACGTAAGTCTACATAAGTCTACATGAATTCTCTTTTGTTTCTGTTGTCCTATTTTGATGATTATGTGGAATTTAGTGAATGTTTATTTTGCTTTTGATGTTGCATTCTCTCTGTGGTTCTTCTTTGATTGATTATGTAAACCATCGTCTCCCTTTTATTTTGTGTGTGTGTCCATAAATGGATTGGAACAAGTGCCTTTCCTCAAGTTATTTTCATGTTAAGGTCCATGAATAGATTAGATACACGTCAAATTAATTAATATCCTTTACGAGATTCTATAAACATTAGATGAACATAAATCTTTCAATTAGGATAAAAAACCCTAGAAAACGCAGCTAACATTAAACATCTAAAAAACCCAAAAACGCAGCTAACATTGTCTGAATTCTAACACTCACCAATTGAGGTTCACTGTACCTCTAAGGCGACCAAACTAGACATCCTTTGCTATTCTGACTCAATCTCTTCACCATTTACCATGGTTAGCTACGTAAAATTTTCAAATGCCATCGAGTTGTTCCAGGTTGTTTGGTGCCAAGAAAATACGAAAAGAGCTTTAGGGACGACCAGGGAAGAAGAAGAAGGTGGAGGAGGTTTTTGGAGTTTTTTCTTCTTTTGAAATAGGAGAAGTCGAAGGAGAATGAGATGAGCGTCTGACTCCTTTTTGTTCGTTTTAAACTTTTAATTAATTTTGAATTTGATTTATTTTAATTAACTCTTAATTTATAATTAATAATTCCTTAATTATATCATTAAAACATTACAGAAATAAAAAAAAATATGAAAAAGAAATTAAAAAGTCAATTTGCAAATATCAGTTTTCCTCTTGGTTATTCTTGCAAATTTCCTCATCATTTTACTAATAGCCTTAGTTCAAGGAGAACATAAATAAATAAACAAATAAAGAGAATTAGGGTTTATGTTGCAGGTGGGTTTGGAAAAATTGACACTTCGAATTTGGTGTGTAAGTGAAATAAGAAAGAGTCAAGCATCAACAACTTTAGGAACCCTTTAAAACTCTACCATTTAATACGACATTTTCCCTTGTTTGGATAATGGGCAACTTTGTTTCATCAGTCTTTCAAAGAGTTTGGTAAAATTGGCTTGATGTTTCATTATTTTTCATTTATTTTTCCCCACAAAAATACTCACTGCAACTGAAAAAAAGAATTTTAAATGAAAAAATTTTGTTCTTTTTAGTTCTTAACAACATTGTGGGTCGTAGGGCGGGCAAGTACCTATTGACCCGTTGGGTTTTGATCCGCCCCTGTCCCGCATATTAAATGTGGTGGGTCAATACGGGGTAGGTCACCAGAAAACTTGCCTGCACCACCCCATTGACATTGTTGTTAAAAACGTTCATTTCCCGTATAAACGACCTACAGTCTCTAAACAACAAATGATGAGAAAAACAGACTTGTTGGTCAAACGATGACGACACATATTTAAACCACCGATATTAATTTAAACTAGAAATTTACACCATTGTCTTTTGAATTTTTGGTTTTGGTAAATTGCATCTTGAAGTTATAAATTTGTGGGATGTTAATCCTTATTGATAGCTATATTAGTTTTTTTTTATTGAGATTGTCATGTAATTTGTACATAAATAACTTATTAATTACATAAATAGTCATTTTTATGTATATTTTAACCTATATTTTTTATGATTAATATCTTTAATCAAGTTTTTATCAAAATAAAAATTTTAAAGTAACTTAGTTTTTAATATATATATATGTATATATATACACGGGTTGACAAACATAATAGAAGAAGTTTCATACCCAACTTATGTGAAACAAATAATATTAATATCAATAGGGTTAATATGTACATATTTAAGCTCAAGGTGTAACTTGCAAAAATTAAAATTCCAGGAGATTAATTGCTAATCTACTGTAAGTTCATAAGGGAACAATACTAAAACACTTATTTTTCTATTTGACCCTCTTTCCTTTTTGTCCTTGACCTTCAAAAATTGCCACACCTTTTCTTCAAACTTTTTTGTTAACAAGTAATTCTCTTCCATTCAATCCCATCATGGGGATTTGTTTTACATATATTTTTCTCAAACTATGACACTTTATTTTGTTAGTAAATTAAAAGTCTTGCATAAAAAATAATGATAAACATATTTGAGGCAACTTGTTAAAGCGAGAAAGTTTAGGTGCAATTATGCTTAAAAAAACCCAATTTTAATACCAATCTCAACTATAGTTCTAAAAGAAAATCCTATAAATGGTGCTTAATTATATATCAATCTCATTTTAGTCCCCAACTTTTAAAACATCCCAAATTTAATCTTGATTTATCAATATGTTTCAATTTTATTCATTTTCATCGTTTGGCATGTTAAAAAGAAACGAAACACAAATAACATTTATTTAACAGTTTATTATTTTACATTTTTACATCAGAACCACGTGTTAATTTTGTTTTGTGCAAGTTAAATACTATTTTAGTCAACATCATATGCATACGTTATTCTCTCATTTAAACCTAGCTGACAAAAATGATTAAAACTAAAAACAAAAGTCATAGATTAATAATTAAATTGAAGACGTTTTAAAAGTGAAGATGTAAAGTGAGATCAAACGCAAAATTCATGGACCTAAGATTTAACTCAAAGACCAATTTTAAATCCAGTTATCAGATTTGATCCTGACCGTCAAATCCTTTCTACACCTTATTTTTCAAGAGATTTTTAAAAATGACTTTTAAAGAAGTTATTTTGACAAATGATTTTTTTTGACACTAAAAAATAAATTTTTTAAACATAAAAGTTACTCAAGTTTTTTTTTACTCTGTTGAGATTTTTTTTTTGCTATAAATCTTTTTTCATATTTTCTTAAAAAAACCAAAACAGTTTTTTTACACAAAAAATAGGTTTTTTAGTGAAAAAAGAAAAGGGTCATTTCTCTGATTTAAATTTTTTTTTGGCTTTTTTTTCCAAATATCCCTTCCCGTTCCCCGACACTTTAGCCTCCTCACTGCCGATCAACCTTCCACTCCCCGCCTCCACCGTGCGATCCTCCTCGCCCCCACCGCGCCGGTGCAATCTGCCCTCGCCAGCGCCTCCTCAGCTGCTATTATAAATATATATATGTGTTTATTCTCTGTAAAATTTCATTCTTGATTAAGCTCAGAAGCTATGTTTGGCTGGCAAAGAGACATAAAATCTCTTCTTAATCATGTTGGGAAAAGACTCGAACATGGTTACACTCAATCTGCCAACTTTTGTTCTTCTCGCTCTCCAGGTCGGTTTCCTAGTAATGGGTTTTAGTGGGTTTTTTTTTTTTTTGGTAGGAAATGCTACGTTGTTATTTGTTCGTGTTATTAAAGGGTTCTAGTGGGGTTTTTGTTTATGGCAGCTGAGTTGAGTTATCTTCAAAGGGTTTTGAAGCCTTCTTCTGGGACAGTTTCGAGGCCCTTTTTTCAGTTGTATCAACAGTTGGTAATGATGCTCACTTTGTTGTTTGGATTTTTGTGCTAAAGCTTGGAATTGGAAATGCTAGTGTTAAGGATTTTTCTTGATTGGAAGGATGTGAATAGGTTTGTTAGGATTCATGTTGTTCTGGTTTTTCCTTTGATTGTTCTTCATGGAAGGATGTCAATACGTTTGTTGGGATTCATGTTGTTTCTGATTGTTCGTAGGATTTTTGCTGGAAATGCTAGTTTTAAGGATTGTTCCCTTTTTTTTTTTCCTTTGATTGTTCTTGATCTGAAGGAAGGTGTGTTAGGATTCATGTTGTTTCTGATTGTTCTTTAGGTTTTTCCTTTTTCTTTTAGTGTTTTGTTTTCAATGTAGCTTTCTTTTTGTTCTTTTTTGAGGATTTCTCACACTCTTTCCTTTGGATTATTTGATTATATTAGATTAGCCTATACTTCTACTGGAAATTTGAGGGTTTTTTTTTATTTTTATTTTTGTATTAAAAGTTGGAAATTTGAGGTTTGAAGTGCATAATTATGAATTTGCGAGACTTTCATATATGGATATGCATTATATAAATTACAAAATACACCAAGATAATTTTTTTCCCCCTTAATAGCACTACTTTCCCGGTTTTACTGTAATAACTTGTTTGTGTCTCTTTGTTGATACAGAGCATTTCTACTACAAGGAAGTTACTCGCAGATTCAACTGATGAAGCGCCTATTCGGTCTCCATTGACTCCTGTTTTGGCGATAGATAGTGGTAAAACTGAAGACCAGCTGCAGAACTCCGTTTCTAAACCTGCTCAAGTTCAAGCCGTCTTAGAAATGCATAAAACAGGTAGATGATACCACAATTTTGAATATGTTCTTATTTATTAAAATTTCTGATATGGTTAATGACGTTTGGTTCGATTCAGTTTGGCTAGGTTTATTTACCGCCTACCTACCTGCTCTTTAAGTGCATTCTGTAATATTCATCTCCCACACTTTCTAATTATGCAATTTTGTTAACGTTGACTACTCACAGAGTCCTAAGAAGGTGAATTTGGTTGCTGCGTTAATTCGGGGAATGCGTGTTGAAGATGCATTGTTGCAGTTACAAGTGACGGTAAAGCGCGCAGCGAAAACTGTCTATCAGGTGATTGTTCAGTTCACAGACGTCATCGATAATTGTGGTAGATGATACCACAATTTTGAATATGTTCTTATTTATTAAAATTTCTGATATGGTTAATTTTGAATATGTTCTTATTTATTAAAATTTCTGATATGGTTAATGACGTTTAGTTCGATTCAGTTTGGCTAGGTTTATTTACCGCCTACCTACCTGCTCTTTAAGTGCATTCTGTAATATTCATCTCCCACACTTTCTAATTATGCAATTTTGTTAACGTTGACTACTCACAGAGTCCTAAGAAGGTGAATTTGGTTGCTGCGTTAATTCGGGGAATGCGTTTTGAAGATGCATTGTTGCAGTTACAAGTGACGGTAAAGCACGCAGCGAAAACTGTCTATCAGGTGATTGTTCAGTTCACAGACGTCATCGATAATTGTGAATGATTAATATTGGATAAGAGCTTGAACATTTACATCATTTTGGACAAAACTTGTCTTGTGAATAGGTCATCATGATCCGTTTTGCATGATTTAACAATCTGAAGCTGGATAACTCTTGGCCAACGTACTACTTCACGCTTATATATTTAAGCATGAATGTATATTCAGATAACTGCTGGAGACGAAGACTTATTCATTCAACTTTTTGTCTTTTCTTTGGAAGGTTGTTCACTCAGCCCGAGCAAATGCAAGTCATAATCACGGGTTGGATCCGGATCGTCTCCTTGTTGGTATATAACAGAAGCAAAGATTTACTCTATGGTGTCCTAGCCCTTCTTATACTCATCTCCTCTCTTTTTACGCAGCTGAGGCATTTGTTGGAAAGGGATTATTCAAAAAGAGAGTTTCATATCATGCTAAAGGAAGACACGGAATAAAAGTGAGACCAGAGTGCCAACTAACAGTGATAGTAAGGGAAACTAGTCTGGAAGAAGAGGCCAAGATAGCAAAGCTTAAAGTCCACAATTTCCGCAAGCTTACCAAGCGGGAAAAGTGGCTTGTCCCTCATACACTTATCGAGACCACTCCGATTTGGAACAGGAAAGGCAAAGCAAGAAATGGAGAATCAGGCTATGTAGCAGCATGAGGGAGCTTTTGGAATCTTTCATTCTTTTCGAAATTTTGTAGAAGTGTTAGAGAGCTCTGCATTTCCAACCCAAGTGCTTTAGAAAGAACAAACTCTTCTTTTGGGGTTTCTGATAGCAGTTGAATGTGTTTTCTGGAGTATGTGGTATGTTCATCCTTTGTTAAGAGAATAAGTTGTGAAATGGTCTTTTTTTGCTATTTACACACAATGGGAAGGGAAATAAGAAAGTTTCTGCAGCTTTATTATCATCTGTGGCTGCGATTGAAAGCCCAGTTTTGCATTTGGCCTACCTAAGCTGGATTCGCAGTTGGAATTATAGCAATGTTTTCTCTCATAAAATTTAAATTGCTATAGTGATGTGTTTTCAGTAAAAACTTTTAGTTTTAACTCATTTCTCAAGTGGCCTAAAATCCAATGGGACATGTTTTGTGTGCACATAACAAGTTGGGAACTCTGTATTTGATCACCAAAAAAAAAAAAAAAGGGATTTCTTTGCACGGTATCAGTTATGTCTCCTAGTTGTAGGAGACTCAAGATCATGAGATAAGAACAGGAAGTCTGTTGCTAAATGTTAATGACACCTTTTTTCTCCCAACTAAAAGTATCTCCAATGCAATATTAAATTGATGTATTAATGATAAATTTAACATTTGCTACAAAATTTAGCATATAGTAAATTTACTATTTGATTCTTAAATTGAGGAGTAGATTGAACCTTTTTGATATAATAATTACAACATTTTAACTTGTTAATTATTTTAATAATAAAAGTTTACTTTTATATGTTCTAAAGTATAATAATTATAACGAAAAGGCAAATCTGACATTTTAAACAACATTATGTATTAGAGCATAAAATAAAATAACATATTAAATATATTATTTTTATATTTTTTGGTGACAAATATAATATTGACGTTAACATTTACATTGAAGTGAGCCAACAAGAGCATTTGTAGCATCATATTTGACGAAGCAGCAGTGAACCACTCCAATGCAATGCCAATATCAATTTTTCCCGTTAGGGTAGGAAAATTACTCTCCAATGCTAATACGTACGCTCCTCTTTCCACATCATTACTTTGGTCCTTTTTTCCCATACATATTGTTTTCTAACACTTGGTGTGATAACTCCACCTTAAGGTAGAAATTGGTAAGCCTATTCATGTAAATGAGAACATGACCAATAAAGAGTATATATATTGTAGTCATTAACCAGAAAATTTAAGAGCAAGAGTAGAGGCTGAGGCACAAAAAACAGAATATATTCGAGCCCCAAAGTACATGCTGACAAAGTTTTGAAAACCAAAACAATCTCCTACTTTGTTACATCAATATTTCTGTATCTAAGAATCTCAACACCCAAATAGTCAACAGGACCCCCAACGGCAACATGAGGCTTCCTTACCTTCACACGAACAGCCGAAATCTGAGGATGCTTTGTTAAGGTTGTAGATGCAATGAGCTGAGCGACTGACTCGAGAAGATTATGTGGTTGTCCTTCAACGACTTCCTTCGCTATGCTGCAGTTTAAAAAATTCGAATTCGAAAACAGATATTGTATCAGAAATAGAACAAAAAGGCTACATGAAAACTGATCTATTTGGCACAGCGTTAGAATCTCTGTTTTTGCTTCCTAAACCTAAAAACAACTTTCAGAGAAATTTGAATGAAATGCAAGAATTTTTGCAGCTTGTTTGAAGCTCTTTCAGGAGAAGCAAAATTCACATGGCTACTCTGATAGGATCTCTGTTAGTTATTACTAGCTGCTAGAATATGGTTAGCATTTAGTCAGTTAGTTAGTATCCTAGAAGAGTTAGTAGTATAAATAAGAGGTGAGTAGAGAATGAGAGGGGGGCTTTTGGTTAATTGGGAGTTGTCTTGGGCGATCCAAGCGGGGAGAGTGAGCACTCTCGAACAAACACTGGTTTAGGAGTCTTGTGTTTGCCTAAGCTTTTTCATCAATAAAATCTGTAGTTTTCATGAGTTTTGGCCAAGAATCTATCCTGCTCTTGAAAGAGCTTCCACAAGAAGAAATAGAGGAAAAAAAAAAAAAACTGAGAGGTTAATTTGGATATTAAAATATAGTATAGTATACGAGTAAATTGACAAGAACGCAGGCAACAATTCAACTGAGGTTGAATTCTTTAGCAAAATGGAAAAGTCTGATCTATCTTTTATTGAAATAGCACTGAAATAGAGAAAATAACATTCAGATAGGAAGCTATTCAAGAGAGCCTCTGCTTTCCATACACTCATGAAAAGCCAGCCAATTTACAAGATCGATACCCTCACTCTTTCCAACCTCTGTTTCTATTCTCTCTCTCCTAGCCACTTAACAGAATTCCTAACTCCCCGGATCAATTCACATCATATCAGCCAATTCGTCTAGCTCTCCTCCCAAGGTAACCAACTCTTCTCTTCTCTCCAATTTGCCCTGGTCACCACCTCCACCGTGTCCCTCTTCTGCCACCCCAACCAACAACTTAGCCTCCAGCTTAACATTCTCCAAGGTAGCCTCCATATCAGCTTCCAACTCAACACCCCTTGACTTGGGCCTTTGGACCATTGCCTCTTTCATGTTTCTCCCCTTCTTCCTCACACAAGTGAAACGGATAGGAGGACCTTTGGGCCTATCATAAATTGTACTCATGCATCCTGAATTTATTGTCACTTGTATGTTGCATCCGAAACTTTAGATTTTGACAGTTAGGACCCTAAATTTTATAATTCTTAGCAAATGCAATACAATCAGTAATGGACGACAATAAGGATCTGAAATGTCAAAATTTAAAGTTAGAGGGTCCAACTAGCCGACCAACAAAAAGTTTGGGTGTATTTAAGTAAAAACCTTAGGCGATTTCCGTCCATTAGCTAGTGGACCACAATTACAAATAACTAGGGTCCCATTTGCTAAATTAAAAGTATGAGGTTCAAATTACCGAACACTAAAAGTTTAGGTTGCACCAATACAATTAATCCCATAAACACACAAACACAGCCAATAGCCTTTCGTTAAACACGATGTTGGTAATAAAAAAATTGGAAAACACAACCATTTCCCATTATTGAGAATATGTCAAAAGGAAAACTCAACTCAAGAACCACTCACATTGAACAAGAACCAAGTTGGAAAGTAATTTATCTGAATAACAAAGTTTGAGATGAATAAGGAGGTGTTGAAGATCAGTACTCACCGATAAATATCGGCATAACTAACAGTATCAGACAATTGATCGGATAAACCAGCTGGGCGGAGATCCATCCAAGCATCGACATCTATCACAAACTTCTGACCCAGCTTCTTTTCTTCAGGTTTAACACCATGAAAACCATGGAACATCAAACCTCTCAATATGAGCTTGTCTCCCCTGAATATTGGATCACCTTCCATAATATTTCCTGATGACAAACAACGAGATGAACATGAATATCATCCTTGGCTTAATGCAAAAAGTTCTTTACAGAAGGTGTCATAATTCCCCCACTTAACCTCTCTGTTAGAATTTATGTTTGATAAGAAAATGAAAAAGAGGTTGTAAAAGTGAGGTCATATTTTAAGAGAATTTTGAAACCAATTCTCCTCTTTTTAGGTCATTTTTAAGGGAAATTCTGGTGGGAGTTAAGTGGGACTAATTCAAAATTCAAGGTCATAGTAAGAGCTTTTGAAGCTCAATAAGCAAAATGGAAATGATTCTTAAAAAAAAAAATGTCCACAAAGAACTCAATGACGATACTCTGTTCTTAACATCAAGCTTTCAGAAAGCCCATTCCTATTTCACAAAACTCGTTTGAAATGCATTTCTGAACACCAAAAATTCACCAACAAATAAATAAATAAAATGGGTAACAATAAAACTACTTTAATAAAAAATGGTCTAAGTAATCAAACAATGAATCGTTTATTCAAGAGCTACATCAAATTTCAACGTGAGACGATCAACAAAAAGATGATATTGCTTTTTCATTGATTTGTTAATTAATAACTCCCTGTAAAACAATTATATTCTCCTCTTAGAAAACCCAGCTTAGAGATCCAAGAGGCTGTGAAATGACGCTGTTTAATGGCAGAGAGAGAGAACTCACCAGAACTCAACAGCGTTTGATTCAATGGGAAAACTTTTCTTTTTGTGAGAGAAATAGAATGGAGAACCTTTGCTTTTGCTGCCTCCAAACCCCGCGCTATTGATCATTGGCTGTGGCCACTGGCCTGCTCAATGGAGACTTGCTTTTTGTCTCCTTTTCCTTCTAAAAATAATAAAAAAGGGGATATTTCATATTAATATTTTATATTTTATATGTTATATGTTATAATTTATATTTATATTTGGATTAGGAGGGATAATTTCAAAGGCATTAGGATCACTAGGTCGAACTAAAAACATTGAAATAATTCAACTTTTGTAAGAGAAACATTGTAGCAAAACCAGTATGATATGAAATTTTTATGATTCAAACCGATGAACAAAACAACACATTAATTTCTTTTTGTTTTCAAGGTATAACTATAGGGTTTCAATGATAAAAGGTCTTTTTACATTGATACCTCTTGTGTTTTGCCAAATTTACAAAGGCACTCCTTGACCATGCTAATTATATCAACATCTCTGGCTTAATAGAAAAATTACAAAAACACTCCCTCTGTTAGTTGATCATGAAAATTGACCGACATTTGCCCATTAAATATTTTTTAAAAAATACCAACAATGCCCTTCGATGCATTAAAAAATGTTTTTAGATATATATGTTATTAGAAATGATTTTTTTACCCTTATTTAGCAGTAAAAAGAGAATTTATTTGATACTTACACGCTTATAACTATAATTTTCACTCTAAATGTGAAAAAAAAAAAATTGCTCCTTTTTGTTGGAGTTGAACTTATCTCCAATTTAGGCCACAGCCCACAAGCATGCATTATTTGCATATCGTGGCAGACATTGTTGTGCACTAATTGTAGTGCTTGCCAAATTGTAGTAAATGAAGCATTTTGGTTTTAGCCACACACGTAACCTATTTGCATCCATATGCTCCAAGAGACTATGGCTATAAATAGTTGTGCAAAAGCGTGGCGGAGTGGTGATGCGATCTGTGCTAACTGGAAAAGAAAATAAAAATACCAAAATTTGGCGTGGTTTGGCAAATTTCCTTCGTCCACTGGAGGGAGATCACAAATTTCCACTAGTATGGCGAGCAAATGTTGAATACAAATATCTCTCAATCTCACTTCCCAAATTCCCAATGCACCCTTTCTCTCAAATACAAACTTAAAGAAACAACTCTGAGTGTATTTAAGCACCCCACCAAAACAAAGCTTGAATTTATAAATTCTCAAATGCTCTAAAGAGCTTTCAATGCAAGTTGAAGAAATTGTTCTTCTATCCTTTGAACCATGCAGATGAAAGGCTATTTATAGCCATTGTCTCTTGGAGCATATTAGATGCAAATAAGCCACGTGAGTGGCTAAAACCAAATTGCTCTATTTACTACAAATTGACAAGCACTATGATTAGTGCACAACAAGACGTGTGTCACAATATGCAAATAATGCATGCTTTGTAGCCTAAATTGGAGCACTTTCAACTCCAACATTTTTTTTTTCCTCTCAAAAGTCCCTTTTTTTTAGAAGGAAAGGTTTTTATTTATTAATCATAGCATCAAATATAATAACAGGTTCAATAAGTGGAGGAGATTCCTCCAACCATATGAGTTTATTGTCTAAATTAAAGGCATAAAAAGCCAACTGATGGGCAGCCTTATTAGCTTCTCTATACACATGACTAAGCTTAGCCACTAAAAAAAAGACAATGAACTAAAAAAACACATGATTTTGCTAAACACCAAACTCATTACAATCAAAGTTTTTCTTCTCAAGACCTTCGATGATTGTTAAAGCGTTTGACTCTTCATAATAATTATCCAGAGTCCAGAACCACGTCTTAAACCAAACAGACTTAAGCGTAAAGCCTTAAATCTCAGCTTCTTCAAAAGTGCCATTTTCAATAGCAATATTATTGAATGATTTACACATAACGTTTGAAAATGATAGAGATGCTGTCCATCCGCTAAAGTAGCATATACCATGGAAACATATCTAACCCAATATATGTTTAGAACTTAGAAGCATCACACACACACACCCACATAAAAACACAAAAATACAGTTATGATCTCTATCTGTCCTTGATTATCCTATGAGCCCCAGTACTGAACTTTTTACAATATATGTTCCTTATGCAACCATTTAAAAAAAAAAAAAAAGAATTTCCGAGATGCAAATACTCGAATAATGCTAAACGAAGACAAGACTGAAAACACTATTCCACAAATTCAGCATTTACCCATTATTCTTCAGAGCCAAACACAACGTGAACCTTACAAGTTACAATGCAATACCGAACAAAAATTTGCAGAATGAATATTCAAACTCAGAAAAAAAGGGAAAAAACTCTTTTGTTAACATTTTTTTTTTATGGGACTCTTCTTTGCCGTTTGACACAATCTAGAAAACGAAAGCTCAACATGAAAAGAAATTTACCTTTTTCAGAAAAAAAAAAAAAAAAACAGAGGAGGAGCAGAAGGCTCCGTTGGACGGCGGAGAAGAGGCTCGCGGTGGGACCTCGCGACGGCACTCCGGCCTTCACGCGGAGAGGTGCGGCTGGGGACGGGGCTGACGGGGAGTGAGGAAGGAGCACGTTACGTTTGGGAGGTATTTTGGCTGAGAGCTAGAAATGGATGGCTAAGATTTGGTAGTGGTAAATCTAAGGCTGATAGTAAATAAGATATTTTGGTCATTTTGCAAATAAGATTGGTTAGTTTTGGACATGTTTCGATGTAATTCATTTTGGTGGAGTGAGTATCCCTAGACAAGTCTTTTTGATTACTTAGGCTGAAATTTTTAAAAATTAAAGAAATGACAAAAATTTTTGAAAATTAAAGAAATTGTTTTTTTTTTTGTTACAACAACACGTCAATGATAAAATACCAGCATATTATTGATTATCACTAGTACATAACTATGGTTTATTGATTATCACTACTACATAACTATGGTTTATTACTAATAAATTATTTTATTATTGACCACTAAATGGTCATAATAAACTATAAATGAATAAATCAATGTTTTACTGCATTTTTTTTAAAAGAATGATGTACTGATTTACATCAGAATACAATTGATATACAAAAACAGTGATTTTCTTAAGTTTCAAAAACTTCGGTTGCGTACTTAAAAAAAAACTCATAGCTTATTTGATATTATTTGATTTTAATAAACTTTTCAGTTAAAAATAATGTAAAGCTCTCGCATGCTACAATAAAAATAAAAAAATTATTATAGTATAAAGTCTTTACATATGCTAAAATGTTTATAATTCTAACCAATAATTTTAACTAACATGACAAACAACCCTTTAAAAAAGATTATTTACCCCCAAATCCCCTCTTTTAGCTAAAAACTGTAGGGTTGTCAAAGTAAAAAAAGATAAAAGTAGTACTTTCTCACCACGGGCAAGAATATTGCTTTTGTTGTTGATTCTTTTTTCAACAATATCAAAAAAAAAAAACAATTCATGTTGTAAGAAATTCCCACAATTTAATTAATGAATATTAAAAAATACTAGCTTTTTCTTTTAAAAAAAACTTTGGAAAGTTTAATAGTGTGTTTCATAATACGAGTTTAAATCAAAACTTTTTATTGTTGTAATGTAATATTAAGAAATGTGTAGCCTCATTTATGTCTTGATGAATTATCACCCTATATATATAGAGGTGGCGCTAGCACTTCGATGCAGCGAAAGGTCCAATAATTTCTGAAGCATGCATAGGGTATGGTGCCATTGCCTTATCACGAATCTAGTTTTAAGGGAAACCGACCTCCTCTTTTGTGTACTCTTGTAAGTAGGACATGTTAGGTCTTTTTTGTGTAACTCAAAAGTTAGGGAGAGGTTACAGAAAAACTTAGATCTTGTGTGTACTCTTGTAAGTAGGACATGTTAGGTCTTTTTTGTGTAACTCAAAAGTTAGGGAGAGGTTACAGAAAAACTTAGAGAGAGAGTAGTGTGAAATTTTCTCTTGTAAACTTTGTCATTATCATAATGAATTATTCTTAAAGCGACTAAAAATGAAAATAGCTCTCACGTTAAGGGTGAACCATTGTAAATTTCATGTGTTTTTTTCTTGTTTATTTTTCTTTTCGCATGTTTTGCTCTAGGTAGAATTAGGATACCTAATTATCAACATGTAAAACTCTCACATATTACAATATAAAGAAAAAATAAACTATAATATAAAACGCTCACATATTACAATATTTTTAACCAAAATTGATTCAAATTATTGATTCAAAATCACACTTTTCAAACACCATGCTTATGGCGATGATAACTTTCACCCTTGCTTTCTTTTTTTTTTTTTGTGAGGAGAAATTACCCTGTTTTTTAAACAATAATAAATTACTTTAACCATAAATGAACAACACTACCCTAGACACACATGCTTTTACTACGGTTCAATATTAGTATTACGTCAAAATCATGTTTCATTTCTTACTTTTCTATACATTACGCGCAAGTAAAAACCTACTTACAATTAAATATCGAGTTTTGATATCTTCTATATCATTTGGATTTTATTTTTTTTTAAAGCTGAATCTCATCAAGGAGTAATCTCTAGATTATTTTTATTTCAACCGCAGAACAACCACCTATGTCCTGCAGTAATAATCAAGCCTAACAAACTAGTTTTCTTTCTTCATAGATCCCTTACTCGGTCAAATTCACAAAATCTGGCACCTGTAATATGAATTTCACGTGAGCAAAGAAAAGATTTATGGAGAAACCTTTCCTTCCGCCCACACATCTATGGAGAAAAAAAAAAGTTCACAAAACGACAGTACATGGTAGGGATTTTTTTTAAAAAATGAAACATTAACAACGATGTTTTTGTGTGGTCCAAAAGGACAACGCTCCTCAATGTATGTGTACAAGTCAAGGGGCAAAATACCCACATGAAAAAATGAATGGGTATTTCAAATCTCTCTCTCTTATGTTAACTATGCACATGTAACTCAGAAGGTGGTGTGAAAAATTGTCCTTCAGTGGCGCCCTTTTACAGCTGCACAGGACTGATATTTCCAACTTTTCTCTACAAATTGCATTCTCCCAAATTCTAAGCTGTAAGTGAAAATTATGCCGCTCCTCCTAGTCCTCGAGCGGAAACAAAAGCTCACGGAAGACTTTAGAAAAGAAGATCAATGAAAAAAATTCCGAATAATGTTGGCATTCTACCTCCAAATGGTTTCTATAGCTATACAACTGTGTTAGTTTCAGCATCTGGCACTCTTCTGTAGAAAAGAACATATGCAGCAGCAGTCTTGATACTCTCAACACTAACATGACGAACATAGCTGTCGTCGAACTCAAACCAAAAGCCGTTGTCTTTCTGCATAGAACAATAAGCATTAGAAGTTCCAAACCAAGAAAAGTTCTTTATGCGCTGACAAAGCCTGAGCTATAGTAAATGTGTGATCAGTCACCTTCGACAATATTGAAAACGAATAGATTTTTCTTTTGTTTGCTAATCCTGAATTTGGCCAGAACAGATTCACCCAGAAAACGTATTGTTGTTAAAAAAAAAGGTTTTAATTTTTTAAAGAACTCTCTCCCAATCTATCATAGCATAACGAGACAAGGTTCATAGCTGATTCGATATGCCATCTTACCTCAAGGAAAATATAACAGATTAAATACGACTAGAATACTGCGTTCAAGCAAAATGGCTGCAATTATAGCAGAAAGAACACTTACACGAACAAATGCGGTATAATGGCCACTAGATGCTGAACCGGAGTGATTGATAATTGCATACAGATGGTATCGGTTAGGTGGTACATCTTTTCGGGTAAGGTGGGTTGAGAAATCCAGGTCATCAATTGGAAAATCCACGTATCTTTCCAGTTTTGAACTTGAACCTTGTGTGAATGAGAACCTCTTCAAATGAACGACTAGAATTTCGGGCAATTTCCAAAAATCCAACTTTTTCTTAGCTTGCTGACGCCTCTCGCAGTTAGGGCAGTACCTGCAACCATATAAACCGACAATTAAACAAATAAAAAAAGGAAAATGACTAAATAATAGACATGAAAATATTGGAACTGGAGACAGTTGATAGTGCACGTAAACATTTTCTGTGAAAAAGGTTTTGATCGTGCACGCATTTGTGTGCGTGGGTGTGTGTGTGCGTTAACAGAGGTAATGTAGTTCTTCAACTTCAAACTTCTGCCACTTTTTTGTGGACTTGGGAAGCCACTTAAACACCAGAATACATGCACCCAAAACTGACAGGGGATATCAAAAAGCTCTCCTTTTGATAAAATAATAGAGGGCTTTTATCCCCACTTAATCTTCCAAAAGTAGTATTTTGACGTTTAAAAATGCAGAGAACCAACCCAACTACCAAGCTGAGCAACTTAATGGTCTAAATATTATCCCTCTCCCTCAATTACAAGAATACGGCGAGAAAAATGACACGTATGATGCAAAAACATAAATTGAAACAACACACTAACCACACGTCTCCCTCTCCTAGCAGTTCCTCTTCCAAGTAATCTGCGAGGCATTTGTGTAGGGAAAAAGGATCTTGAGAACTCCATGAGAATGGGTGGGACATGAAAACCACAGGTAATGAGCCGAGTCGAGAGGTATCGTACTTCTTCGTCATCTTATCTGACCACAAAACAAGCACCTTCAAACTCTCAGGAAACTCTGGGGCCAACACTGGCTCATTCATTTCAATCAACGTATCTTCCAATTCTCCCCCGATATAAAATTGGAAGTCTACATCCAAACCTGCATCATCCCCTGATTCATTCTCTGACCCCGGCCAACCACTAAAATTTGTAGCGCTGGTTGCGTCATCTATTTCATTATCTTCATTAGCATTATTTCCAGCATCATCAACAGGATCATTTGATGCATTGTCAATGGAAATTGAAAATGGATCCAGTATTCTCGTATAGTGTTCACGAAGATCGTATCCATGGTGAAGATCAGACAACCTTGCCACAAATGGAATGCCAAATATCGTAGGATCACTTCTCCCTCCAAAAATGAATTGCCTAAATCCACCACCACATCCATATTAGAATATCGTTAACATACATATGAAAAGGAATAACATCAAAACAAAAATACAATTGTGTAATCTAGATAACCAATGATGACTAGAAATTATTCCCAGGAAATCTCGATGAAGCTGACAAAATTTTTAAAATTATGCAGAGATTAATGTTTTACTTACAAATCTCAAACCTATGTGCTTGAAGCTGACAAAATTTAAAATTATGTAGAGATTAATGTTTTACTTACAAATCTCAAAGCTATGTGCTTCCTTCCTATTTTTTCTTCCAAAATCTAAACATCAATTAATTCACTCAGGAACAAAATTAGAATCTTATCAAGCTAGGTACGCGAATAGCATTCAAATCTTGGACTATAAGGCATCAAGGACTCGACGTACCATCTCTCGAGAAAAGGTGTTTCCAGAAGAAAGTAACAGCATAATGCTAAATACAGGGGAAAAAAGGAGGGGGGCACTAGTTTAAGCTTACTTTTCCCTGCGTTGGTGCATGAATTCAACCAAAGGGAACGCACTACTTTCCCTTGGTAACCGATAAGCCACCAGGCAGTCATCATTTCTGATCAAGGATAATAAATCTTTCAGATCCTCCAACAAACGGAAAATTCGATTGTAGTATACCTACAAAAATAAAACAAGGATTGCGTCATGACCTTCAAGATAACGGTCAGCATTGACAATCTCTCAATTATTAGGTCTACCAGAACAAAAGGAGTCACAGGCGCAGTGATGGGTATGTGTTATATACGTGAGACCTTGATGGCACAAAGGCAGCCAAAAGAGTCATCACTGACTGCGTTATCAATACTCAACTCCTGCATTCTTTTTCCAGATAGGAATGCTTCCCCCTTATAGGATCCCAAAAGCAGCCATGGTATGCAACTGATATATTGAAAAAATAGATAATACTCCAATAAAAATGTTTAAAAAAAGAAAGCAGCTACAGTCACATACCTCAGCCACCAAAAGGGTTTCATCATCGTTCAGGGAACAAGCTTTACTCAGAGCATCAATGAGATCCTCCAATCTCCCGTTCTCAGGCACGTTTATGGTAATAGTAGATGGTGGTGATGTCCCATCTGTGCTTAAGACATTCAGTACCATGGATCGCATTGCTGTTGAAGGTACAGGTACCATGGTTTGCGTTGCTATTGAAGGTATCGGTACCATGGTTCCCGTTGCTGTTGAAGGTATAGGCAATGAAAGGTACACGAATGGCTCAAACGTAACAGACATCCAATTGCAAACAGAGCAAGCTACTGTTGATCGGTATTGGCCCTATAATCAAAGAAGGTAAGAAAAAAAATAAAGAATTCAGTTCAATGCAAAAAAGAGCAGGTCAAACACCATTGAAGTTAAAACCGGTAAACTTTATTTTCAATTAGAAAACGGAAGTTGAAGTCTTTAAGATCAATTATTCAAAAGGATTTCTCAGGATAGCACGGAAGCCCAAGCAAAAGCAAGAATGCATTCATAGAGAGCTTTTATTCTATCATGAAAACTTATATCTCCTTTGCCCTCACATGAAACAGATCAACGATGATCGAGTCATTTTGAGCAAGATGATTCTTCCAATGTTCTCCTGCAACTTCTTCATTTGGGCGGCCTTCTGTGTCTTTAGCTTCAGTAGGCAGCTTGCACTTCACACGATTTAGATCTTCATGGAGACCATCCAACAGAAATGCAAGAAATTCCTAAATTACAAGAACTTCAGCATATAACTTCTTCCACACATAAACCACCAAGTAGAAAACATAAAGAAAGAAACTACAAAAGTGCATATAAGTTTTGCGGACACAACACTAACTTGAGAATCATGTTGTTGATAGCCAATAAACTGAGATGAACAATCTTCAATTTTTAGCATCAACATGCTTGGTGCCACAGGGCTCGTTCCTGGCACCCATAACATCCTTAATAGCTCTCCAAATGCTAAAGCAAGATCTCCCTAAAATACAGGTGACTATGAGCATAAGAAAGTTTTGTAGAATAAGCAACACTAAATACATCACACATATTACAATACATACTTTTCCCCCCCAAGGGTTATCACTATTTATCTCCTTGCCATAGTCTCCCAAAAAATAATCAACAAGCTCTGGTGTATGCGCCAAACATTGAATGGAACTGTTCATGAAACATGTATTCCCAAGATTACATAATCCAATCAAGCCCAAGGAACCAGCTCCTCTGTAGCCACTAGCATACTGTGAGGAATTGGATTGAGTCAAAGAGGATTCTAGTTTGTCAGTGCCATCGCCACTACCTCCGATGATGGAATCTGTTTCATCCATTTCATCATCCCTTTCATCTTGATCCTCATTGGAATCTGTAAATCCATAAACTTGCAATTGAAGGAGATACTGCATCAACAACATAAAACATGTAATATAAGCATATAAAAGACAAAAGGTAGAATTTTACATCTGAAGAGTTAAATTAACGTGAAAATAGAAGTCGAAGTCCACAATAGCATGAAAATAGCTTTAGAATATGCCTAGTGACCACACAAATGCTTAAGAAGCCTCAAAGATCAATGTTGAAGTCAACCGTATGGATAAAAACTGACTGAAAATTTTCTAGCCAGTCCCCTTCTTGAACTGTGTCATGGTCGAATTCATGATCGCTAAAGTTCAAAATCTACTAAAAAAAGGTCTTAAACTACTCACCTCTAGGCTCAGCAGTCTGGGCAAACTTTCATTCATTAGAATTTTGGTTATCTTCCCTGAGAAGTCCCAAATGTGCAACTGTCAAAAACCAATTAATGAATGAGCGAAGGATGTCATATTAAAACAATTGCAAATTTCTAAATGACAACTTACTCACCAGCTTAGATTCGGAACTAAAAATATTACATGCTCTCCTGTACGAATCAATTGTATTGTCCTGAAAAATGCAATTTAAGTTAGCAACAAAACTTGAAGTGATAATCACCAAGTGTTTTGTGTAAAAAATAAAAACGCACAAAATGTCATTACTTTCTACTACTCCACCATGCCACTTAATCAACATCCATTAAAAGAGCTTTTCCAGACTTGATGTACGATAGTGAAAATATCATGCTTCCTTTTCATCGTTGGTGCGAAAATCTTCAAATCATGTAAGTAGGAAGCATTTAGGTTGAATAATCGTATTGTTGATGACAATACTAACCTTTTCATGTATCTTCACTACCAAAGAATTTGTTTTGGACGAAACCAAAAGCTTAATCTGTAAAGGAAACACGTTCGATAAAAAATCTTCAGCAGTAAAGGTCACAGGTTTCTTTCTAGTTGCATCTAATTCCTCATGCCTGCAGAAAAGTGGTGCAATGAAATCAAAACCAATGTAGTCAAATCTGCCACCTCCTCAAAATCATCTAAGAAGTAACAACAGAACATAAATCTAATCCCAACATCAGGGTTGGAGAAGGAAAGAAAAGTATATAACAAAGGTAAGGGAAAATGGAGAGGAAAAGAAGGACCTCTCTCTCAAGTCTCATACATATGTGTGTGTGCGTGTGTGTGTATGGTTGTGGTTTCAATAGCAACGTTTTCAATTGGTATCATTAATATTAACCGTTTGAATAAATCTGACGGTTGTGACAAAGTGAATGATTAACCAAAACAATTTACGATAATTAATGAGGTTGAATATTATCACGCCACATCATCAATTGTTGTTAAAATATACCATTATTGGAAATATAACCATCGAAAACAAGTCCATATTCCATATAAATATATATT
The DNA here is from genome assembly GCA_025403435.1 of Artocarpus heterophyllus. Lineage (NCBI taxonomy): Eukaryota > Viridiplantae > Streptophyta > Magnoliopsida > Rosales > Moraceae > Artocarpus > Artocarpus heterophyllus. The sequence goes on from CM046352.1 coordinate 10,210,606, forward strand.
TAAAATTTTAAAATTGGGGTTGTTTCAGTTTGAAAGATTTGAAATCTCCACTCATTCCATTTCCTTATCTTTTTCCTCCTACCAATCAACCATAAGTCTCATTCCAATAATTCTCTTATCCATATCCCTCCTTCCACTTTTCCCTCCTAAGTCCTACCAAACAAGCTCTAAAAGTCAACCTTGCTCAACTAGTGACAACTACCCAAAAAGCCTCATTTACCATCCAAAAAACTTGGAACACACGTAAAGATCAATTCTTCACTATCCAAGGTCTCGTAGAAAGACAAAAACGACACAAAATTCAGTTTAAAAAAAAATGACCCTCACCTTCTAAAGGCACGGACCCACATCAGTTCAGTAACCAAAGCATACTCCTTAAATTCTTGTGCAAAATCTTGATTCCTGTAGTCCTCAATCTTCCTCAAATTCATTACTATTTCCCACATACAGTTGTCAGTGTCAAACGACACGTCGTATGAAACACCTTCAACAGAATCAGCAGGCCTTTGTACCTCCTTCCACCACCTGAAGAAAAACGCAGAACCAATCTCGTCGTTATTTGGCCCCCCCAAAATTCTCATTTTCTTAAATAATCTTCACTAAGACCAAAACTAAAAATAAATTAAACAGATCAAATCTTTATAGTCAAATCTCTTCGATAAAGACAAAAACAACTTTTTTAAGGTTCTTGGAACCAAAAATACTCGTTTTCGAAACATAGAAAATCATGCAGGAAAAAGAAACAACAAAGAATGCCTTCATTTTCTCAGCGACCAAACAAGAAGTACGAGTAACCGTACCTGTAAGGAACCAAGTAGACCTTCTCGTCGTCCGGCTGCCGCTCGGCCTTCGGCTCCGGCTCTGCGCCGTCATCGAGGAGGCGAGGGCGCTGGGGGGGGCGGCAGAAGTCCGAGACATCGTAGTTGTCGTCGGTGGAGTAGAAGTCCATAATGGAGAAGAAAGAGAGGGCTTTGGCGGCGACGGCGCTGGCGAAGGACTTGCAGAGGTCGGAGAGCTCTATGAGAGAAGGCAGTCGGCGGCGGACTTGTGGAGGAGAGAGAAGGAACGGAGCTTGTCGGAGAAACTGGTCACAAGTCTCATAGAAGAAGCCCCATTCCACTCGTCGCCATTGGAGTGGATAGTATCTGTTGTTTTTGGGATTATTTCAAACTGATGACGAGAGACGACCAATACTTTCTCTCTAAATCTTTCTTTCTTTCTCTCTCTTACGTCTTTTGTCCTGTTTGTTTGGCGAGAAAGAAAAAGAAAAGAAAAAATTGGTCTTTTTTTGTCTGTTTCTTTCTTTCGATTTTCTTCTTTTCTTATTCTTTTTCCATTTTTGGCGGGTAGATGGACCGGAGAGTTCTGGCAGTGCCCGAAAATGCCACCTCAGCGTGCTTATGTCGTTATTGGGCACCGTCACGGGAATGTGGGCCCCAATAGAATGAGGACGACTCACTATTTTTTTGCAAGATTTTTTGCAGTGATCGCCTGATCTTATCACCATGTTTTTATTATAAATAATGTGATTGGTGCCCAATATTTTTAAAAATCTGTAATCTAGTCCATATTTTTTTTATTTAATTAAATCTAACCGGCTAAAAAATATATAATTAAGTCTTCAATCGTCAAATTTATAAAGCATTTAAAAATAATAATAAAAACCAATAACAAAAATTATTTTTATTATAACGTGTAAAAATTTATTATTGTAGTATATTTTTTTATTGTTATTATAGTAAATAAAAACTTTAACTGTTAAAAAAATATTTTACTCATTATAATAAAAAATCTAATATGCTTTAAAAAAATTAAAATTAAAACATAAAAACATTAAAAAGGTCAAAAAAAAACAAACAATAAATATAAAAACATCTCTCGTGTCTTCTGAAACTCAACAATAGAGGATCAGAGGTTCTGATTTAGGCAACTTCTCTTCATTTTTTTTTTTTTTGGTAAGAGTCCAATAACTATCAGTATTAACTATTTACAAACAAAAGAAATAATTGCATATTATCATATACAACTCTCAGTAGAAAAAAAAAAATCAGGCAGAGAAGAACCCTTTAGAAGCTGCAAGGAAAAACATGGGATTTGGGCTCCATGGGAGAAATCCACCAAAAAGTTTCACCCAAAAATCAGCAAAAGTTCACCAAAATTTCACCCCCAAAAAAAAAAAACTTATCAAACACAAATTTAAAGCATCCAAAAGAAAAAAGGAAGAAAGTAAAAGAGGAGAGAGACAGATAGTTTATCCATGCGAGTAAAGAAACATAGAGGAGGCCATGGGGTAGCTAGGAGTTCATTATGTCTTTGGGCCACCACCAAGCTTGTCAGCCATTGGAGGGATCGGAGAAAGGCTTGAGACTTGTTCTTGAGAAACACCCAAAAAAAAATCCCAAAAAACAAAAATCAATCAATTTCGATTAATCCAGTTCTTGTAAAACACCAAAAAGGAAAACAAAATGAGAGGAAAAAAATCACCTTCTCTTCCTCTTCAACGACATCGTCATCAATTCTTCTTCCTTTTCCTTACTCTTCTTTACCGCCTTCTCTTCCTTCTTCAATCCCTCGATAGATTCACAAAAAAAATAAATAAAATAAAATAAAATCAACAATCTGTCTTTTAAAAAAAACCATTTTTTTTTTTAAATAACCATCTTTAACAGGAAAAACAAAAAAAGGAAGCTTGTGCTTAAAAGCATCGATCTTTCTCCTTTCTTCCTCCAACCTCTTGACATCATCTTCAAGCTTTAACAACTTTTGGGAATTATCTCTGATCGTCGATGTTTGGGCGATAATTCAAAAACGGTCTTCAAAACAAACACAAAGCTCAGTTCCATCATATTCTTTGTCCTCCGTCATCACCCAACCTCTATCTCCCCTCATCCGGCATTGACAAGCGCACCACCCCCTCCCCTCTCCTCCGACAGTCCCGTATTGATTGCAGATATCCTTTTATTATTTTCTTGATTATGTTTTGTTTTGGTTTTTTAGTTTTAAATAAATGTTGTTGATTTATTCAGGTATTTTTGAATAAATTATTTGAATAAAAATTTAAATTTTTGTGAAAAAAATACTGTAGTAAAATGGTTCAAACCGTGATTTAAACCACGAAATAAATGCACTCTTAGTCCTTTCATAGAAATTTACCGTCACCTAAATGGACGTAATCATTTTTAGTCCTTTTACATCTAAATCAAAAGGTTAGAGCCATTTAAATTAAAAAAAAAAATTAAAGGCTAAATTGGCCCTTTTTAAAAAAATAGAGGACCAACCAAGTTATTTACTCTTTTTTTCTTCCTTTCTTTTCTTTTTGTTACTATTGCTTAACTAGTTATTGCATTACTCGTTTGGTAAGAGGAATGGGGAGTAAGAGAATGAAGAGTGTTGGAGAAATAGATAGTAGGAAGGATGGAGAGGATCGTAGTAATCTTTTATGTTGTTTGGTAGAATGAAGGAATATATGAGAGGATAGATGATAGTTATTTGTGAAATTACTATATAGTACATGTATTACTATTTGTTAATTATTTATTTAAAATGTAATATAATCTTTTTAAAACTTAAAGTGGTGGATTGCTTAGATCCTTCTATTGATAGAAGTATCCAATTTGGTAGGTTACAAGGAAAATCATATCCCTCCACCTCTCCTCCTTTCTGCTCTCTCTCCAACTAAACAAAGGATTTAAAATCTCCTTCGATCTCTCTCCTTCCACCCTGCTCCCTCCTTCCATCAATCCCTCATATCAAACATAGTGTTAAAGCCTACTTAGAAATAACAATTCGAACCAATTTTATTATATTGTTGTTCTCACAAATTTGAATCACTTGCTATGTTTTTAGTTTAAACTGATAGCTGAATCAATGATCTAAATGCACTAACAACAATTGCTCTAAGTTTGAATTTGCTTAAAGGAAATAATGGATAACAGTTAATAAAAAGATTAAAAAAGGATATCAACTCGTAGTTGGTTTTCCATGAAATGACTCGACTTTTCGGGCCGTTACATAACTTACCTAAATATGACTTTTTAAACTTTAATCATATTTACATATTGTATACTTTTCACAAACTCATAGCAATATGATTAAAACATGCTTCATAAATAAACTTGTCATAACATGCTCATCTCAATTAGTTTAATTTAGCCACAAGCAAAACATCATAACTTAAAACATGGCTACCAAAAAAAGGGATTAGAAATCCTACTTCTTTCGCAAAACATCTAAGAATAGCTTGAAGTCTCACAAATCCAACTCGTACAATGTAAGCTTCATTGCTTCCTAACCTTTATGGTTTCTAGTAAGGTTAGCGAGGAACTAAAACAAGAAAAAATAAAACCACAAATTTGTATCATGTATAAATCAACCTCTCGTGTGCCTTTTTTGTCTTAATATGATTATGAAACATGAATTGATTGTCTAAGAACTTTAAAATACAAAAGTAGGGGTTTTATGAGTATTTATACATGACGGAACACGGAGGAACCAAACCAGGAGTCTTGTTGGGTTTAGGTGGAGGTGGTAGTAGTTCAAGCCACTGCTAGTGGTTGACCGTACTATACAAGGTATGGTCAACTGCACTCCCACCGTGTTAGGCAGAGCTCAACCTGCTCCTTCGAGACCTAACTCAAAAAATTATTAAGTTTTTGACTCAAATTGATTTCAAACTATCCAAAACTATTTCAAAATGTTTATAAATATTCTATGATCCTAATAAACATATTTCCATGAATATTTACACTAAAGTCACCATGAAAACTAGATTTTCAAAATTTGCTCGAAATAAAATGAAAATATGCTCAAACATGTCTTTCAAGCTTTAAGTCTTAAAAACATTCATCCTATAACTATAAAACTGATTTTAAACATCCTTAACATGTTTCTACCATTAATGTCGGATTGAAACAAAGGTTTATTTCCAATTTTAACACAAAATTCAAGTTTTGCTCATCAATACACAAATATGCACATTAACATAAACCAAAAATTTGTATAAACATGGAATACGAAAATCATGTATTAAACTTGAGGAAAATACAAACTAAAAACTAGATTCAGTTTAGAAAAAACCTACCTTGAAATTCCTTTGAAAAATTCCAAATTTTTAGGTTAGAAACCAAGCTTAAGCTCTTGACTTTTTTGCTGGTTTTTTGCACAAGAGAGGGGCTATTTTTCTTGGTGTTTTTGGATGTGTTCTTGTTGTCTTTGGTGTGTTTTGTTGGGTTTGGTTTGCTACAGCAAAAAGAAGTGAGGAAAAGAGGGTTGGCATGGGAAAGAGAAAGAGAGTGATGAGTGGGGTGGAATTGTCTAGTGTGAGTGTGTGTGGTACTCTAGATGGGGGTAGTCTCTATGCATGGAGACTAAAAAAACATATGATTTGGGCGAGAGAAGAGAGACTGAGGTTGGGGTGTTTTTGTAATAAAAGAGAAATAGAGAGTGTGAGGGTAAATAGTGTAAATAGTAGGAATAGTTTTAAAAATTAAAATTGTGACAAATGTAATTTAAATATGAAAATAGGTATTTATTTTTTGCAACATGAAATTTTATATTTCCAAATTAATTAGGCACACTAAATGATCAAATTTACACATGATAAATTTTAACTAAAATTTCAGGACATTATACGAACTCATAGAGATAGAGTGAGACATTTTATCTAAATTTTTTTTAAGTGATGATATTCGAAAACAAAATGATCTAAGATTGGTAAAATAAAATAAGAATGGATTTTGGTTAGTATTGAACATAATGCATTATGTTTAGGTAATTTGATCTCCTCAAATCTCATGGAATCTAGTGAGCTAGTTGTGTATCTCTTTCGAATTTATGTTTGTAAAAGAAGAAAAAAGGAAAATAAAAGAGAGGGAAAGAAAAATCTTTTAAATTTCAAGTCCGTAAAATGACTAGCTTTGTCCTTCATTACACATTCGCGTAAGAAACTCCATGGACATTTTCTTCATAAGTTATTGTTCGTTATCGATTAAACCATGACCTTTTATGGAAATAGATAAATATGTTTGGTAATTTATTAAATAGAAGTGACAACAATAATTATATTTTTGCCCCTTGTTTGGTAAAGAAGGCGAAAATAAGAATAATAGATAATAAGGAAAAAGAGTGTGGATGAATATAGCTATACAGTAATTTTTAATAGGGTGTTTGACAAAGTAAGTTAGAACCAAATTTTAGTTTAAAATACTCTAGTATGTGAGAGCTTTATATTTAGTATTTTTTTACTTTTATTATAACATGTTAAAGCTTTTTAATTTTTGAGTTAGAACTTTCTTTACCAAATACCATATAAATCGTTTAGCAAGAGGGAACAATCAAAAATAAAAAATAATATACAACTTGAAAGTGAGACCTTTCCTTCTACATCTAATTTTTATGCTTAATTACTTATTATATCATTTGTTAAATTTTCAACCATAATAGTCTTTCTTTTTTCAATTTCCAAAAACCACATTAGTGGAGGCATTTGATTTTGCGAGCATGGAGGGAACCTTTATCTCCCCATCTTCCTCTGTCGTGTCCCCTTCTTTCAACTAAACAAGGGATAAAGAATTAACTGTCTTTATTTTTCATTTTTTCTCATACCTAAAAGATTAAAAAAAAAGATTAAAGATTAAAGAATTTTAAATAAATTAAAGAACTTTAAAAAAAGAAGAAGAAGAAGATTAATAGGGTATTTGGGAGAACGGTTGGAATTGAGAATGTTAGTTTGAAAACTGTAACATGTGAGAGGCATTTGTTAATTCTTATTTTATCATTTGTTAAATTTTCAACCATAATAGTCTTTCTTTTTTAATATCCAAAAACCCCATTAGTGGAGGCATTTGATTTTGTGAGCATGGAGGGAACCTTCATCTCTCCATCTTCCTCTGTCGTGGCCCCTCCTTTTTGTAATGACCAAGGGAAATTCATTAATTAAATTCAATATTTAATTAGATTTAATTAATAAATTTACCCTTATAAATCGTATTTTTGTAAAAATTACGATAATGCATAAATGAACAATGTTAATAGGAAATTTCACTGTAAACTTGATGTGGTGTTAGATATTGCTAAATGCAGATTTTGTGAGTTTAAATGCTTAGAAATTTGTGAATGATATCCATAAAATAAATTTTATATCACAATTAATTATACTATTATGATATAAATTAATGAATGATTAAGTATTAATAAAGTAGAAAAGCATGTTAGACCCTGAAATAGTGTAAAAAGGGTATGATGCAGTGTAAGTATACTGTTAAGGTAAAAACACAGATATGAAAAATATTGTGTTTTTTGGGTTCTAAAAGTGAACCATAGAATAAGTAGGATATTTTATACTGTTCAAGATTACATTTTTCACCTATTTACCCCAACGGTATAAGAAAAATACCATGTGATGAAACCTTACACTGTGTAAGGTTTTGGGGGCCCACCAAGTGGACACCCAAAGGGTGAGGATTGGACCACCACATCACCCAAAGTGGCCCAATCACATTAGGCCAACCAACATGCATAATTATGACTTAGGGGGTGACTCACCCATTTTTTTTAAAAAATCCCCCATGAGATAAGTCTTAATTAAAGGCTTAAGTAACAATTTTTTTTTCATTTTCTTCCCTTCATATTCGGTAGCTCTAAGCCCCTTCCTCTCAAAATTTTCTCAAAGCAAATTTCTCACAAAACCCTCTCCAACCAAGTTCCAAGCTTCAAATATCGAGGTTTTACAAACTTTTAAGGTAAATACTAAACTTTTCCTAAGTCTTTTAGGGTTCTTTCTTTGGGTTTGAAGGGGGGATTGATGAAGGTTTTCTTGTTATGGAATATGTCTAGGAAGGTTGACAAATTCAAGGGTGTTGGAGGTGCACAAGATCACCAATTTTCTTTGGTAAAGCCTAACCATCTATTTTCAAAGTGTATGGTGGTTTTGTTTTGTTGTTTTGTTGTTTTGATTTTTTCCCTTCAAGTATGGCATGTAATAATTTAAATTACCCCATGGCATGTTTAAATGATTTTATGGTATGTTATGGTTAGAAATTAGGGGTTTAAATGTCAACATTTTCATTTGGTGTTAAAATAGGAGAAATTTTGTAAACTTTGTAGGGTTTTCAAAGAGTTGAGATTTGGCATGAAAAATTGTTAAAGAAAATCTTGAATCTGTTTAAACAATTGTTAGAATGCTGCTTTAAAGCAGATTTGTACAAAAATTATCCCAGGGGTTAAATTGCAAAAAAAAAATTTCTAGTCTTGGCAGATTTGAAAATTAGCTAAAAACTCCCCTGTATAGTGGGAATTTCAAAAAAGTTAAAACATGAAAGTTGTAGATCTTAACAAAACTATTAATAATCGCAAACGGTTCATCGAAATTCGCCTCCGTTTGTGAGATATGAATTTTACAAAATTTATCAAAGTTGAAAAAAAAAAAATTCAAGGGGCAAAAACATCATTTTACAAAAGGAATCTGAACAAAGAACTTTGAAGAGATTTAATCCTTGTGAAAAATGGAGATTTATGGTTTAAAAAGATTATTTTTGGTTTAAGGGGCAAAAGTGTCAAAATTTACAAATCTGGGTAAAATTGCAAAGTTTTGTTAGACTTGGTTTTTAGTGCCAAATAAGAAACCCAATATCCTAAGTTATTGTTTTATAGCTAATGAGCAACAATTTTAGTTAAAATAGCGAAATCGGGTTTGGAGAATTTTAAAAGGCTCACCGAGGGCAAAATCATCATTCATGCAAAATGTCCCGAACGAAACCGAAACATCCAAAATAGGAAAAAAAATGTTATTAGTAAGAATTTTCTCCATTCATTAGAAACGATAAGGTGGAGTGTACGGAGAGAGATTGAATCCTTAATTATCGAAGTTGTTAACTGTAGAGCAACCCGATCTATTAATCAATAAGTGCTTTGTATTGACACATAGATAAATAGTGATAATTTAGCTAATGATGATATAATTAGCCAAATAGGACACTAGATGACTAAAGGAGGAACTAAAGTCAATCTATATAATAACACATACAGTTAAGTTCAAACCTCACTTATAGTATAGGATAGAGGGTCTTTGGATAACATATTTGGACAGATGTATCTTTGTATTTAATACATTTAAAAATGTGTACTGCATGCACATATTTTAAGTAAATAGATTCTCATGCATGGTATGGAAACCTAAATTAATGGACTGGCAATTGACTCACCAGACAAAGAGGAAAGTGTCATACCAGCTCAATTCTAAGTAATGTTTTGGTCTCGGTGTTACGATGACTCATGTTCGCATATGGTATGAACGCTTGGGTCCTAGTAAAGTTTGAAAGATGAAAAGAATAATGAATATTCATAAACGAGCATAAACGAACTACGCATCAAGTAGATATTGCATGTGAGCTTTGTTTGGACTTACTAAGCATAAGCACACTTAGTTATTTCATGCTGTAGGTAATTTGGCTAAATAGTCAGAATAGATTCAATGGTGAGCTGGAGGTATGGGCAATATGTAGGCAAAAGGTGTGGATACAGCCACTGAAATATTTCCGCTCTTTATGTATATTAATAAATAGTCAGAGTATAAGCATAAGCACACTTAGTTATTTCATGCTGTAGGTAATTTGGCTAAATAGTCAGAATAGATTCAATGGTGAGCTAGAGGCAGAGTATGGGCAATATGTAGACAAAAGGTGTGGATACAGCCACTGAAATATTTCCGCTCTCTATGTATATTAATAAACTTGGAGCTTGTTGTAAAATAAGTGTGGTATTGTTTAAATTAGATAAAACACTTTTGTGAAATGATATGTTAATCTTATATGTACATATAAGTTATGAAGAAAAGGTTTAAATACCCATGTTTGTATAATTACGAAAAAAAAAAATTTCCAAAGCTTTTCATAATTACTTAAGTAAGGAAAATGTTAAAGCACGGCTCAAAAAATGGCAGGTTGTGACACTTTCAAGCAAACAAGGGATAAAGAGTTAACTTTCTTTTATTTTTCGTTTTTTCTCATACCTAAAAGATTAAAAAAAAGATTAAAGATTAAAGAACTCTAAATAAATTAAAGAAATTTAAAAAAAAGAAGAAGATTAATAAGGTGTTTGGAAGAATGGTTGGAATTGAGAATATTTGTTTGAAAACTGTAGCATGTGAGAGCTTTACACTAAATAACTTTTCACTTTTTACTGTAGCTGCTGAGAGTTTCACACGGTTTGACATTAAAACTGTAACGCCCCCCTAAGGACGTCACATATGTCGTTACATTCTTACATTCATACTTATTTAACACAAAACATATATATGAATACAAAACTTAAATGATACTTTTAATTGTAAAAGTAATCAAACATATATAACCAAGATCCATTCATACATTTTTTTTTCAACTTAACATTGTTAAATCACATTGTTAAACTCGTTCCATGTCATTATCTATTCAATTATACTAAAAATTAATCATGAACTTATTTAATAATATAGGTATACCAAGTTGTAAAATCAGGACTTATAAAAACATCACATCAAATCTCATTAATCATCACATTATTTAAAGTTTACTTACTCCCACAGTTCGGCAGGCTGAACTGGGGACTTCGGCAGGCCAAACATGATCGGCGGGCCGAAACTTCTCAACCTTCAGGCCGGTAGAGGCTCTGTAAATCTGGCTTAAAAACTCATCATTATCCGGCAAGCCGAAAACATGATCGGCAGGCCGAACTTCTGGACATCGACAGGCCGACCGAGCCAAAAATCCTTGGGAAAACTTAATTTTTAAAACAAAACAATCCTTTTATAAAAATGCAGAAGTTCATAATACTTAAAATAAACATAGTTCAAGAATCTTTTAAATATTTATCATAAAAAAATTGTGTTCAAAATATGAAACTTGATTTAAAATATAAGAACGTTCTTCTTGGCATGCTTCCGGTTACAATTCATCGTGCTTAGTGCTCACACGCCTTCCCATGTCCTCCGCCTAATCCATGATTTTTTTACCCTTATCTGCAACATGACATAAAACATGATTAAGCTAATGCTTAGTAAGTACATATAATTCTCACAATTAAAACATTTCATATACTTCATCATCATCATTGTCATCATATCATAAAAGTGCCTTAAGCACAATTTCATGGAAACATATATTTCATTTCATTGACCATTTTAAAACATCTTCCATTTTATCTTTAGGGCCCAAGTGTTGCACCATGAACATCATCATAGGCGCGCCGTCATGAGAGGAGAATGGTAGCTAATCCCAAACCAAACATGACATCATAATATATCATTTCATAACATTAGTGTGCAACACTTATTAGGTGATACATATATACATAATTTTCATACTTTGAAACATGTCATCATCATACATACATAACTTTAAATCATGAAAATCTTTCATAAGAAATCCTTTAAGGAAAATAACCATAAAATCATCATGAATAACATTGTGAATATATCATCAAACCTTGTAAAACGTGTCATGTTGCAGGTGAGAATGTACTTACCTTAAAGCTAGCTTACTTAACCTTAACGTGATTTGGTGACAACGCCGCGGTCTCGAAGTGCTCGTTCCTTTGTGTGTTCATGCCATTATTCCATTTAAAATACAATAAAATCAATACTTATCATCATAACGTAAATCATCCATTCATATAACATTCATTCATATAACATTTATGTATACATTCATCGCATATTACAAACATAATTCTTAGCCATAATAAAAGTTGTCATCACATAAACATGTTATCATGATTTTTTCTTAAATCATAAAAATTACCTTAAGCATGTAAAAACAAACCATACATTTTTTTTAAACATGAATATCTTAAAAAAACGTTTTCGAACAATTAAAATACATATATTTTAATTTAAAAATTCATACAAACATCTTATCATTATGCATAAAATTATTTCATTATCATAAAATCATTTAAAAATATATATCATTTCATAAACAAAATCCAGAAATAACATTGTTAAAACAATTTTCTTAATGTAATCTCATAAAAATTTCATAACATAAAATACATTCATCATACATTATACATGCACATTCTTGACAACCTTCATGAAAAACATCATTCATTTACCTCTTGAATAAACATTACATTTTTATGCATCAAAGTTAAACAATAATATTTTACTACGAGGGGTTAAAAGATAGAAAATTCATATTTTTCATAAAAACACCGAAATAACATGAAACTTGGAAAAACATCACACAATACATACATGAACATCATATTAAAAACTCAAGGCAAAAATACAATACCTATAGAAAGATATTGCAAATGATTGGAAAGAAGAATTCTTTTCAGAATTAACGGAAAAATTGAGTTCTTACCTTGAAATTTCTTCTCAAAATTCTTGAATTCAATCAACAAAATATGACTTTTTCTTTCAATTTTCTTACAAAGAATTTTCGAGAGAAAAGAAATGGAATGCATGGAGAAAAGAAGAGGAAGAGAGAGGAAATGAGAAAATGTCTCAGAACTGAGAGAGAGAAGAGTGAATATCTGAGGGAAAAGAACGTTAATTTTTTTTTAACGTAATAAGCATAATGAAAATTAATTACCCTCCATTAAGTGAGAATTTTATGACTGTTAGATGGCAATTGGCATGGAGGAAGGAGAGAAAAGAGGGAAAGTCAAAATTCTAATCTTATTTGCCATATTTTTTGCCCTCTATAAATAGAAAACCATTTAAAATAATACAAATCAATGCGAAGTCAAAACCTTTAATTTCCTTAACTGACAAAACATTCCATAATTGTGCCAATTAATCATAATAAATCACTCATTTAACGTAATTATCTCAGCCATAAATTTGGAGAGATTTCTGCTGACTGCTTGTCAGCCATGTTCAGCCTGCCGATTTTTCCCTTCGGCCTGCCGGTTCCACCAAGTTCGGCCTACCGAACTTAAAAGTCTGGCCTGCCGAACTGTACATAAATGCCATACATTAAAACATTCATACATCATTGCATCATAATTAAACATACATCAAAATAATCATAAACACTTGAGCACAACGATTTCATGCGGTCGTCACCTGTCATAAAACTTGACATAAAAAGTTAGTAACATTAACATCATATATCATTACATATAACATAAATTATTAATAAAATATCATTAACGTCGTTACTAACTTAACGTGATTCATTACATAAAAATAGGCGGGTGTTACAGAAACCGTTGACAAACAGAATCTAACAAAGATAAAGGGAAAGTGCCAAGAGGTTGGCCTCGACTGGTTGGCAACAAACCATAGCAATACGGAATCATCAAGATTAAAAATAACAATGCAGTGTCAACACTCAATAAAAGAAAATCAATAACTGATAATTTATAGGCAAGTCACTCCTCTACATCTTTTTTTTATTATTTTTCTATTTTTTTTTCTTTATTGAATTTGATGGAACCACAAAGTTACTAAAATAGATTGTATAATCAGGTTTTTAAATAACATAATTATTTGAATTGTGAATGTTTTGCCCTTAAAAAAAAGAAAGAATTGTGAACGTTTTGGGCATGCTTTTGTCACAAACTTACTTGGATACATTGACTAAGTACAACCTTCTCACCTTTAATAAAAAAACTAAACCCTATTAAAGAAAAAAAAAATCATAGAGAAGTGCACAAAAACCAATCCCCTATGGATTGTTTTTTTTTTTCTTTTTTTTCTTCTTCTTCTTCTTCCTTGATGTGGAGACGCAGTCCCTTGCTTGCCGTGCGACTTCTCGTCGTTGAGATCCGTTCGCCTTGCCGCTGAGCTCTTGTTGTAGGAGATCTCCTCTTCCCCTATGCATGGAAGATCTAGGCAAAGGGCTACGATGACTAACCTCCCCCGCCTTTATCTTGAGTTATTTATTCTTTCTAGTTTCTTACTAGTAGCTCAGGAGGCCGCTGCAAGTACAGTATTAGCTAAAATCTTTAACATGATGGAATACTTTTTTTTTTTTGGACCTTTTTTTTTTTGGCTAAAGAGCACGATGGAATACATTAAGCTTTATAGTTGGTGGAATTTTCATAAAATCATCTTTTAGAATTTACTTCTTATAAATTTCTTTTATGTTTATGTTTTGGCACAACTTATCATGTAATATAAATGACTGTGTGACCTAACTTTTTCTAAATTTGATTTGAATAAACACAGCTTTAAATGTGTGCATAACATGTAATTTTCTCTTATGCTTACCACCTTAAGTATCTCGGCAGCATACCTTTGGTAACACATTAGACATTCCTTGCTGGTAGGCTAACATAGTTATTTCCAATGTAAAAATTACAAAATGTGATCGTTTTTTAATAAGGGAATTAAAATCTGTCTTCGTTTTACAAATATAACTTATATGTCCCTTTTTTGAGTTACATATATTGAAAATCCAAAAATATCTTTTAAGTAGACTTTATCATGATCAATTACAATGTAACTTAAACAAAAGAATCATTAGTGTCTTTAAATAACTTACAATATAATTTAAAAAAAAATAGAAGAAGCAATAGAAAATGAATATGATTAACTTAATATAATATTGTTGTATTGCCAATCTATAACATTAGTACAACCTAAATAGAAAGTATCGTTATCACTTGAAGTCTTAAAAAATGAATCATTACGTATTATTAACTTAATGATACATCAATTATATAGCATGTAAGACACACAAAAATACTTAATAAATAGCATTAATTTAATTACATATCACAAAAAAAATAGAAATATCATTATCACTTTGAAGTCTTAAAAAATGAATATCATTATGTATCATTAACTTAATGATATATCAATTATATAACTTGTAAGACATACAAAAGACTTAATTAATACTATATCATTAATTTAATTACAACATCCTAATTCTACTTGTCAATAAAATCATGATTTCAATTTTTGGGTAAAAACTAATCATCTTTTAGTTGAGAAAATTTTAAAATTGTTATTTTGGATATCAATTTAAATTTAAGTAACAAACACCCTAATTTTAGAAATTTTTTTATGAAATATAATAATATCATAATTAGTTTAGGATCTTAAATACGTATATCATCACTATTTTAAATAAATTAAAGCTAACAATATAATAATTAAGGTCATTAATATCTTTATGCATTGACATATATAAATAATATTCATAAAAGAGACATATTTTAACTCTTAATGTCTTGTTAACGCATTTCCAAACTGTTGTTTAAAGATTTTGAGGCCCAAATATGTCTATGGGCACCTCATATCCCAGCCCAAGCTAGGCTTTTGCCCAATGAAAGTTCAAGCCCGTATGTTTCTAACTTTCAAGCCGAACGTAATGAAAGAAGGGAGAAGGAGGGAATTAAGCAATTAATTGGGAATAAAAATTAATAGATCAAAATATAATAGTATTTAGTAAATACCTCAATCAAATTAAAACAAAATTTATTTTTATATAAAGTGATATAGAGAGAAACATGAAGAACGAGAAAGAGAAAGGAAAAACAAAAACAAAAAGAAGAAGAAAAAGAAGAAGGTGGAAAATTAGAAATTTAAATGTTTAGAAAACACGTAATTTTAAATATGCTATGTACTTAAATATTTTTAAAAGTGTGATATTTATTTATATTAAGAATTAATACTGTGTTATTTACTGCAATTTCTTATGAAGGAATTAAATGATTGATGTGAAATTAAAATTCAACAAAAATTTTAAAATATCTTAAAAATGTCTTTAATTACATAGTAATTATTTTAATCATATTGTATTTTGTATTATATAATTACATAGTAATTATTTTGATGATATTATTTTAGGACATATATAAAATATTTACAAATTGAAATCATATTTTAATTTAATAAATATAATTGAGTCATTTGTCTCATTAACCCAGTAAATAACTTATTAGGCCGTCCGTATATTTAACCCCAATCAAGGGTGTTTTACAAAGAAAATCTATGAGCTTTCATATAGTAGAAAAATGGACAACTTATAAAAACGCCCTCCAAATGCCCTAATTTATTAAAAATGCCTTCCAACATACTACTTATTACAATTACCCTTTTATTATAAATTTATGATTTATTAAAAATTCAAGTTACCCTCCTTTTTCACTCACGAGGGAACAGGGAGAGAATTAGGATTTTTAATTTTTATGATTGAATTACAATAGGTAAAATAGTCAATATATAATTAATATTTTAAAAAATAAAATAAAAACAAGTACAGTTTTAAAAAGTTAAGAAAATGAGGGCATTTTTAAGAGGTGTCCATTTGGGTTTTTCACGTAGTTTTCTCTAGAAAAACATACGTGGAGACATGGAAAATGATCCACAGGCAAAATCATGGCCAGCTCAATGCATGTTGCATAGTTGGTCGATTTTCTTTCCTCTTGGTTATGATTGTCTTGAATCTGAATGCCAACTTGACCTATAAGTGAAAAAAAGTTTTGCCTTTTTTTTTTTTCAATTGTGACTTCATCTGATTCACACATTGTAGGATCGATTGCCATGGGTTTTGGCAGACAACAAGGACCCTTCATGTTTCACACTTTGTGTGTTCCTTTGTTTTAAACTTCTTTTTGGTTGGTTAGGACTTAAAAGAATCCCAAACGTAAAATTTTCTTAACAGAAAAAAAAATCCCATTTCCAGTTTCACGCCAAACAATTACATTGCACAAACTTATGCTCTTTTTCTTCTTAGGGGGTAAACAGGAATGCAAGCAAAGCGTCACTATCTAAAATTTAGCCCCACATTTTATGATTTAGCTGTGCCATACCAAATGCTTTAATGGCGCATCAGAAAAGAAGGAAAATTGTCGTCCAATAGGAAGGCACAATTAGTCCTCCTCAGATTCCATGATACAAACCCATATGAGAAGACTCCTAGTCATTTGGTGAGTGGCCAAACTGCTCCTCTTCCTTTTCTTTTTCTTTTTTTTAATAAGATCTTAAGTTTGAATTAATCTTATCACTATAAACAAAGTGTATATATCATGGGTTAAATTATTTCGCAAGGGATGTGTTACCTAAAAGAGGTACATATTAAGTTTTTAAATCTTAAAGGCTGTTTGGTAGGGGTGGTCTTAACCATTTTCTCAGTTATGAACAGTATAAAGCTTTCATATTCTACAATAAAAAAAAGTTACTACAATGTAAAGCTATCACATACTACAGTGTTTACAATTCTAACCAATAATTCTAATCATCATGTCAAACACTCTATTAAAGCAGTATAGAGTAAGTATTTGAAGTTAACATATATTTAAAAGGTGAATAATTTATTTTTAGAAGTAAATATGAAAATTACTTTAATTATTTTAAAGTTGCTAGTTATGTTCTAAAATTAAAAAAAATGTTATTTATTATAATTTCTATAAAATTATCTAGATATGTCCTCCAATATTAATCCTATAACTCTTTTACTTTAGAAATAGAAAAAAGAAAAAAAAAATCCGAGGAGGGTAAACAGAAAGTAAAATAAGTGGCTTCAAAGGCCCTCTCACCCCACCACTAATGTGCCTACAATCATAGCCTCTCATTTGAGGGTCAAACTTGCAACCTATCATTCTTTTTTCTTCTCTCAAAGCAGTTGGATTTTCATTGTTAAAAAGCATCAAACATCAAAAATTTGGCATATAGGATATTGAAGAAAATAAGCCATTGCCAAATCCCATCATCTTTGCCCTTTTCATTTAAAACCCAATTAAAATAGGCGAAGACTCAACATAACTCGTCTCACTTTTCAAATTAATAGGAGGTTGGTCGATATTGATTTTTGTGACTTGGAGAACATATATTAAAAGTGTGTAAAGCTTAGGCCTAACAGAAGTACTCAGTTGGCCACACACTAAATTAGGTCTTTCATAAAATTATGGTTTGTGAATAGTTTTGTAGCTATACAATGCATTTGACTTGTTTGCTATTTTAAGAAGTCTTATGGTTAATTGATGGTCGATAAGGCTACTCATTCTTTGACAAGATTTTGGGTACGAATCAATCTTGTTGGACGGATTTTTTGAAAGAACTTAAATGATGGTTCAAATCCACCGTAGCATGTGCCCCAGTAGTCATCTGAACACCCACACTTGAGATAATTATATTATGAGTTGTCTTTTTTTCCTTAGCTCACTTGTTTGTTTAATCACAATTGTTTACCTAAGAACGTTAGAGTAGTGTTGGACAAAAATTTTGCTCCGATAAGTCCCATTATAATCAAAGTATATCAACAATCCATTTTATGACAAATTCATATGCTACTATTAATATTGAAGGAACTGTTTTCTAAAATTATCTGGATATGTCACCTTTTAAAATTTATTAAAAAAACAAAGTAGCTTTGAATAGTTTTAACCATCGGATCATGAATTTTGGTCTACCTTATACTTGATAGGATGGGAGGCAAGCTTCTTACCTCATACATAATAACAAACAAGTTTCTTCACCAAATATATAAAAATAATAATAAAAATAATAACAATAATTCTAACCCTATATGAGACTCATGGTATACGGCCACTAGCAGAGAATGAGATCATGTTTAGTTTACAGTTTCAGCATATTTTTATCTTATTCCCAAACAACATAAAAAAATGCCCCTTCAAGGCAAGACTTTGGGGCCAAAAACTAGTGCCTGAATTCGTTTGGGACTCCCGATGGTGACGACACACGAGTGCATGAACAATAAAATATAAATTAATATAATATCGCCAGAGCAAAAAAATAAAAATAAAAAAGAATATTACATGCTATAGTTTTCTAGTATTTGCCTGTCACTGTCTATCTTTATTTTTTCCTCGTTTTCTTTTGAAGTTTTATATCTATTTTTATTATGAATTTTAAGATTTAAAGTTTAAATAAGGAAAATTTTTTAATTGTTAAAAAAGGGTAAAATAATGGCACCATAATTATTAATTATAAGTTAAAAATAGTTAACAAATGTCACAGATTTGACAAAAAGAATAAAACTCCATTGGAGAATATTTTTTATCCGATTGTTGAATTTTAGTATTGTCATAAAATTAAATGATGCATTTTTGTGACGATTATGACCAGCAATGCTGATTTATGTTGCAACAATTTCTATTACCTAATGTAAGCAACAAGGATTATAGACACAGGCCCCAAATAAATACTGGTGGGTTATGATATCAATGCTACTAAACCTTATTTTTATCCACCAATTGGAGTTATTTGATTGCTTACGTGGCATACCCCAATTGGACAGCTAGAGTATATCCATCATTTTTTTATAGTGGATTTCTTGAAATCAATGGCTAATTTATTGGGTTTTGATTTTAATGTTCTAATAATATATGCTTGTTGGGTCTCTCTCGTTCCTGCAGTGGTTTCACTACTTTTTTGTTTTGACGTTGCCCTTTAACTTTGTTCCTTTCCTGTAGTCTTGGATTTTGGTGTCTTTCTTGGATACTTGGCTTAGTTTTATCTTTGTTGGAGTTACTTAAGAGAAAAAGAAAGAAAGAAAAATTCAAAAAAACAAAAAAACAAAAAACAAAAACAAAGGTTTTTTTTTAGGTTATTTATCTTTTTATATCTTGTATTTTATGTTTATTCAAATATTATATTTTTTAATTTAAATCTTATCGAATTTATACGTTCAGATTAGATTTAATGCATAAATTTATACCTTACTTCCATCAATAGTTGATTTTGACCTAATAACCAATTATTCTTAAGTAAAGTAGAGAAAAATTAACTTTCAAAAAATAAAAAGAAAAAGAAAACAAAAATAAAACACACCAAACACTTATTTTGAGGTTATTTTATACATTTTTCAAGTCGAAAATCTTAGTACAAAGTTTTTTTTAAAAATTTATAAAGTTATCTTATTTTTCAATTTGAGGGTATTTTTGGTAATTTTTTAAGTCAAAATGAAATATTAATTGAGAAAATGCATAAACTTGTGTCTTAAATTAAATTTGAAGATATAAATTCGATGAATCTAAAATCGATAAAGGGGCCGTTTGGTTTTGTTTTCAAAATAGATGAAAATATTTTTGATTTGAAAAATAAAAATTTTTTAAAAACTGTATTAAAAATGTTTTTAAAAATTTTACCTCTAAAAATCGTACGAAAGCATTTTAAAAATATTGAAAACAAAAACAAATGGATAAGTTTTGAATAAACTTAAAATAATAGGTATAACAGATAAATATCTTCTTTTTTTTTTTTACTAGTTGTCCCGTGAAGTACTTGGGAGCTGTCAATGAATAGGTTCCACAACTATTTGTACAAATACTGCCTACTTTACAAACTTCTAGAGCCATAGAAGGAACCTCAATTGTCTACTCCGGTTTACCAACTTTCTGCAGGTTTTATTACCCAAAAAAAAAAAATCTTTAGGCTCAGTTGGATTAAAAAAATAAATATAAAAAACTTTCTTTGATCCTTTTTGGCACCTATTACGAATTAAGACTTGATGGGTTTGGTAAATTGTCGAGTCTAAATGTCCGGAAAGCGATCAGAATTTGTGTACATCGTTTAGCCTAACTTAAATATAATAATTGAAATTAATATACTTTAATAAAAAATTGCATCGAATAACTCGGTTTTAAATCTTAAGTAAACAAAAGTACACTTTTAAAAATATTAAAGTAAATAACACTTTTAAAATCTTGTATTTTTTTAAATATTTCAATTTTTAATTTTACCTTCTCTTTTTTTCCTTCTCTTTTTTTTTTTGTTTTTATTTTTGTTATCTCGCAGTTGTTTGTGTTTTTTTCTATTTCATTTCATACAAAAATAAATTTTATTTCAATTTAAACGAGCTATTTACTAAACATTGTTACATATTGGTTTATTTATTTTTATTTCTAATTCATGATGAGCTAATTAATAATATCAAATGACAAATTCATCCCAACAACAACACTTAGTGACAACAAAAAAACGCTTATGACAAAATTAAAAGACTAAAATTTAAGTTAAATTTGGAGACATCAATTTTTCAGAAATCATCATACAAAATAAAAGTAAACATTCTTTATTTTTTTTTGAAAATAAAAACATATTTTAATTCTTCTATTAAAAAAAACATATTTTCTTTAGAAAAACTCTGCATGCCTGTAATGTGTGTCGTTTGGATGAGCAAAAGGGAATGAGATTGCAACAGTGGTGAAATTCGGTAAGATGATTGATGGAAATCCGGTGCTAAGTGACAGGATCAACAAAGATCAAGGGAAATGTGGCATATCGATAGAGAATCAGAGATCCAGGACTAGGTGAAGGTAATTAACTAAGATTTTGGGAGGGGTATCCTTGAGAATCTAAGGGTACCTTGGTAAATAGATTTAAATTAATGATTTAAATTATTATCTAAATTGATTTTATATCTATATTTAAGTTTTAATCTAAGTTTAAAAACAAAATCAATTTTGTTTAAAGAGACAATGAAAATAATTTTTTATTTATTGATAAATTTAATAAAATCTTAATATTAATAATTTTTAAAAATATACAATATAAACCTTAATTTTTTTTAATTACAGACACAATTAAAAAAAAAACAATCATTTGCACAATAAAAAAAAAAAAAAACAATCATTTTATTAATTAATTCCATGAAGATCTTGTTGGATGGGCAATGATAAGATCCAAGGGGGGTGGGGGCGCTATGATAACCATGACGAGGTTTGACGTTGGTTGGTGATTGCTCTCTTGCCCAATGGAGGTGACATGGTGGCAGGATTTTAGAATAGAAAAAATATTCCAATCCAGTCCATGGGATCATCAATCCCATAATTTTTGAGAGATTACTTATCCCTCAAAAATGTGATTACTTTAAAGTCTTTGAAAATTTTATCTATTTAAAGTTGTCACCAAATGAGTATATATCCATACATCTACATAGATCAAAAAAGAGAACTTTTGGCACGGGCATCCCTCCCAAAAAAAAAAAAACCAAAGGCTCTGCTAAGGTTTCTCTCTCTCTTTGCATAAGCACAACCTTTCTTAGGAAGGTCATAGGGCCAGAGTTTGACACCATTTTTGGACGGTTCTCCTTACTCCCGATCCCCTGAGGGTATGGTCTAACATCGTGGCATTGCTTTTCTTTGGTAGTAGAGCTATTTGCTCGGGTCTAAGGGATGTTCATGGCTCGGTAGAAAGGGTTTCTTTGGTGGATTGGCTTGTTTCGGTGGCTGTTGGTGGCGGCCTGGAGGCATGACGTACAGATCTGGTGGAGACACACCTTCTTGCTCTGTGAGCTGGAGGCTTTGGTTGAGTTTGCTTTGGCATTGCTATAGCCTTGGCGGGAAGATTGAGCCATAGTGATGTTGTTTTCTTAGGTTGGCAAAGGTCAGTAGCGGAGATCCGTTCAGGCTCTCCATTAGTTTTCTAGCAGATTCATGGAGTCTTCGTCTTCACTCAACGGTGGCTGACTTATCAATGGTGTCTTATTCGTTGATGGTTGGGTCTTACTTATTTATTTTTATGTTTTACATTCAGCAAATGAAATCGGCAATGTTTTCATCATTTAGAAATAATTGTTTTTGTGTTCTATTGGTTTGTTGTTGTAATAACAGAGGTGGTCTCCCCATCTTCTATTTTAAGTTTTTTGACTCTTCCACGAGTTGTTGTCCTCGGCGGCGTCGTGAAATGCCTCGGCGCTATTAGTCTCTCAATCTTATTCAATCAAAGTTGTCCACCTTTTATAGTTATATATTTGAAAGAGTCATGTTTGTGGTCGGTTAGTTTTGTGCCTCTTTGGTTTCGTCATATTGGAACTCCGCTCACATACTACTCCTTGAGCCTTTTCAATTGAATCTATTGGTGGTTCTAGTTTATTATCAGAGTTAGGTCGCTATATATATTGTGGTCTTTTGCTTATGAATTAGTGTTTGTATTATTCTAATTTGACATGCACTCTCTATTTTCAAAAAAAAAAAAAGTTGTCACCAAATGGACAATTTATCCATATGAGATTGATTCAAATAATTTATCTTAGTTTTAACCCTAGGCCCATGTAACGAACACGTCCTTTAGGTTTACTAGCATGAGGATGCCTCGTTAACACTTTTACTTTGCCTGATATATATATACATATACATATATATATATAATATTAAAGTATAATTAACTATGTTCCGATACAAAGATCAACCATCCAAACACCATTCAAAAAAAAAAAAAAAACCTTATCCAAAGACTCCTAGAAGTAGGACTCAAGAACCGGAAGCAACTTCCATAAAACAATACCAAATAGGCACATATAGTTTTGATATACAAGTATAATATAGAGCTTGGAGGGTCACAAGTTAAAATAATCGTGAAAAAAATAATAAAATAATAAAAAATAAAATGAGCTGTGTGCTTTGATATAGTCATCATTGCAGGCTTTTAATTCGATTCAACCCCATCGATCAATGCTTAGCTTATTAAACACTTAGTATTAAAACTAAAGAGCCCAGATCCTTTGTCCACTTTTTTTTGTCCAACCCTCTGTCTAACCAATGATTTTTTGGATGAAACGAAAAACTGAAACGTGTGCTTTAGATGAAATATTTATAACTTGTTTGGTAAAGTTAATTTCAACCAACTTTTCAGTTAAAAACAGCATAAAACTCTTAATTATTATAGTATAAAGAACAAAATTATTACAGTGTAAAATTTTCACATGCTACAGTATTTACAGTTCTACCTAATGATTCTAACCACAATACCAAACACCCTATTAATAGTGAAAATGATATTTAAAATTTCCCAAAAAAATAGTTTTTAAAAAAGGAAAGAAGCTTTGAACACGTTCAGCATAAAGAACAAAATTATTACAGTGTAAAATTTTCACATGCTACAATATTTATGGTTTTACCTAATGATTCTAACCACAATACCAAATACCCTATTAATAGTGAAAATGATATTTAAAAATTTCCAAAAAAATAGTTTTTAAAAAAGGAAAGAAGCTTTGAACACGTTTGGCAAAATTTTTTTTAGTTGGGTAATTAGGAAAAAAGGATTTTTAAAATACATGATATCTTAAGGAAAAAAAAGTACACAAGCATGTGTTGAACCAACAAAGGTTGAAATATCGTGTCAAAACACTAAAACAATACATATAAAGTTTTTTTTTTTTTCCAATGGACATACATAAGAAAAAATGTATCACTTGGGAAATTATTTTTAGAAGTATTTATTAAGGTTACGTCTAAGAAAATAATCTTGTAACACAACTGTGTAAAAATATTTAAATATGAACATATTTGGGAAAAAAATATAAAGAGTAAATTAGGAAAAAAAATGTTGACAAGAACATTTATGATTCTTTTAGTGTGTGGGTTTGAAATGGTGGTTTAGAGTTTTATGGTTTGAATCGTGGGTTCTAAATTGTATTGTTTAAACTGTGATTTTAAACTGACGTTTAGAATATAAAGGCTTAAACGAGAATTAATATTTAAAAAAATATGGTTTATGAAAAGAAAACGAGAATGTAAATGATTTTTACTATCGAAAATGATTCAAACCTTGTAAACTTCGGGGCGGGACAAAGTTTGGATTTTGGTGGGTTAGGGCGCTTTAAAACCGCCTTCATGGTTTGAACTGGCTTCAGTTATTACTCAACTAAACGTTAGTTTAAACCGTCTGTATGGTTTTGAACTGGCTGAACCTATACACTAAACGCCTTCTTAAAAATTTTTTAAATTGCTTTGGGTATAAAAATAAATAAAATAAAAAATAAAAAATGACTCTAGGGTTTCTAGCAGTGGCTCTTATTAGGACCATCTTCTAATTGGAGAATTGCGACCTTAGCTTCGCATCAGGATTGGACTGTCCCATTCTTCTGTTGTGTGTGTATCTTTAATGAGATTTAAAATTTTCCCAAAAAAAAAAGTTTTGAAAAAAAGGAAAGGAACTTTGAACACGTTTGGTAGTTTTTTCTAGTTGGGTGATTAGGAAAAAAGGATTTTTAAAATATATGATATCTTAAGAAAAAAAAAGTACACAAGCATGTGTTGAACCAACAAAGGTTGAATATTGTGTCAAAACACTAAAACAATACATATAAAGTTTTTTTTTTTTCAAAGGACATACATAAGAAAAAATATTTCACTTGAGAAATTATTATTAGAAGTATTTATTAAGGTTATATCTAAAAGAATAATCTTGTAACACAACTGTGTAAAAAATATTTAAATATGAACATATTTGAAAGAAAAATTCAAAGAGTATATTAAAAAAAAATGTTGATAAGAACATTTATAGTTTGTTTGGCGTGTGGGTTTTTAATGGTGATTTAAAATTTTATGGTTTGAACTGTGGGTTCTAAACTGTCTGAATGA
The DNA here is from genome assembly GCA_025403435.1 of Artocarpus heterophyllus. Lineage (NCBI taxonomy): Eukaryota > Viridiplantae > Streptophyta > Magnoliopsida > Rosales > Moraceae > Artocarpus > Artocarpus heterophyllus. The sequence continues at coordinate 10,235,872 of CM046352.1, forward strand.
AACTATAGTTTTGAACTGGCATTTGAAACGTAAAGGTTTAAAACGAGAATATCAAATGTAAAATGAGAATTGATGTTTGAAAAAATATGGTTTATAAAAGGAAAACGAGAATGTGAATTATTTTTACTATTGAAAATGGTTCAAACCGTATGAACTTGAGGAGAAGGCCAGACAAAACTTGGATTTTAGAGGATTTAAAACCAAAAACCAAAATTTAGATTTTAGGGCGTTTTAAAACCGCCTCTATGGTTTAAACTGGTTTTAGTTATTTCTCAACAAAAAGTCAGTTTGAACTGCCTGTATAGTTTGAGCTGGTTAAACCTACCCACTAAACGCCTTGTTAAAAATTTCTTAACTTGCTTTGGGTATAAAAATAAATAAAATAAAAAATAAAAATGACTCTAGGGTGGTTTCTGAAAGTGGCTCTTATTAGGACTATCTTCTAATTGAAGAATTGCGACCTTAGCTTCGCGTCAGGATTGGACTCTCCCATTCTCCTGTTGTGTGTGTCTTTAATTTTTTATAGAATTTTTTTGTTCCCTGAACTTAAATAAATTGGCAAGTTTGCCCGTTGAATTTTTAATTAACTCCCTTGAATTTCATGTAACGCTACAAAGTGTCCTAAAATCAAGAAGGTGATATTAAGACACCATTTATTTTTGTTATTAAAATTTTTGAAAATATTTTAACACGTTTTTCAAGAGAAAAATTTTAAAAATACTCTTAATATAATTTCTAAAAACAATTTATTTTTTAAAATAAAAATATTTTTATCTATTTTAAAAATAATATCAAATAACCTCTAAAATTTGAAAGAAAACATATTCACATACATGATGTGACATGCTGTAATCTCTTTTTTTTTTTTTTTTTTTTTTTTAATTTCAGTCTTTTACTTCAAACAAGCTTACATCACACACATAATGGCGTTTCGTCCAATTTTTTAACCATCGTCATCAATTTGAATGCGTTTTAAAACACTTTAATAAATTTAAAAAAATAACTTGCCAATGGCGAAAAATTTAAGAGTATGATGCGTTGAAACTTGAAACCAACTTTCAAATGCCATACAGAGTTTTGATTATGGACCTATACGGAAAATACAACCACTCGTCGCTCAAATTATGCAACGGCAAGGCAAGAATCGGTAAAAAAGAGTTTGATAAAATCAGTTTCAACTAAAATTTTAAATTGCTATACTATAAAGCTCTTATATATTATAATGATTAGAAAAAATGAAGTATAATGTAAAGCTATTACTTACTATAGTTTTTAATTCAAAACTTTTAATTCCAACCGTACTTTTTAAAGACTATAAATTAATGAGAGGATGAGAAAAATGTCAAATTTATAGTATATGTCAGATTTATAAAATAAACAACTTATTTATTATGTAAATAAAAAATATTTACGTTGTAAACAATAAGATAAATACATTATTCGCACCATAAATCTACTTATTGTATAAATAAGACTTATTTATACTATAAACAACGAGGTAGATAAATTATTTGCATCATAAATTTGACATTTATTACAAATATTTTTAAAATTTAACATTTATTACAATTAGTTTTAAACCATTTCTCTAAATTTTAGTCCCTACGAGTTAATTAAGTTGAACATTTTCATTTTCTTATGGAAATTTATCATTGCTAATTTGTCTAGGCAACGGTTCTGCCGCTCTACAAAACTAATGGGAAAAGGTCACAAATTATGGTCCAAATGTGACACTTCTTATTATTAAACAATTACAATCCTTTCCCTAGAATAAAAAGAGTCCAAAACTTAAAAAAAAAAAAAAAAGATTAAAGCCATGTTCATAGCATGGCAGTTAGTTTTGCTTTATGAAATATATATTGTTTTACAACTTTATTATGAGGGTCGTAATCTTGCTTTTTCCGTCCAAAGTACATAATGACAAAGAGAATAATACGATCAGAAAAATATAAAATACCGGATTTTTTTTAATTTATTTGACGTATAAACCAGTCTATTGTGTCGAATAAAATAGACCTCCAACAATTTGAAGGGCTAATTCCGTGGGGATTCCGACTCATGGACAGCTGTTTTCGTAGTATTAGAAAGTTTATTATTGTTTATGTCTTGCCCTTATATTTATTTTTATTCTTATTTCATTTTTTGTTTTTGGTGAAAATGTCTTGCCCTTATTAGAGATGATTCCAACGTCCAAAAGGCTATGTGTCTTAAACCTTTTTTAACCCCCAAAATAGGGAATCTAACATCGGTGGATTTTTATTTTACAAGTTATTTACCTTTTTGTACCTGTATTTGATGTTTAATTAGACAATTTACTTGACATTTTTTTTATCTTGTTAAATTTATACTTTCAAAGTAGATTTAGTACATAAATTTATATCTTTTTACTATTATTCTTTAATTTATCCAAAAAATTGCTCAAACAACCCTAAATTGAAAAATAAGAGAACTTAAAAAAAAATTTATATGTACTAAAATTTTTTACTTTAAAAATGTATAAAATACTCTAAAAATAGGTGTTTTGTGCGTTTTTATTTTTAGTTTTTTTCTTTTTTTTTGAAAGTTTTATTTTTTACGCTTTTACTTAAAAACTATTTGGTTATTTTAAAGGTGAAAATAAACTATTAACTGAGATAAGGTCTAAATTTGTGTATTAAATATAATATAAAAGCATACATTCGATGAGATCAAAAACCAAAAGTATAGTTTTTGAATTAACCTAAAAGTGAGGGCATGAAAAGATTAATATTTCTTTTTTATTTTTCTCCGCTGAACTTATCGATGGATGTTTGGATAAGCAAATGATGTCTTTTTGTATAAACATAGTTTTATTTATTTTAATAAAAGAGAAGTGCTAACTGTACTCTCTTTCTCGGTCTCTTTTGTAGTCTTTCCATTAATTGCTGGACATGTGGACTCTACTATTTTATTTTCTGCTTAAATAATCATAAGTAATGTTAGTGGATTCCACGTATCAAATAGTGATTGAAAAGAGTGTAAATAAGAGTAAGAAAGAGAGTGTTGCTAGTATTTCTTGCAATAAAAAGTTTTTATGGGGTTTGTTCATGAATTTGTGGACCAAAGAATACCGTATAGCCAATTGTAAGTATGATACAGTATCATTTGAAGAAATAACAGAATTTTGGTGTGGTAAATAAGAGAAAGTTTGATTTTTTGGGTCCTTTTTAACTAAATATAGTATTTATGGACTAAAATTAACTAATAAATCGCGTAATATTTATTGATTCAATTAAGGAGTAAATTTCATATTTACTAAAGAAATCTGGTTATTTTTTTAATCATCCCTAAATAGGACCATATATTTATTTGAACAAAAATAAAAGGCAATTTCCTACCATATTTACATGATATATATATACATACATATATATATATATATATATATATATATACTTGCATAATTTTCTCACTATCCAATGCATATAGCAAGAGGCACACCATTTTTTTTTTTTTTTTGCTCAACAAAATTGCAAATTGTCCAAATTGACACGCATAATAAATAAACTTCCAATCTTATTCAGAAAAGGAAAAAAAAGAAAAACCTTCCAACCTGCAATGCTGAGGGCATTCAGATCAACTTTCTTTCCCTCTAGTTTTCTAATTATAATACTAGTCCGGGTTAGCTCAAGCTTCACTAATTCATTTCACAAAAAAAAAATTGTTATCTATCTATCTATCAATATATGTTGTTGAGTATTGATTTGTCTTAATATTGTCAATGGGGCATGAAATATGGCCACTGATAATGTTGTGATTTAAAATTAGGATACCTAATCTGTGAAGGGAAGAGATTAAAAAACAAAGATTGGATTTGAGCATGCAATTTTCCACTACAAGATTTTTTCAATATTGCATGATGTTAACTATACATTGCCTAAATTCCTCATGACATAATGGAAAATTACATCAGCAAAAAGAATCAAAAAGTCACATTTCATAAACTTGTGGTGGGACTCTATTTGCTTTGCGTTTTCACACATTATAACTATTGGAGAAATCCCTTCAATTAATTAATAAGAAAAAAAAAAAATTGCCTGGTTTTGTGACGTGGGAATTAAGACTTTTGCAACCTAGAAGCCTCATAAAATCACAATGCAAAAGCAAATTATTTCCTGGTTTTGTGATGTAGGATATTGGTCAGACAGTTTATGTAATTACTTTTTTGCTCAATTATAATCTCAGAAATAAAGGCTCCGATGTCGATCCAAGTCATCCAACCAATGGTTTGATTAAATAATTCATTTATTTATTTTTGTTTCTTACTTACTCTTCGTTTGACATTTCTCATTACCTTGTATGACATATATATGACATCATTAATTATTTAATTAATAACAATATTGATTCAGGATATATAATACATCATTAATTATTATTATTATTATACAATTTTAAGTTATATTATTGTTGTTTTGTTTTTTCATGGTATAATATAATACGTCGCACAACTACTTAAAAAAATTATATGCAACGCGTCAAAGGTATAATATAATAAAACATTAAAATTTCAAAGAATAAAAATATAATATGACAACTTATTAAGGCACGTAGAATCAAGGACATACAATACATATATATATATATATATATATATATATATATATATTACTACCAAACTATTAGGCCATTTGAAAGAACAGTTTTAATTATTAATTACAATTATCAACAATATAAAACTCTCATATGTTGTAGTAAAAAGCTAAACTATAAGTTCTTACAGTTATATTTTTTAAACCAAAACTGTTAGTTTCAACTATTCTTATTATTATTTTTTTTAACTTTGTGGTGGAGGCTTGAGTTCTACGTCTTATGAGAAGGTTGGGTATGAATTTAAGACTAAATTTTGCATGTAGCCACTACATGTTTCTATTCCATTAGAAAATAGACAAACCATTTAGTTATGTGATGGGCCCACATATTAAAATTGATTTAGATAAATCGTATTGGTCATGTATACATCATACCATGCGCATTAAAAGGGAAATATGAGGTTTGTATTGATTGCAACTTGCAAGAAAGGATCAAGCAATTTCCACAAAAGTTGAAAAGGCCCCAAAACTTAAAAAACATTTTCAGAAGCCAAGCTGTAAAGCCAAACTGTCCCCATTGAATGAAATTGAAGGAAAATAACAATAAAATAAAAAACAAAATAGTATAGAAACGTGTGCTTGGAACATCTTCATGTTGTTGTTCACACAAAAGACCCAATTTCTCCGATCCCTACCCACCATCTTAAGCAAAAATGTTCACAAAAAACCCACTAAGTGGTATGTGGTTCACGTGGAGTCAAAAAAGTGCCTCACTTGTCATGTAAGAAATAATCAAAGCCAAAAATATTATAACGTATAGTTGGATTTAATTAAACTTTGACTTATTATTGTGTTGACCAAACGAGGCATGACACAAGAGGCATGATAGCGTTACAAAAATATTTCAAACCCTCAAAAAGCAAAATAGCACGATAGGCATTGACATAGTTGAATAGTGGAGAAATTAGACCACAATAATTGTACAATATTTTCATACCTAAAACTTAAAAGCAAAATCACTAAAGGGGTATTTGACGATTGTGGTCTAGATCGTTTTTTTTAGTTATAAACAATGTAAAATTTTCACATGCTACAGTAACAATAAAAAATAGCTATAATGTAAAGCTCTTACATGTTACAATAAAAATAATTCTAAACAACGGTTTTTACCACCCTACCAAACACCCTATAAATAAACCAATTATTATGAATAATTAAGTTATTTCCAAGGGGATAAATTGTCTAGGAAGTCTATGGTGTATGTTGTATGGCAAAGTTGTATTGAAAAAGCGATTTCTAGAATCACTTTCATATTACTTGAGTTCACGGCAAAAAAGTATTTTTTAGATAATCAAAGCTCATTTTCCAAAAATGCTTTTTATAGGATATTTAAAACATCAATTTTAACCTATTAGTTATAATCATGAACAGTGTAACGCTATCAGCATTTATAGTAAAAATTAAAAAGTTATTATAATGTAAAATTCTCACATGTGACAATTTTTATAATTAAAATATATGTTCAAACTGATTCTTCCTACAAAGGTTAAAAAAATTGTTGAGTACACAAAAAACAACAAATGCATTATGCACCTACGGGCTAGAACCAAACCACTAATACCAGCAAGCTCTTTCCTTTTTGTTACGTTTTTTTTTTTTTTTTTTGTTTTTTTTAATCGGTCAAATAGGCATGAAATAAGGTAAAAAAAATATATGGATGAGCTGAGTGGTAAAACCGATTGATTACCTTACATGAGTTAATGTTAGTTACAAGAAAAGAATGAAGAAACAATCCAAATACTAAAGATTAATTAGGTAAAAATTCCCCTAAGAAAGGTAAAAACTCGCTTTAATGGCCCCCTAGAAAGTTTATATCGCTTAAAAGTAAAAGCTCACTAACCAATATGGTTTTTATCGCTTAAAGCTTACTGACCAGTTTACTCATAATTATGAAATAAATGGAAAAAACATGAATACAAATTAATGGATAATAAATATTGTAGTGATTGGTCCAACTAAATCTTTTTTTACCATTAAATTAAAAAGAAGATTAAAAATGTTGAGTAGCCATAAGATGACCAAGTGCATTTGGATTTGCTTGTTAATAAAGGTAATGAATGAAAATCATGGGATTTTTTTAGGGAAAAAATCATGGGATTTTATCATTGCAAAGTAACTCATTTTTTCCACTTTGCAATGAAAAATAAAAAAAGAACATTTTTTATGTCCCAAAAAAAAACTCATTTTTATAGCCTGAAACAAGCAATATAGCTTTGTACACGTATGATAGAATGAATCTATTCTCATAGAAATAAAAAGAATGATCCATATAATATGGAAAGTTATTGTCAAGATATATACTAATTGAGAAAATCTCCACAATTATTAACTCTAAAAAACAAAAAATGAAATACACCATTTTTTTTTTTTTTTAAACTTTCCAAGGACGTTGAAGAACTTGGTAAAATGTGATAAAAAAAATTAGTTTAAAAAAACGAATTAAAAAGATTGTTCACCATACAACCAAAGGTCTATCTCCCAAGCAACGTTTTGGGTAAAGAGAGTCAACGTATAATTTAAGACTAATAATGACAAATAAGGATGCATATGCCAAACGAGAAGTTAACTGCTACATGAAAATTTCTAATGTCTTTCCCCCCCGCCCCCCCCCAAAAAAGGAAAAGTTATATAATGTCTTCATTTTAGGGGGAAAATTCTAATGTATAATAGTTATTTTTTTTTTGACAAACTAATGTCTATAGTTATGTTATCCAAGGAAAAATAAAAGAAACATGGTATCTCTTTATTAAGCTCTTTTTTTTTTTTGACAAACTAATGTCTAGCACATTATTTTTGATAATGGTTTATACTTTTTAGAGGGTGTTTGAAAAGGTGGTGAGAACTATTGGTTGGAATTGTTTTTACTGTAGCATGTGAGATGTGAGAGCTTTACACTGTAACAATTTTTTTATTGTTACTGTAAAATATGAGAGTTTTATACTATTTATAACTAAAAAAATGGTGTAAATTATTAGCTATCAAACATAAGGTTAAAAGTTTGAGGACATTTTTATTAGATTTAAAATTTCTCCTTTTAAAATTTTATTAAAAAAAAAAAAACAAAAATTTCTACTTTAAAATTTTTTTTTTTTTTTTTTTTTCTTTTGGAAGTTGAAATATCTTTAAAAAAAGATTCTGCTAAAAAAAGCAAAAAAAAAAAACACAAAAAATACAAAAAAAGGAAGGAAAAAAAAAGCGTAAAACAAAGTCAACTATCTTATCTAAGTAGCTATACGACCGGCAGTAGTGAAATACCGAAAATACCCCCAGACACTCAGAACACTTCTTCTTCCACCCAATGCCAGACATCTCATCGTCATCATAATCCTACGACTTTCTTTTCTCTTTTTTTTTTAATACATAAAATTAAAATTTTATAATAAAAAACAAAAACAAAAAAAAAAAGGAAAAAAAAAAAAACCTTAACTCATGGGGATGGTTGGACCCAAGTGAAAGGTCTTTTACCAAACACGCCCTTTTCCTTCCTTCCTTGTCTCCTCTCTCTCTCTCTCTCTTTCTTAAATTTCTTAGATAAAGACCCGTTCTCTTCCCCATCTCTCTCTCTCTCTCTCTCTCCAAAATTAACGGCACATTCTCTCTCGTTCTCTCTCTTTTCTCTCTCATAGTTTTCCCGGAAAACAGAAATTTTCTCGTGCTAGAAAAAAAAAATCCGTTCTTTGGATTTGAGGAATGGTGGTGAAGATGATGAGGTGGCGACCGTGGCCGCCGCTGATGACGAGGAAGTACGAGGCGAGGCTGGTGGTCCGCCGTCTGGAGGGCTGCGATCTGGTGCTCGAGGCCTCAGGTGGAACCGCCTCCTCGCCGCCGGAGCTGGGGAAGTTGACGGTCGAGATTCGCTGGAAGGGGTCGAAGACGGCCCTGAGCTCGCTCCGGCGACCGGCCGTCAAGAGGAACTTCACCAGAGAGGTTGAGGCACGAAACGGCGTCGTCGATTGGGACGAGGAGTTTCATAGCGTCTGCTGTATTTCCTCGTACAAGGTTAAGGAGGACAATGTGTTTCATCCTTGGGAGATCGCCTTCACTGTCTTTAATGTAAGTTTTTTTTTTTTTTTTTTTAATTTCTTTTAATATTTTTTCTTTACCTTTCTTTGTACGGATTTTTAAAATAAATTTTTTAATTAAATTTTGGTGTTGTGAGTTATTATGTTGTGAGATCAATTAGTGTTGATAATGAATTTGTGAATTTTTTTCCGTTGGAAATTTATGCTGAAAATTAAGGAAAATGGAGTGAAGCCTGACATTAGTTGTGATTTTGAATGGTGATTTTTTTGTTGTTCTTTTTTCCCTGTAAGAGTGAAGGAAGGTTTTTATTTTTATTTTTATTTTTATTATATATCTCTGGGCTAGATGTTGGTGGTGTGTTAAATCTACAATTTGACTTGGTTCAAGTTCTTGGCTATTGGGTTTTTTGGAAGATAATTTGGCTGTTAATTTCTGTGGAGAGTTGACCGTTGGGAGTTATGAAGAGGTTTTTACTTTTGAGAGCGATATATGATTCCATCTTCGGTTTTTAGGATCTAATTACTCTTGTAATTCCTTTGATTCTCAAAGGGTACGATACGATTTCAACTGTGGCTAACCTGCATTTCTTGTTAAATCCAGGGTTTGAATCAAGGGTCCAAGAACAAGATTCCTGTTGTTGGTACAGCATTTGTGAACCTCGCCGAATTTGTGTCGGAAGCTGAGCAAAAGGAGATTGAAGTAAACGTCCCCCTTACATCATATGGCGGTGCTGCCGTGCCTCGTCCCACTCTCTGTGTATGTGCTCCTATTCAACGTTGCCAATTTTCTTTTGTTTTGCTTGTCTAATTGTAGCCATTTCTGTTGGTTTCCCTACTTTTATCATCTGTCTGAAGGTCTGCATTTTCTGATTTGAAAGCTTGGTTGAATCTTGCAGTTATTGCTCAGCTTAGTGGAACTAAGAGCTGCGCAGGAAACTGCCGAGCCAGTGCAAAGATCAATCGTGCCTGCTCCTTCACCTCCTCGATCAGGAGAAGCTGTTTCTACGGAGAAAGATGAGGTTTCAGCTCTTAAAGCTGGTCTTAGAAAAGTAAAAATTTTCACAGGATATGTCTCTTCAAGGAAAGCCAAAAAGGCATGCCGTGAAGAAGATGGTAGTGAAGGCAGGTGCTCGGCCAAAAGCGATGGAGAGTATAACTACCCGTTTGACTCAGATTCCCTTGATGATTTCGAGGAAGGCGAATCAGATGAGGGAAAAGGGGATGCAAGTGTTAGGAAGTCATTCAGTTATGGAACACTGTCTTATGCAAATTATGCTGGAGGATCATTTAACTGGCCTACGAGGAACAATGGTGAAGATGAGGACTGGGTGTACTATAGCAACCGTAGATCCGATGTGGGATGTTCACATGTTGAGGATTCAAGTACATCAGTCGCTGAGCCATCATTACCCCAAAGTTCAAAGCGCAGCTTGCTGCCATGGAGGAAGAGAAAGCTGAGCTTCAGGTCCCCTAAAGCCAAAGGAGAACCACTATTAAAAAAAGCTTATGGGGAAGAAGGTGGTGATGATATTGATTTTGATCGTCGGCAGCTCAGCTCTGATGAATCTCCATCTGTTGGGGTGAGACTAACAACATATCTGTTTTCCATTCCTTTCCAGCTTAACGAAAGTGAAAGAGGGAACACAAAAACCAACTTTAATATAGCTGCATAATGTAGTGTTATTTCCAATTTTTAGCATGTCATATATAAAGTCCAATTTGCTGGTTGTCTGACTCTTAAGTATACTTGATTATGGAGTGCCTAAAAGTAAAAATGAGATATTTTTGCAGGGGCACAAAACTGAAGAGGATTCTTCTGCAAATCGGTCGTCAGTTTCTGACTTTGGAGATGATAACTTTACCGTTGGCAGTTGGGAGCAAAAAGAAGTAACAAGCCGTGACGGACATATGAAGCTTCAAACCCAGGTCTTTTTTGCTTCCATTGATCAGCGAAGTGAGCGGGCAGCAGGCGAGAGTGCATGCACAGCTCTAGTTGCTGTCATTGCCGACTGGTTCCAAAACAACCATGATCTCTTGCCCATCAAATCTCAGTTTGACAGTCTGATCCGAGAAGGTTCTTTGGAATGGAGGAATCTCTGTGAGAACGAGATCTACAGGGAGCGATTTCCTGACAAGCACTTTGATCTTGAAACAGTCCTACAAGCCAAAATACTTCCCCTTTCTGTGGTTCAACAAAAATCCTTTATTGGGTTCTTCCACCCTGAGGGGATGGACGAAGGTCGCTTTGATTTTTTGCATGGTGCCATGTCCTTTGATAACATTTGGGATGAGATTAGCCGTGCTGCATCGGAATGTCTATGCAGTGGGGAACCTCAAGTATATATAGTTAGTTGGAATGACCATTTCTTCATTCTCAAGGTTGAACCAGAAGCATACTACATAGTTGACACCTTGGGGGAGAGGCTCTATGAGGGCTGCAATCAGGCCTACATCTTGAAATTCGACTCTAACACGGTAATTCACAAGATGTCGAGTGTTGCACAAGGATCAGATGACAAAACAGCAGGCGATCAGCAAATTGTGGCAGCGGCTGTTGAAACCAAGAACCAGATGGTCAATTCGAAGGAGGAGAGTGCTGTAGTAGAGGCATCAGCAGCCAAGCTGGAGGAACCGATGGAAGAGGAGATTGTTTGTCAGGGGAAAGACTCTTGCAAAGAGTACATAAAGAACTTCTTGGCTGCAATTCCTCTAAGAGAATTGCAAGCAGATATGAAAAAAGGACTAGTGTCATCCACACTCCTTCATCAAAGATTGCAAATCGAGTTCAACTACACTCGGTCCTTGCAACCACCACGAGATATTCCAATAGCAGAAGCGATCTCATTTACTCCTCAAACTACAGAAGTTTCTACTGCAGAGGTTGTTGCTCTACAATCTGCGAAAGTTTTTATAACAGAGGTTGTTGCTCCAGAAACCACGGAAGTTTCTTGTGTAGATGTTGCACAAACCACCGAAGTTTCTATGACTGATGTTGCCATGTAGAATATGAATTGCAGGCAGTGTGTTTTACTCTAACCTGTTTGAACTTTTCTTTTTCATGGACATTTCTAATGTGAGCTGGGTTGACAAAGAGAGAGTTTTAAAGCTTATTTTTGGTGCCCTGACAGGGTTAGGATTGTCTCGTCAAAGTTAGAATGGAAATGAAAAGTATGTGTAATTTTCCAAATTTGAATCTTTTTTTTTTTCTCTATTTGCCTCTTTAACTCTGGTGTAGCAACTTCCTATAAGTTTTTGCCCTGTAGTTGCTCTCGGGACTTCATAATCTGTACATGCACCTTTTCTACCAATCTAGTCAATTCATACTTGTGATATTTTTATGCATTTTTATTGCATTTACTCAAAAGATTCTCTCCTTTCGAAAGTTTTGAACTCTTTCCATTTAGACCTCAGGGAAAGTCCAAACCATTTTGCAGCTACTTTCTGGTTCCAATTTCCCATATAAATGACCATTTTTCTGACTCTTGGATTTGATAAGAGAGGAATCTAAAGTGGCTTTCATAGGATTCTGGTTTGCTTGCAGTATCAATGATTAAACACAGATATTCCAATCCCATTTCTCTGTTTTTTAAAAGCTGTTATGATGAACAAACTTTTCACTTTAGGGTGAAATAAAAGAGTAAATTAGAAAAGAGAAAGGGGGCAGGCTTTCCAAGTTTGGCCTACAACTCTATCAAAAAGATTCTCTACAATGGATGTTGTTGGGGAAAAATTCAATCCTCAAGTTTCCTCTTTGATTCCCCAAGGCACTTTCTTCTTCTAATGGTACCCAGTGAAAGAATAAACTATATGAATTCTTGGCGAGGGTTTCTTTGGAATAGCAATGCACGTTCAGAATATACTCTCCTCTACACTTCACAAAACAACTTTTGATTTATTCCCATGAACCTAGTGCAATGAGCTGGCGATTTTTATTTTTGCTCATATTAAATGGTAGATGACAGCTTTTTTTAACGCCCAGATCATTTCTTTTCATCGTGACGTTCCGAAAACATAGAAGGTATTGTATTTTCCTTACAAAGTACATAATTTACAAAGCCTTTGATGGTCCCTCGGCCTGATCGCCCAAATTGACAGCCCAAAGCAGCGGTGCATAAAAACATGTTTCGAGTTCCCCTCCAGTTGTGTGTTTAGAATTAGTTGTAGTTATCTTCATTTGCTGGATTTAGTCATTTGCTTAGAATGGGAACAATGATGACAACTCTGATGATAATTTACAATAATTAAACAGATTCAAAAATGACCCGTCCAGACAAGACTTGTTTAGTTTAATCCATCGTGTTGTTATCATCTTAAGTTGACTTTTCAATGGAGCCCAAATTATGGTAATTGAACTTTTAAGGGCTTCACTTGACAAAAGTCAAAACCATCTCGCTTGAATGGAGACCGGTTTCGTTTAGAAACATTTTAGACCCTATCAACAGATAGAGGTCCTCAAGGGAAGATTTTGACGAAAGGGCAAAAAAAAATTTCAAATTGAGTAAAAGTCCTCTTTTTTTTTGGAACAAAAAAAACATGCTTTTCTGTGCAGGTAAACTGTCCCAGTTTTTTTTAAAAAAATAAGGAAAATGATTGTAGCAGGATAAGGAACCTCAACATGATGAAAAAAAAAAAAAAACTGGAACCGTTTTGATATCCAAAAAGCCTTTTTTTTGGTGCCAAAAATTGTCCAAAAAAAAAGGGTCATTGACCATTTTTTTTTCTTTTCAAAAGGTCATTTTTAAAAATCCCCCGTCTTCAAGGGAGAGAGAGCCGAATAACAGTCAGGTAGAGATAGAGGTCTGAGGCTGGTGGGCCGACTCGTCACCGGTCAGCTGGCCTCCAAACTTCGTTAGGGGAGTCTTCGCCAGCCGATCTTCTTCATGTTGGAGAGCGTGTCACCAAGAGAGAGAAGTTTTGCATGGGCCGGTGGACGAGAAAGGAGAACAGAGAAACCATAGCTCCATCGCCGACCAGAGATCAGATTTGGGGAAAGAAGCACCACAACCATTTGCGGCTATCGTGGGACACGCGAAACTCACCCAGATTTAGTCTGGGTCTGCTAGGAAAGGAAGGGGTTCGGGATGGGGTTGCCGTGATTTGGGTGGGCTTGATTGTCGCACTTCGTGCCTTGGCGTTAAGGAACTTGTCCATGGGTGAGGTTAGGTTCGTGTCGCTGGGAGAGGAGGCGGTGGCTCTGGCTTTGTCATGGGGAGGGATTGAGGCTTCAGGGTGGAAGGCGTCAAGGGCACTCGGGTTCAAGGATCGTAGTGAAGATGGAGTCTTGATGTTGAGTTTTGCATTATGTGTGTTTTTTGGGTTCACTGTAATAAAACCGACGACGTTCTTGTCGATCGGTAGTAGTTTAGATTCAGTGTTTTGCTGGTGTGTTGTAATAAATGAGGTGGTGTTCCTATCTCTTAAGAGTTTGTATATTCCGTCCGGATTGGTTTGAGTTGGAGTTTTTGTTTCTCAAGATTTGAGTCTAGGAGGTGTCAATATTAGCCTCAGTGCTAGTTAGTAGTGCCCCTTGGTCGATTGGAAACATTCATCAATTTAGAGGGCGGTGGATAAAGAGCCACATTGTCTTAGCCTCCAATCAACTGTGAGATCCCATCGAACGAAAAAATTAGGCCAAAAAGAGCACTTATGCTTATTTTTAATACGTCGATATATTTTTTTGTTTACGGGTTTTCTGCGTGTGTTTGTCACTTTGAGTGTTCTGAATTTATTGATGAATCTGTCGACAAAGGAGAGGTTCTACTCATGTACTACGGGGTCTATCATTAGTTCTTTGCTTTGTATTACTTTTACTAATTAAGTGCAATGAGTTATCCGTAATTAAAAAAAAAAAGAATCTTATTTAAGAAGCATCCCCTTTTTGCTTGATTTTGAGTTTACATATGCATAACTTGTGTAGTTCACAATTCTTTTAAAAAAATTATGCAGTAGTCAAGAGCCACTAAATGCAACCATACTATTTAAATAAGACAGCACTTATGATATTGTTTAAAAAACCTTATTTTGCTACAATTGAACCTTATTTTGCAAAGCGAAAGTGATGGTTAAGTCCATTTATGAAGAATAGGTACGATGGACATTGAAGGATCTTTTAGTATTGCATTAAAAGAATGGGCATAAATGTTTTCTATTTAGTGAGCTTTGTGCCTTATATAGTTCTTGTAGTAAATTGTAAGTAGATATTCAAGTTGACTGATCAAGATGGTCCAGTGTCTTATGATTGGAATACTAGGGATTTGATTTTGAGAACGATTTTTGTACATCAAAAGGTCCGAGAAAAACTAAAAGCTACACATGAAAGGCATACTAACACAAGCGGCTAAAAACACTCAAGAAAGGCGATTTGGTTATGGTGCATTTTCGCAAGAATCGGTTTCCAGTGGCTACTCATTCCAGGTTGCAGGCCAAAAAGTATGGCCTGCATTGCATCAAGCATAAGGCCAACAACAATGCCTATGTCGTTGAGCGACGACTACATATGAACGTCTCCAACAAGTTGAATGTGGCTGAAATGAGTTCTTTTTAGGGTTATTATCACTTCAAGATCCCATGTTTTAACGTCACAATGGTGTTCATATTGGGGTTTCTTCATTTTTTTAAGTTGTTCTTTTTATTTTCTCTTTTAGTTTTATGAAATTAATTTGGAGTTTATTAACAAAGCAGTGTTGGAATTTTATCTCCCAAAAGCACAGTTTAGGTTACTTAAATGATATTTTGAGAACCTACAAGATATTTTTTAAACAACAGGATACTATATAACGTTTCGTTAAAAAACATGTATCAAAATGATAAATAACTCCGCTCTTTTTTAATAGCAAACATTTCATTGTCGTTTCCTACTAATTGGAGCCGTTTCTGTTATTTATCATGTTGCTGATTTTCTGGTTATACGCTGCGTTTTGGACTTTCTTAGTATGCAGGGTACAAAGACCACTCTTTCTATATTGGAAAAATCTTCAGAAAAGCTCACGAGCAAAAAACCAAAAAAAAAAAAAAAAAAATGCTACTATATTCTGAAAAAAAAAAAAACTACTATATTCTGCTAACACATAGCTCTATAATCTTCTTTCCAAGCGTTTTTCTTTTTCTCTCTAGAGGCACAAGTTGTTTGAATCTGTCATTTTCTTGCGTAAGTCATGAGAATTGCGGGTTGGTTTTGATTTTGATCTTTTTTTTAAACACTTTATTGGTTATTGCTGAACTTGAATTTGTTGTAATGTTCCCATAGTTAGCATTCCTGGAAGAATATTTCCTGTAAATATTATATTATACAGCAAAAGCCCATGTGAAGATTATGTTGAAGGTGCAATGAAGCAAGCTTATACCCCTCAATCTCCATAACACAAGCACTCCAATTGAGCTTCTCATTTTTATGACTGGCCAAGTTGGAAATTGAGGCAGCTTGAAATTCCTTAGCGGAGCGCATGGAACAACTTATCTCATCCTCAAAAGAAAGCATTTCCAAAGCTCTTGATAGGGATGGACATCGGATCGAAACTAGCTTTTTTTTTTTTAATTTTAATTATACATTATCCAATTTAATCCAATCTAATAAAATTTCATTATAGTCCAACCAATCCCATCCAACGTTTCTGCTGCCATCCAATCTAATATCTATTCTTTTGAATGATTGGATTAGGTTTGGGCTTGGACTTAGATCAAAGTTTCTTAAATCTCCATTAAAAATATTTAAATTTAAACATGCTAGATTTTATAAACCATCAATCATCAATATAAAACCACATTCATCATAAAAACAAAGTGGAAAATATAACTAGTCTAAAAAATGAATAAAAATAAATAAATAAAATCCCTAAAAACCAAAAGAAGATAAATAAATTGTAAGCTGTAACTACAAATTAACTATTCTCAATTTCTTGTTGTGATGTTGAGAAAAAAATTAATCTCCATATCTAAGCTTAGAAGTGAACAGAGGCGATGCTAATGACTTGAGAGATTCAACGATATGGGAGGAGACAATGTAGAGAAGAGTCTAAAAGATGTTTGAGTTAGACGGTGGATGAACTTAATGCGATGGGTCTTCAACGGCTTTTGAAGCACAACAACTAGGGTTTTCTTGTTGAATTAGTCAGCTTTTTAATTAATTATTTTATTTTAAAAAGTTCTATGTTGCATGTGTTAATACCTTAGACGTGAACAAGACAAGGATAGACTTTTTCCATTTTTCTATTTGAAAAAAAGTATTACAGATATATATCTACATGTAATAATTTATATATTTATATATAATAGATATGTATTAGATTGGATCGGTTTTAGTAGAGCTTTAAAATTGAAATCCAATATACAATCTAATCTAATTGAATGTGTGAAAATTTCATCAAAGTCCAATCCAATAACCTTTACATATCCAAATTTTTTTAGATGGATTGAATTAGAATGGATTGATTTGGTTGAATGTTTTGGAAGATTGGATTATTTGCTCACCTCTAGCTCTTGATACCCTCTATATATTCACAGCTTCCCGCCGACTTGCTAGCAAAAATATTTGAAAACGCTAAAGATGGAGTACGCAAGTGTATTATGGCCACCAACTTTACTGAGGCCTCTTAAAAGTGGATGAAATATTTTTTTTAGCACGTTTAAAAATATAGGTTCGAATCAAAAAGTTTTAGTTTAAACTAATTTTGTTAGTATTTTCTCTCACAAAATTTAAATTGTTATATTTCCTACAGATGAAAAACATGCTAGAAGAATTGGGCCACGTACATGTTACCAATTGTTTACACGAATGAAGTGCTACCAAGTCCTATGCCAAAGATCTGAACGACCAACCTTGGGAACGTAACACGGGCCTATTTGGTAGTGTTTTTAAAATAGGTAAAAATAGTTTTGTTTTAAAAATAAGAATTTTTGAAAATTATACTGAGAGTATTTTTTAAATTTTTTGTTCAAAAGATGTACAAAAAAGTTTCCAAAAGCTCCCAAAACAATACCAAACAAAGCAACTCTCTCAAATCCCTTTTTGTCGACAACTTACATTGATTTTGATTTCGTGGATCCACCTCCTCAAGATGATATCTTAAAGGCCATGTATTAGTTACTGGTGTTGGGTGCTCTTTACAACGTCGGAAGCTTGACCAACCTCGGTTCGAAAATGGTGGAGTTTCCTTCCCTTGGATTCCCCCTTTTTCCTAAGATGCTTAGATGAGATTTTGACTATTGTTTCAATGCTTTCTGTTTCATCATTATTCTTATGGCCCAAAGACAGGGCAGAGGAGAGTGATGCTGCAAGCGAGACTTCTTCATACAAGAGTCTGACCATTTAACATTCTAAAATGTCTATGAGCGAGCCATAGAAACGAAACAATTATCAAGAAGAGTGGTATGAAGACCAGTTTTTGCGTGTCCAGAAATTTATCCACCGCCAGAGTGTAGAAAGGGAATTGCTTGTCTTTGATTCTCCTTTTATAGCAAAAATCATCCCAATATTTTGAAATTTCCTTCGTCTGTTAATACATGCCGTCAACATAGGTATTGATGTTGCAATTCTTGTCTTGGCTTGAAAGTCAATGACTTGTCCTTTCTTAGTGAATAAAGTGATACGCTTCCGATGGCAATCTACTGTAGCATAGTATTTAGCTAACCAGTCTATGTCTAGGATTATATCAAAGTCTGTCATTGTTATCACATATAAGTCAGCTGATAGTCTATGGTCTCCTATCACTACACACATGGATTTACAAGTCATAGAAACCTCAGCTAAACCACCCATTGGGGTTCTAAGGGCTAACGGGGAATTACAAATTTCAATCTCTAATCAGCAAACAATATGAATATAAATAAATACGTAGCACCAGTATCAAATAACATATGAGCCCATGAATGAGAGATATGAATCATACCATTTACCACAAAATTGTTAACTTGCTTTGATTGATCGATAGTAGCTATAATAGCATAAACCTGAGCTCGTGCTTTCCTTTATCCACTTTTCTCTTAACTACTGCTTACATTATAATTTCTTTCTAGGAAGTAAGGCCTTTGATTTGCAAAAGCCTGCAGAGTTGGCTAAAAATTCCAGCTTTGTTGAAAACCCGATCCTTGTGGCTGTTGTTGGTAATAATGTTGGGGTTGGAGTCCATGGGGTTAAGCCACTGAAGCATGTGAAGCCGGTGTGGTCTGTTATGAAACTGCACAACTTTGATTTCTTCCCCACATAGTAGAACTAGAGTGGGTATTCTAGGGTCCACCCAGGGCAAAGGATGACTGTGCTTGGCAATTTGGGCAGTTTTGATTCAGATGTACTACCTGTCTACAATCGTGGCAAGCATATGGTTGAAAATGTCTGCTACTGGAGGACCCACTACTAACACTAGGGCCATTACTTTGTGAAACCTGTCCTTGGACTTTTCTTTCTTATTCATCTTCCTTTTGCGGCTACCAGATCCTTTATACTCCCTATAAGAATTATTCAGTTTTGCTTCCACACGTTGAGCAGTAGTAACCAAATCAAGAAAGTCAGTTGAAGCAATTAAAGCGATCATGTGTTGAATCTTTGGTCTTAAATTGTTCTGAAACTTTTCGCAATGGGTTTGTGGATTACTCACACCCCAGGATTATCACAACACAATTCTATATATCGAGCATGGTACTTTGCTACTGTCATGTCACCTTGGGCTAGATTATTGAATTCTCATAACATCGCTTGTTTTATGACTTTAGGGAACATATGTTTTCGAAAATAGCGTCTCAAACCCATTCCAGGTGAGATTTGGTACATCGTAATTGTCTTTCTGTAAGTCCCACCACTCTTTAGCTTTACCCTTAAATACATACGTAGCAAAGTCAACTCATACTCTTGTGGAATCCTCAGAGTCTCCAGTTTCTTCTTGATAGCTTTTAACCATTATTCAACCATTTTTGGGTTAGGCTTCCCTATAAACACATGAGGTTTTTGCTTCATAAATTCTTTTAGTAGGGTCAAGTGGAGTTGCTCAGGATCTCGAGCCCTTGCAAGTCTTTGTACGCTTTGAAGAGCTTGAAAGATTTGCACCAAATTATTTATTTCTGGAGCAGCTGGTTGAGGTTGTTCCGTCAGTTGGGGTTTTTCAGCTGTTTGTGGTTGCTCGATTGGTTAAGGTTGTTCAATAGATTGAGATTCTTTAATGGTTGCAATTGTTCAGCTAACAGAGGTTGTCACCTTAATATAAAGTGGTGCTACACTTTTTAGGTTTTTTGAATCTAGGCTCTGATATCAAAATCTATAATGCCCCTAAGTGGAGGTTAGTAGTAAACAGTAAATTTAGAATAAATTTTACAACAATATTTCAAAACATTAAAAATAATGCCCATGGGTCTTTCAAATAAAATAAAATAGAAAATATTTAAATAACAAATCACAGCTTATTGTAGCACCATTTATTAAAATACAATCATCATTATCCCTATACAATGCCAAGTCGTTAATTTATTTTTACACAACCAAACAACAACATTTTAAGAGGCTTACGTATGCAATTGAAAATACTTGTCAATATTAAATATTCTGACAAGTCACAAGTAGTCTTGACATCTATTCCTCATCGGATAGATAACATTGAACACCACGTGAGAGGTAAAATGATAGGGGTATGAGCTTCGACATACCTAGCAGGAAAACTATTAACCAACACTTGGTTTTATTTATTTTCGTGCTAATCCTGCAAAGTTTGTCCATTCTTGCAATCAATTTATTTGCATAGTATCAGAGAGTGGATGCATAACATATAATATTATCAAGTTTTATACCATATAAATATAATATAATATTGATTATCAATAACAAATTTACCTAGCATCCACAAAACTTATTCCAATGACACATTCTTTCAAGTCATCATGAAACCCACAAAGGCCGCACTTTACAACTCATTTGTCTATTTACGAGTTATCGAGCGAGGGTACTTGATGCCTCGAATCTTCCCCAAACAGTTCTCATTTAGTGCATTTTAGGACTTCTGATCCAAGGAATTGCCACGGCTCCCCCTATTTTCCTTTTAGGGTTTTGTATGCAAAGATGTAAACGCCATCCTATTATGTAGTTCAATTTTCTCACTATTAAACATAGTTTGTTTAACCTGACCATGCTTTCTATATCACGTTATTTTAAAAATTATGTCAAATCAATTCCGACCACATTGTATATTGCAAGAGGGGTCTACATTTATCCATATGATATTCATATAGTAATAACAAAAAAAATAATAATAATTAATTTTTCTTGACAATTAAAATCACCAAATTAAATTAAATAAAACCCATAAAAGTGGAGTAATTGAATCTCTACCTCTTTGACTAGATTATCTATAGATAACTTCTAACTTGTTATTGCCACCATGTATGCTCCAAATGCATTCTTGACCCTAATTTATAATAAGATTAAATTTAACTAAAATAGCTATATCATAATTATGCCAATTTATTATATTAGTGTGCCTTACAAATAATTATCATGATTATCATAATATGCTTACAATTATGTATATATTTTTAAACACGTAATTTAATTTTAATAACAATTACTTGGCTCATATTCTGGTCTAAAATGTTCTGAAAATGATCTAAAACAAAATAAGATAAAAATACAATATTTTAGAATAAAACATTTGAAATAAAAATTTTGTATTAGGGTTGGGTCGGTCTGACTTATAGTCTATCAAATAGCAATAAAATTTACATGGAAAAAGGATCAGTGAAATGGTGGAGGGCTTGCTAAAGTGTTAAGAGGCTGTAGGTTTGAGTCTTATTGAGAGCAGGTTCCTAGTAATATACATTTTCTGCTTGACAAAAAACAACATTTAGTTTTCAAGACTTGTAATTTTTTAAAGAAAATGACATGTTTTGAAGAAAATGCCACTGTTCTAGAAAATTTGCACAAAACTCGTCTTCCTTGAGTTTTTCCTCCATTTTTGATTTCTAACAACTTTTTAAGCATAAATTCAAAACATAATCCATATATAATTAGAGATGCAACAATGGGTCGAGGCCTACGGGCCGGCCCAGGCCCATCCTACTACAGTGATGGGTTAGCCTGACACTGTTCAAGGCACGGCCGTATCCATAAATACTGGTGGGCTAGGCTGAGCTGGCCCGGCCAGTCTAGGCCCATAATGGGCCAGCCTATCCCGGCCCATACAAGCCCACAATGGGCTAGCCCGTCGGCCTAGGTTGGGCCAACCCGTCTAGGCCCATAATGGGCGGCCCATCCTGGCCCATGTAAGGCCCATAATGGGCCAACCCACCAAAGGCCCATTGTGACACAATTTCATATATATATATATATATTTAGATATGTTTTTTCATGTTCATTCACGGGTAAACATGGTTGAGTATGACCTTCTCCTATAAAAGGCCTCACACATCACATCATAGCAAGTTTTTTTTTTTCTTTGTAGGCATGCTTTGCTTCTTCTAAGACGCAAAGCTGAGACGAGGCCTCACATATCATGTTACAATAGGACAAAGCCCTAGTGTCCACAATTGCAAGTGAACAAGTATTTAGTTGTAGTTGTAAAGTACTTAATGAACAACATGCACGTATGAATGACGATATTCTAGAAGCTGTAATATGCATCAAAGATTGGGAGATGCTCGTAGAAGAAGCCAAAAAGTTCAATATGATTGGGTTGATGACTTTGAAAATTTAGACATTTCTGATATTCCCATCGGGAGTAATACATTGTATTTATGAACATTATTTATTTTTTATATTTTTTTTTGTTTTTAGTAATTTTATAAACATCTTATATATAATTATCCCAATTGTACTTTTTTTTCCTTACCAAGATTTTGTCCCACTAGGTTTTTTTTAGAAAGGTTCTTAATGAGGCAATTGTAAATAAAATATTCCTTTTTATTTCCCTTAACTATTCAAATTTTTATATTTGTCAACTTGTTTAAAAATTTAAAAATAAAAAATAAAAAAAATTAAAAATTGCATGCTTAGATGGGTTGTTCCATTTAAACCCACGATGGACCAACCCATTCAAGGCCCAGGCATGGCTCAACACGGCCTACGGCACGGCCCATGTAAAATTGACCTGCGGGCCGAGCTGAATCAAGGTAATTCTAATATAGGCCGGCTCGGTCTGTAGCCCGCGTAGGCCTAAGGAGAACAAGCCGGGCCGAGTCAGCCCGTTCTTGCATCATTATATATAATCAACTGCAAATAGTAGAAACTCATTGCCACATATTTACATACTTAAAACAAAATAGATATCCAAGTTTTAAGTTTGAACAATTTACCTCAAATCTTTGAAGATACTTGAAAATCTCAAGCCACCGATGGATCTTATAAGCTTTTGAGCAAGTTTGGCTATGGAGGTTTTGATTTCTCTGAGTTCGTGAGGAGAAAGAAGAAATCTGGTATTCTTGGTTTTCTTTCTTTAAGTCTCTGTCTTGGTGTTGCCGTGAAGAGGAAGAAGAAAGGCGAAGAGAAAGAAGATGAAAAAAAGACAAGGACAAGCAGGAGAAGTAGAGAGAGAGAGAATGAAAAAAAAGTTAAGAGGGAAAGAAATCAATACCCGGATTTTATGAGATGTTGTCTAAATTTGCTTGAAGAAGCAGCCAAGGGAGAAGAAAATAGATAGAATAAATAATATAGAATAATTTTTGATGCAACAAAATTTTAGATTGGCATATTAATATTTAAATTTGATATAATTATACCGCTAAAAATAACGGTGTTACATGTACATTCTTAAATTACTAGTGTTGTTCATCAAACCTGCCAGCCAACCCAACCCAGTTGCCTCACTTGTTAAAACAAGTCCCATGTCATCAGATGACTTAGTATTTTTATTAATTGACGTTTTTGTTTAGGTTTAAACTATGTGAGACTTGGGTTTCTTTTACCCTTTACATGCATATCATTCTTATGTTTTAATTCAATCCTGTCTCCCTCTTTTTACTCGTCCCCTCCATGTCCAACATTATGGTATGTTAATCTATTGAATTAAAGCTTCAAGTTCGTTATAAAATCGATAAAAGAAGGTACAACGAAAAAGAATAAAGGGTCGCAAGATTGACTCAAAATTTTCTACCCACATGCCCGGCCACTACACATTTGGGTGGCTTTTGGTTTTACTTTTTCAAAATCTATTGTCCTCCAACCCACCCGCCACCCGCCGAACCACCCCAAGACGCTGCCCAAGGGTTTCCTGTGAATGAAGTCCTATCAATGGTTTAATTTTTGTTCCTGCCTGTCTGCAAAACTTAACAAAGCTTTAGACCAAGCCAAGAAAGTGAATAAATGAAGCGATAAAGATATACAAGTGTGAGACAGGTGCTTCATATAATTCACATTTATTTACTTCCTAACCTATTGCACGACTTCTTGTACGGAAGATACTAAATATTGTGACATTAACTTTCAATTTTTAATTTTCAATCATTAATCAAGATGAATCTCATGTGCAAGGAGTGGAGCCAGAAAAACTAGCCAAGGGGAACGAAGCATATGCTAACATTTTCAAGAAAAATTAAATGAAAGAGATATAAAACTGTAGGGGGTGAAACATAATGTCAAGGAGATGAAATATAATTTTAAGGAACGGAGTGTAATTTTTATGGAATTTTATATACAATAATAAAAGAAAAAAATTCAAGGGATGACCACCCAACCTCGTCCATGTGTAGCTCTGTCCCTACTCACGTGGCATCACATAAGAACATTAATGTTTTAAAGCTAACAATAGGCATTTGTTTCTACTTAATTTATGAAGAATTCTATAGCTATAGTGTCTTCTTCTTCTTCTAGCTTATTACAAGAATAGAACTTTAAACATGGAGGCAAAAAAAAAAAAAGAAAAAAAAAAAGATGCCTTGAATGTCCCTTTAACATAAAGTTGTTGGCGTGAATAATGGTTCATCATAAAACCCCACACCCATACCTTGTTGCAAAGCCTTTTGTTATACATCTTCAAATAATGACTTTACCTAAAATCAAAAGTAAGAGCCATGTGCAGGCTCTTCCCCACCTATAATAGTTGGAAAACAAAACAATCTTCACAACATTATTGAAGTTCTATGATAACCATCATTTATTGAGAAAATTAATCAGACCATGTGGATATAATATCTCTATTATAAGTGTTACCAAAAAGAAAAAAAAAACATTTTCTTATATTGACATCCTTACATAAATTACAAGCTTCCAAATTTCTCCAACAAGCTAACACAGCATAAACTTCGAGCATTAATGTTACAACTTTCAAATTGAGCAATGTTCTTAAAACGGAATTCAAGAACACTAAAAGTGATCATAAGTTAGCTGTTCTTTTTCAGCAGCAAATGACACATTTAACCAAGCCATTTTCATTGCACTCTGGACATCTAATGTAGCAGACTTTATCATCGTTCTCACCATCCGCGGCCACCTTGCGGCTTCCATTGCAGTTGCAACACACGGAAAACCGCACGTTGGCGCAGCCAGTGCATGGGGAATTGGACGGGGCAAGCGGGATTCCCTCCAACAGCTTCTTGAGCTTGCCTTGCTCGTGAAGGACTCCCACAACTTCATCAGCTCCTCCAATGTACCTTCCCTTGATAAAAAGCCTTGGAGGAATGGTTTTATCACCCAAAATCTTCCATAATTCTTCTCTGAATTCCTGGTGCAACGACACATCCCTCTCCGAAAACGACACCTTGAAACTCTCTAACAAGAACCTTATGGCGTTACAATCCTCAAACGTTTTTCTTATGCCCTTCAAGCTTGTTGTGTATAGAACGACCTTGTCACTCCCTCCTGGTGGACATTTCTCTTCAAAATTCAACAAAGCTGAGTTTATTTCATTTGGGATTTCTTGGTTCATTGTCGTTTCTTTGAAAAACGACACATTGCTGTCTTTGAACTTCATGGTGGGTGAAAGAGTCTCCTTGTCATGAACAGGACTGAACTCTGGTCCCAAACCTTCATTGTTAAGATCTTTAAAGTGCTTAGACAACCCAATGTTGTCGACTAGATTCTCCTTCTCGAAATCTTCTTCTCCGCAATTCGATGTCGTTTGCGGACACTTCTTAGTAGGGAACTTTTCTTTTGCAGGAGTTAACTGAAAGACTAGGCCTTGTTTGAGAGTGCCTATTGCTTGTATGGTCTTCAATTTCTTGAGGAGTTTCCCCTTCATTCCATTCATATTCTCTCAATTGGTCTAGTTCTTAGAATTGGATGATTAATTGCATGTGAGGAGTAGGACAGGCCAAAAAAGAATGTGAGGAATGAAAGGTGAGTTTTGGATGGGAATGACTGGTGAGGGAAATCAAAGGGACATCTAGCTTGGTGAAGGGTCTATTTTGGCAGGAAAGTGGAAACTAGAAAGCTGTGTTTTTTAGACCCTTTTTAAAGTTGTGAATGACCTCTGCATAAGGTGGGGACCAGTGTCTAATGGGGGGTGGGGGGGTAATATTTTGGCATACCATTTTTTTATTTTTTTATTTTTAAAGATTCGTTGACCATTGCCAACCACTTTGGTCTTTCAATCATGGCTTATGATTACTACTGTTTTTTGCTTGGTGTCAAACAATCTAACGGCTAAGATTTCACATCATCAATACCCATGCTTTCACCATACCTTGACACGGTGTAACTTATGTGGTTAGTTGGCATAATTTTGCATGAGGGTGTTTTAACAGGGGAAGAAGATTCATAACGTCCTCATTTTATTTTATTTTTTATGTGCCAATGGCTCAATGTCAGCCTTTGGATGATTGAAAAAAAAATAAGCCGTTGAAAAATTTTCAAATAATTCTTTTAATTATTAAGATCAATTTTTCATTTAATGATAGAGATTTAAGCCGCATGGTACATTGTAAAAAGTCTTATTATCATTATTAATATCTAAATTATATGCATAGTGACACTTAGTTTTTGCACTAATTTTAATTTTAATATACCACTCCTTCAACTTCTGTTTTTTTGATAATTTTTGTCCTTGACCATAAAATTGATGATGGATTCCTATAATTTTTTTTTTAAAAAAAGATGAATCATGTTTCTATGACATAATAACTAACAAGTTTTACATAAAAAGTTAAATTACATGCAAATTATTCTTTTCACTAGCGTTAAAACTCTTTAAAACTGTAACATTTTACCCTTGCTATAACTATTTATGTAGAATTTTTAGTTACATGCGATAAAGATGTGCTTATTTAGGATAAATTTCAGAAATCATTTCTATTTTAATGATGGGATTAAAACTACCAAAATCAAAAGTTCACGATTAATAATAGCAAAATTAAAAGTTCAGTGTCCACGTTATTACACTGCTCATAGCACATAACCAATACCAACAACACTAAAAATATTTGGGTTAATATAGGACCACAAAAAATGGTGACAGAGGGACAAGAGCCATGATTTCGTTGCAATTGACCAAAAGCACCTTTCTTTTTACCTTTCTTTTATCAATTGGAAGCCTCGGGATGACAACTAAAGGAATAAACTTTTTTTTTTTAATTTTATTTTATTATCAACGGATGCGACTTTATTTACACTAATGAGATCTTACACCGCAATTACATCCTGTTATCACGCCCATAACCTTGTAAAGGCAATTCCATCCTAACTATTTTGTTAGAATTGTTATAGTATAAAGTTCTTATATATTATAATGTAAAGCAAAAATAAAATGTAGTATAAAACTTTTATATATTATAATAAATTGGTTTTAACTGTATTACCAAATGTATCCAATAATGTTAAACACAAGTTCGGGACTCAAAAATCTTTCAAATTGTTTGTGCTTACTCTTGCTTTTTTTATTTTATTTTATTTTTTATCAACAACCAAAATTGTTTGTATTTACTACTTACCTTGTAATTGCATTAAAGCAAAGTCCCATTTCAAGTAGCAGTTGAGGGATAGAATGGATTGGTGAAGATATATAAATTTGGATAGCCGATAATAATGTGCTTTGACAATCGGAGTCTTAGGACGACAACTTTAATTTTAACTTTCACCGACTCTTAAATTGTCATTTTTTTCATTCAAAAACGCAACTTCTTCTTATTATTTGATATGACAATCTTTTAAATACCTATCAACAAAAAAAGACAACTCAACAATTAGTATAAAAAAGTTAAGGTTTGAATTTGGGTACCTAATATAATTCTTTTTTTATATATAGAGAGTAGGACAATATAATAAAATATAATAGAGACAAATGAGAGCATAATCTTTAAATGAAAGCACAAGTGTAATTTTTTTATTGAGTATAAATACAAGCATAATCTTCATAATTAAGTAAGAACACAATAAAAATTTTTTGACAAAAATTTTTTTCAACATCTCATGCGGGGACTGTGGCCCCATATGATTATCACCTTTAAGATGAGGAATAATCCAATTTATTCTTGAAATAGTTGTGCTAAAGAAGGTAGTTGGTGCAATAGTAAATTGCAAACAACAAAGTAGGAGTTGAGTCTTTACATGGTCCATGGAAAAAAAATGTCGTGCGTTTGTCCTTTTATTTTCTTTTAAATAATTTATAAAGACAACAAAATGCATATAGACCAACAAACAACCAATGCACTAACTATCTGCCACTGATGATAGAAGTCCAATGCTGAAATCAAAGGCAATGCATGTCAGCTCCTGATTCTTTCTATCAGAATGGATGTGCCATCCAAAATATGAAACATCAATAACAAGTTTTCCTCCAGTGATTGTTAAAGAAACAACAATAAGAAAAGCAAACTATATTATAAACCAAAGTTTCCATTCGGCATTGTTCAAAGCAAACTATATTTTCTTTTTCTTTCTTCTTTCTGATATGCCTTTCTTCTCCTTTCTCTTTCATGTTACTTTCTCTAATGCCTTTCTTCCTAACCTCTCTGCCTTTTGTCCCTACACTGTCCATCCACATTTGGATTGAGGCCTATTATTTGGCCTTGTCGAATAGAAATTGAATGTGAGATCCTTGAAAAAAAACCCTCTTTTTTGGGGTTTTTTGATCTGCCTAAGCAACACAAAAAGGACTGACCGAAGTCACATTATTCATTTGCTCGTTCCAATGTCAAACCACTTTGGAGTGAGTTTTTAGAAAATATTGTTGGGTTTTTCTTTTACCTTTTCAACCGATGCCGGAGCATGTAGTAGTTATTAGTAGGTTGAGTAATTTTGGTAGAAGTTTAACATGTCCCACATAGAAAACATAGTTTGGGTCTTATGTTAAGAACAGTCTCACATAGAAAGTGCATGGAAAACTCCTTCCTATGGCATGACCATAAATACCCTTAGTGGGGCAAGTATAAGGCATCAAGTTTTGAACAATATAATTCATTTCTTTCTTGAGTAAGCATTGCTTATTCCCTTTAGGCTCTCTCTATTTGAGAGTAAGAGGTTTTAGTAATCCTTGGTTTGGCCAACCAAGGTGGTAATTTGGCCACTTTCCACCATAGTAGGGTTTCTCCACATCAGCACCATCTCATCCCCACGTCATTGCCATCTTACTTGCACTCATTTGAACCTATAAAATGCCCTTTAGGCTCTCTCTATTTGAGAGTAAGAGGTTTTAGTAATCCTTGGTTTGGCCAACCAAGGTGGTAATTTGGCCACTTTCCACCATAGTAGGGTTTCTCACATCAGCGCCATCTCATCCCCACGTCATTGCCACCTTACTTGCACTCATTTGAACCTATAAAATGCCTCCAAGACGCCAAAATCCTCATCAAAGAGATGTTCATGAGCTCAAGGTGGTGGATTTACGCCACCAAGTCCAAGAGTTACAAGAGCAACTTGCAAGACATGAACAAGCCCAAAATCAAGCTCGAAGTGAAAGAGCCAGCAACGAAAGTTCTAGCCAAGAAGAGGGCAACATCAACCCCTTCCATCAAGAATATTAGTATGATGAAGAAGCACCTAGGCACCATCCGAGGCATCCTGCTCATCCCCAAGATTTAGGTATCAAAGTTGACATTACTAAGTTTAAAGGTAGACTCCATCTTGATGACTTCATTGATTGGTACACTATGGAAAGAGTATTTGATCTCAAGGATATCCCAGGTGAGAAACATGTGAAGCTTGTTGCCATCAAACTAAAGAAGTATGCCTTTATTTGGTGGGAGAATCTCAAACGACAATGAGAAAGAGAAGGCCATTGCAAGATCAAATTTTGGGATCAAATGCGTCGTGAACTCAAATGTAAGTTTCTTCCAGAACATTACTGCCAAGACATTTTTATTAAACCGCAAAATATGAGGCAGAAAACAATGTCGGTAAAAGAGTATACAATGGAGTTTGAAGAGCTTCTCATGAAGTGTGATGTCTATGAACTGGAAGAACAAACTATAGCTCGTTATCTCGGAGGTCTCAATATTGAGATTACAGATGTTGTTCAGCTACAACCTATTGGAGTCTGAATGATGTCATTTGGTTGGCATTGAAGGTTGAGAAGCAACGATCTCAATGCAGTGCGATGGGCTCTTCTATGCCAAAGGAAGCAAGCTTTAGTCGTGAGGGACAAAAATCGGCACCTCCTCCAGCTCATAGAGTAAGTCCTTCAAAACCCTTTTACAAGAATGAAAAAGAAGTTGTTTCTAGTTGTAACAATTTGAGAAAATGCTTCAAGTGCCAAGGATTTGGACATATTGCTTCTGATTGTCCACATAGAAGAATTGTTTCACTTGTTAAAGAAGAAATTGTTGAAGATCCTACTGAGGAAGAAGCAGAAGAGGAACTGGAAAATGAAATAGAAGTTCCTGCTGATCACGGAGAATCTCTTGTAGTGTGTCACAACCTCAGCACTTCCATGATGACAGAAGATGAGAGTTGGCTTCGTCACAATATTTTCCACACAAGGTGCACATCCAAAGGGAAGTTTGCAATGCTATCATTGATAGTGGAAGTTGTGAAAATGTAGTTGCCAACCACATGGTGGAGAAGTTGAAGCTTCCAACACAGATGCATCCTCACCCTTACAAACCACAGTGGCTGAGAAAAGGAAATGAAGTCAAGGTAACCAAGCGTTGTCTTGTTCAATTCTCTATTGGAGACAAATATTGAGATGAAGTTTAGTGTGATGTCATTCCAATGGATGCTTTCCACTTGTTGTTAGGACGGCCATAGCAATACGATCGTCAGGCTCTTTATGATGGATACAAGAACACCTACTACTTTGTCAAGGATGGAGTGAAGATTATGTTAGCTCCATTAAAGCCTATAGATTGTTCGATGAATCAAGAATAGGAGAAAGCTCTTGTCACTGGCTCTAGCCTTGACAAAGCTTGTTGAGAGCTAAACTTGGCATGCCTCTTACTAATTTGTGAGGAGAATGAAGTGTCCTCCCTTCTACCTGAAGACGTCAAACCTTTGATCAAAGAGTTCTCTAATGTTGTACCAGATGAAGTCCTTCATGGGTTGCCACCGATGCGAGATATTTAACATGCCATTGATTTCATTCCTGGTTCTGTTATTCCAAACAAATTGGCTTATCGCATGAGTCCACGTGAGCATAAGGAGTTGCAACGCCAAGTGAAGCAGCTTTTGGAGAAGGGCCTGGTAAGAGAAAGTGTTAGCCCTTGTGTAGTCCTAGCTTTATTAGTTCCAAAGAAGGATAGGACATGGCATATGTGCATTGATAGTCATGCTATAAACAAGGTCACTATCAAATATTGCTTTCCCATTCCTCGACTTGATGATTTGTTAGATCAATTGCATGGAGCCATTGTTTTCTCCAAAATTGATTTATGAAGTGGCTATCACCAAATCCAAATGCGAGCTGGAGATGAATGGAAAACTACCTTCAAAACTTGTGATGTGCTGTACGAATGGACAATCATGCCATTTGGCCTCCCCAATGCACCTAGCACATTCATGCACCTTATGAACTAGGAATTCCACCCTTTCACTAGCAACTTTGTAGTGGTCTATTTTGACGATATTTTGGTGTATAGAAAAAGCCAAAAGGATCATTTGGAGCATCTACGGCAGATCTTTGAAGTGCTTAGAGAACAAAAGCTTTTTTCTAGCTTGAAGAAATGTGCATTCCTGATGGACAAAGTTGCATTCCTTGGATATGTGGTCTTCAGCCAAGGAATTGAGGTAGATCGAAGCAAGGTTGATGCTATCATCAACTGGCCCACTCCTGAAACGCTCCATGAAGTTTGAAGGTTCCATGGGCTTGCCTCATTCTATCGATGCTTCATCAAAAATTTTAGCTTTATTGCGGCTTCACTTACTAAATGTTTAAAGGAAGACAGTTTCACATGGAACTCTAAAGCATAGAGAAGTTTTGAAGAGCTGAAAGAAAAGATCACTCATGCTTGCCCTTCCTAACTTTGAGCTCGTATTTGATGTTGATTGTGATGCTTCTAATGTAGGTATCGGAGCTGTTCTTCGCCAATAAGGACGACCAATAGCCTTCTTCAGTGAAAAACTCACTGATGCAAAGTTGAAATACTTAACTTATGATAAAGAGTTTTATGCAATTGTACGTGCACTGGACTATTGGAGCCACTACTTACTCTCGAAGGAAATCATCTTGTATTTTGATCATAAAGCCCTCAAACATCTCAACTCTCAACATAAACTCAATCGACTCCATTTCTCTTGGAGTGAGTTTTTTCAAGCCTTTCCATTTCTCCTTAAGCATTAATTTGGAAAGCAAAACCAAGTAGCCAATGCTTTAAGTCGCCGTCGAAGTTTACTCTCTACCTTACAGTTGAAGGTTGTTGGCTTTGAAGTTGTCAAAGAGATGTATGAGGAGGATGTTGATTTTGGTGAAATATAGAAGCTTAGCTCTCAACATCTTAACTGCCAGTTCCACTATAAAGAAGGGTTCTTGTTTAAAGGTAATTGGCTATGCATTCCCCAATGTTCTTTACGTCACTCTATCATTTAGGAAGCTCACAGTGGAGGATTAGCTAGACACTTTGGGAAAGACAAGACTTTAGTGCTCGTGAAGGAGAACTTTTATTGGCCTACGCTGGAAAGAGATGTCATCCGACATATTCAAAGGTGTCACACTTGTCACATCGCTAAGGCTGGAAAGCAAAACGCTGGTATGTATATGCCACTACCAATTCCTGAAGCTCCTTGGGAAGATGTGAGTGTGGACTTTGTTATGGGTTTACCAAGAACTCAGACACAAAATGACTCAGTAATGGTAGTCGTTGATAGATTTTCTAAAATGGATCATTTTGTGCCATGTCACAAAAGTGACGACGCTTCTCACGTTGTCGATTTATACTTTAAGGAGATTATTTGTCTATATGGAATCCCAAAGACCATTACTTTGGACTGAGATGTCAAGTTTATTAGTTATTTCTGGCGAACTCTTTGGAGAAAAATTGGGACTCACTTACAATTTAGCTTGGCAAGCCATCCACAAACAAATGGACAAATGGAAGTAGTCAACAAAAGTTTAGGGAATCTACTATGGAGTTTTGTGGGAGAACACATTCGTCAATGGGATCTTGTGCTGGCATAAGCGGAATTCTCTTACAGCAATTCTACAAGTCAAACCACTAGAAAATGTCCATTTGAGGTATTGCATGGAAGGTGTCCTTTTAGTCCTTCTGACCTTTTTCCATTACCCACTACTTGCAAATTTAGTGTTGATGTTGAAGAACATGTTAAGCAAATCAAGAAACTCCATGAAGAAATTCGAGAGAAGATTATCCGTTAGACTTCAAAGCATTAAAGCCAAGTCAACAAGCATAAAAGGCCGGTTCACTTTAAGGAAGGAGACTTGGTATGGGTTCACTTGAGGAAGGGACGTTTCCCTCTTTGTCGAACAAAGTTGTCTCCTCAAGCTGATGGACCATTTCGAGAGCTAGAACACATTAATGATAACGTTTACAAGATCGAGCTCCTTGAAGATTATGAAGTTTCTGTTAGACAAGTATGCCGTAAAGAGTAAAATGTTGTAATACGTTTTTGGAGATATTTTATCAATAAAGAATTTATTTATTATTCATATACCAATAATTGTCCTTTTTACGTTCATATTTATTGAATATATGATAAGCAAACAAAAGTCTGAGACTGTTAGTCTAAACATTTGAAAATCAGGCATATGATGGATAGATTATACGGAAAATATGATTCTAAAGGTCGGGGTCTAAATCATAAGATTCGTAATCGAGGGAATAAAGTTGGGAACTTTGTTATGCTGTCTATATCCTTAATGGGAGATGGCTTGTCTTAGCCATCGAAGTTGGACTCTACGAATAGAAACATTGGTACATTATCATAGATGACAATGTATTGGATCGGGATATAAAGTGGAATTGATTTGGATTAATAATTCTGTTTGGGTAAATCAATTCACTTTAGGCAATCATGTGTATTTTATTCTAATCCTGAAATGAGTAATGAGCCCATTGTCTTGACTTATGTTTTTTGATGTACCAAAGGGTGACATTTTGATTTTGTCATAGTACACATACCGGTACGTTGGAGACATGACTCTTGATAGTGTAGACTTTTTATTCATAGATACGGAATCCATAACTCCATTAATGGAGTCAATGATATCCTCTTATATGCGTTATCGTGTAATTAGAAAACTGTAGTGCTCAACCATTTGATACATAGGTGTAATCAAATGGTATACTATCATGGGATAGTAAGTTTTCCAATAGTGAGATAATAAAACGTAAGATAAAAGTAATCGGGAAGGTAAGACATAATTTATCCTTAAGCCGATTATAAATATCCCAAAGGGATATGATGCATCATGATATGTTATGGACAGTTAGTTAATTTGAGCTTCGTAATTTTATGTAGTTTGAGAGTACAGCTTTAAGCTTTTAATGGAGTAGCGTTAGAGTTGATAATTATAAAATGTGCATCTGGAATATCATATTTTATAATTATTAGAGCTTGAACTATATAGGTCTATCAAGTCCCCTTTGCTAGCTTATAATAAATCCTGTAATGATACGGCGTGCCTTTCCAATAAATTGATGATTTATATTAAATTATTAGGTTTGTTGAAATTCGATAGGATTAGATAATTCATGTCTATTTATCGGTTGAATTAATTTTGTAAAATTAATTCAAGATAAACTTGTTTAATTATCAAGAATGTTTATTTTCTTAAAGATTATCTAGATATGGCTGTTTCAATTAGATAACTTTTTTATTAGGTTATTTGAATTAAAACTGAGGCTCTATCTAAAGAATTTTATGTGAAAAATAAATGATTCCTAGGGATTATATTATTGCAAGTTTGGTAGACCGATCAGTTAGTTCGACCTACCGATGGAATAAGTTCGACAGGCTGATCCATTAGTTCAGCCTGCCGATCTAACGATAATTTGATTATGCATTTCAGATGCGATTTTATTAGATATAGATCTAGATTCAAAATTTTGAGGCTTTATTTGATAATAACCAATCTTGGGGATGACCTCTATAAATAAGGAGTGAGTTTTTTGAGTTATTTAGATCAGTTGAGAAGTTAAGAGTGAGTATTCCTGTGTTAGATACTGTGAAACTCCCTAAGAGCTTTTGTTCACAGTCACAAACTTTTGCTCTGGGTCTTCTCAATTGGTTGGAAGGAGAGTCACCGGAGGAAGAGTTGTATGATGTGTACCCATACACATTCCGATCGTGAATAGAGAATAGTAGGGAAGACTAGTTGGTTGAGACTCTTCTAAAACGTTTTTCTCTTTACAGATTGCAAAAGCTTTTTGGCATATAAAGGTTTGTAAGATTTGGTTAATTTATACATATAGCGTGTCAAACTTATACTTTGAAAAATACTCTAATTAAAAATTTAAAAATTTTTGCTACGTACTATTTTTCTAACAATTGGTATTAGAGCCTTAGTTTTTACGTAAATTTACGAGTTTGTGATCATGCTATATGTATAAATTATATGTTATTGATCTTTCCCATGCTTGAATTTAATTTTTTAGAAATTTGGTACTCTAGGGTTTCTATATATTTATATGTGTTGTCATAGATTATATGGTGAATGTTTATTAATTAATTATGGTTGATTAAATTATTATTTAATTAATTAATTTGTGTCGGTTATGGTTCCTTAGAGGTTAAAATATGTATATAGGTTTTTCATGTAATTAGAAGGTGGTCTATCATCATCGTCTATGAATTATTAGTTAATTTTAAATTTAGAAGAATTTGTAATTAAATGATCATTCTGAGTGAAGATATATCTAGAAGATGGGAATGATAGTGGTTCCAAGGGTATTTCTTAAGTCTCTAATTTTTTTTAATGTTTTTGAACTGTTGAAAATAAGATTAAAAAACTGCGTAAAAACTATTTTATGGAAAAACATGGGATTTGCTCGGTCGGTAGGCCAAACCCTCAGGTTCGACAGGCCGAACCTCTAGTTTGGTAGACCGTTCGCAGGGCAAATTTCAGCAAGCTCTAGTAGTAGGCTGAACTGTTAAGTTCGACAAGCTGATGGATGGTGACCGACAGGCCGATCACATATATCGACATGTCGATGAAGAGCTGTAGTTTTTCAAAAAAGGTGCATTTTTTTGGTGCAGTTTTAATTTATCTTTAAGACAATTCTAGGAAACATGTAATTTTGTGATGATCGAAAAAGTAAAGTATTTGATCTAAGCAGGATTGAAGACTTGAAGATAGATACCACATGAAGATGGATATAACTTGAAGATTCAAGGATGAAGAATTGATAATATGTTTTGATTGATCTCTTACAATCTTTAATTTCTTTTCGATAGGGTGGAACCATAATATTATGGTTATTTATTATTTTGCCTGTGGCTTTACATGATTGCTTTGCTTGTTTGCATTATAATATGATTTGCCATGTATGTTAATAATATGTCATATAAAATAGGGAGTGATGTTCGATAAAAATTGTTCATGCATATTTTTTAAAAACCCTGATTACAAAAGATTGAGTGGGTGAAGGTTTTCGAAGAAAGGACCCACGGCCTCCATTGTTGGTCTATAGATAGCACATGGTGGTTCCGACCCCTAAGAAGGGATTTCATCATGTACCAGGATAGATCTTTGAAAGGATAAGATATTTTAGCATGATTTATCATTGCACACCTATAGGTAGTGATTATAAATGAAGGATAAAATATTGAAATGATGTTTATACACTTATGTTAATTTTATTATTAACCTCGTCTAGGAGCTCTGTTAATAAAATTGCTAGCTAAAGAAAATGATTATTAACATATGTTGGATCAGACGGGTCTTGGATGGGCATATATTAATTAGGAGGGGATCCATGTTCCTAATTAAATTTAGCAAGCTAAATCTCCCCTAGGTGGCCTATTGAATTCTGAGTTAGGAATTATCATTGTTAGGTTGTGATTTTTTCAAGGTTTTGACACATAAATACATTGTATGTTTTACATGATTGTGTTATCTTACTAAATTGTTAAGGTATGTTTGCTTATATTTGTATATGATTTTTTATTGTAGATTACAATGTCTAAAAATACTTCATCAATGATACTTGACAAAAACCAATTAACTGGCAAGAATTTTAATGATTGAAAATGTAATCTAAATATCGTCATATCTTTTGAGAAACTGAAATTTGTGCTGATAACATCGTGTGGTTCCGAGCCTATGGGAGATTCCACTAATGAGCAAATTTAAGCGTATGATCACTAGAAAGATGCTAACAATCAGGCCCGTTGTTATGTTATGGCGAGTATGAATAATGTGTTGTAGGCTCAACATGAAGATTATAAGACTGCAAAGTAGATCTTGGATAATCTTGAAGACATGCTTAGAGGCCAAGCCCTAACAAAACGACAAGGAGCACTTTGAAAACTCTTAAACTGCAAACAAAGACTAGAGACTCCTGTGAAGGACCATATGATGTTGGTCATGGGGGTTACCTCATTGGGGCTTAAACCAATGGAGATGACATAGATGCTAAAACGCAGATGATTATGGTCTTTGAGACTTTATCTAAGGAGTTTATCCCATTTAGAGCTACATTTAATTTAGGCAATAGATGAGATATGACCTTCATTGAGCTAATGAAGCATTATAGGAGTTTGAAAAGCTGATCAGGGAAACTCCTGCTAGTGGTGAGGCTAACTTGACAGCTGCGTCTGGTTCCAATCCTAACTTTGGGAATGGAAAGAAGCAATGGGCTAAGAACATGAAGTCTTTTATTCCTGCAAACAGCAAGAACAAGAAAAAGAAAAAGAAGAACTAGAAGAAGCTGAAGTGTTTTTTTTGTGGGAAGATCGTATACATTAAGAAGAATTACAAGGACTTTCTTTCTTAAGAAGGTATGTGTGATCTTCTGGTTATTGAAACTTGTTTCATTAAGGAATCAAGTGACACTTGAGTCACAGATTCTAGAGCAACTAATTATGTTTGTGTTTCTTTACAAGGGTTCAAAGAAACAAGAAGTCTGTTGTATGAAGACTTCACACTTCATATTAATTATTTAACTTCGGATAATTTTATTTTTAATATCTTAAAAAAATATCGTGAAAAAATCAAAGCCAATTAAAGAAATTTTAGAAATCATTTGTCAATTTTAGTGACAAGGATTGTAACGACTTGACTTCCCGAGCTGTTACTTAACTTGCTTAAACGTAATTTTGTAATCTTAATCTTACTTAATAGTAAGAAAATGTGGAGTAAAATTTATTTATTTTTCTTAAAAACATACTTAAAACTGTTGTAATTTATGTTGCAACATGAATACAAACATAAGTCTCATAAATTAATAAATACAGAGTTATTTGATACAATAGAAAACAATTGTAGTAGAATTCGTAGCACAACCTTCACATTTGTTTCATCATTACTCCAACCCATGAAACATTCATATTGTCCTTTTCCCATTATCTCCTACAGTATGAAAGAATTTTAATAAGCTTTTGTTCAATAAGGTCAAACGTATCTCACAAAAATTTTCTCATAAAACCTTTTTAAAAACGTTTTCTTATAAACATTTTGTCATAAATGTTTTCATAAACATTTCTCATAAAACGTTTTTCATAAAACCTTTTCTCATTAAAGAATATAAGTGACACTATGTGTGATTCCATTTAAGCTTCATTATATACAGCTTACCATTATTCTTATCTTTTTAAACTAGTGGTTTTAAGTATACGTACTAATATCATCAATCAAGAGATCGTAACTTTACTATAACGTGATGCTTTCTTTGTAGAAGACTTAAAACCATCAAACAACGAGGACATAACTGAACATAATGCTCCCTTGTAGGAGACTTGTAAACCTCACTTCAAAGAGGCTGGTATAACATTTAATTAACATCTTTAGTTTATGTTCTTGTAAACTTTAGTGAGCATATCATGTCATGATAAGTATATCAAATGCTAAACATACTGTAATACCCCCTAGCAGGATGTCACAGTTACCGTCTTATAATATCCATTATTTATGATAATATACAATTTGTAGAATCTATAAACAAAATAATACAAAAAATAGCTTGATTTGATTTTTTTTAACATGGCTTATTAATTAATTAATATAAACTTCATCTAAAAATAAGAAAATATAGCTGCAACATTCCAAAACCTTAAACTTAACAAAATATCTTTAACTTGCAGAAGCTCATAAAATAAACAAAAACCTAAAATCAACGGAATCATAAATACTTGCATAAAAGTTCAAATCATGAATTCAGGATGCATCGTTCTGATATTCTGTTTTTACCACCACGTACACACCTGCACCGAGCTTCTCTATCCTCATACCTAACTCTTGTTCCTAGCTGCAATATGAGAAATATCTAGTAAGAATAGTGTTTAGTAAGGACA
The DNA here is from genome assembly GCA_025403435.1 of Artocarpus heterophyllus. Lineage (NCBI taxonomy): Eukaryota > Viridiplantae > Streptophyta > Magnoliopsida > Rosales > Moraceae > Artocarpus > Artocarpus heterophyllus. The sequence goes on from CM046352.1 coordinate 10,275,243, forward strand.
TCCTAAATCTCACAAAACATATTCATCGAAATAACTTCATCACTAAGTAAATATATATTTAAAATAACGCATATGGCAATACTTCAAATTATCAGTCCATAATAGGGCCTTGATGTTGTACCGTTATAGTGCACTAGTCATGGAAAGAGTAAGGGAGCGACCCCAAAACCAACATGCGACAAAATGAAGCAGCCGCTCACCAGACTTCATCATCATCCTCCATCTATCAAAGTGTGCAACACCTTTTTAAAATATTAAAATAATAATATAGAAATGACATATATATTGGTTTTCATAATAAGTATCTATTAGATAATGGGGTAAAAATAACCATCTTCCATCGTTTTTCATAAATTTTCTCATTATTGAAAGTCCTCATCTTAAAATGTCTCATATAATATACCATTAATATTTACCTCTTTAATTTCAAACAATTATTGTAGGTGAGAGATGTACTCACTTGACTTCTAGACTTACACAACCATCAATGGTAGGTGAACGATGACTCGAGTCTTCGATGTGTTTGCTTCTTTAAAGATTTCATGCTAAAGTCCCTAATAATACTATTGACAACATCTAAACATCTCATGCTATCATTAAATATCATCTCGCCACATATAAACATTAAGAAACACAAAATCACAATTTTGTAAACTTAGAGCATAATTTCCAAATGTAGGTAGAAAGACCTTTATTTGCTTAAAAATTCATAATAAACTTCAAATCAGTCAAAACCAATAGCATTAGAAACTAGACTAAAAAACGAAGAGTTTGTTTTATCATTCACATATTTTAACATTAATTTGCATGACGAAAAAGTCCTCAAAATTCAGTCTAAATTTTAGGTTTGTGTAAAATTGCACAGTTTTCTCAGTTAACTTTAAAAAATCATAACTATTTAACCAAAAACCTAATTCAAGCGATTCAAAAGCCAAAAGAAAGCATAAGATGTGGAGTATTTGGGAAATGTGTAGGAAAAAATAAACAGAACAATACAAAATCAAAAGTCACTAAAACATAACAGCTAATAGGTGTTTGTATAAAAAATAGGCATAAGCTAGGCTTCAAACAATTCAATGCCAATCCATGACTTAATAAAATGTCAATTAAAACCATAGACATATATTTAACATAATGATAAGTAATAATAAAATGCACCCATAAAAATATACATAACGAAGATACAAAAACTTATGATATTATCAATCTATGATTTAATGAAAGGTTAATCAAAATAACCAAATCATTATTTTTTTTTTCAATCACGTCAATTATACATGAAATACAAACAGCAAAAAAAACCATGTGATAATAATAACTATTATAATAAGAATCTAACATATTGAAACATTTACAATCTATCAAAGTTCTAACCAGAACCATATTCTTAAGATGAGTATGGTTTTCAATTATACCTTATATGTTGGAAAATTTGTCACTCGAAAAACAAACTTTTATTAATTATTCAAATATTAGTACAACACTCTTACAACTTTAACTTCAAACACTACTACTTCTATTTTTCTTCTTTCTCCCGGCCTTGTTTTTTCAAACTTCTTTACCGATGCATTTCACAGCACAAGGAAAGGTTGTTTATGGTTGAACCACGCTATTTACAACCACTCAATACTAAACAATTAACGGCCACACATTCGTTATCCTCTTGCTCACCACAAAAGATATAATCTAGAGGCTTCTGATAGGCCAAACTACTATTGGGCTTGGTCATTCGTTGTCTTCAGTAGCGATCTCTCTCCATTTTTAATTATTAGAGGTTATATTTGGCCTGATAGCTGTCCAATCAAATATTGACCATATGTCTGATCTTCTATTCAATTATTGAGATATTTGCTTAAGTTTCAAGTGTACGTTCATGTCTAATGGGAGACACGAGAAACAGGAGTTATAGATAATAAATTCTTCTGAGTACGTACATGTTTGGGCAAGAAAATTAAAACAATATTAGAGTTTTTTTTTATTATTATTGGAAGTGTATAATCTCTCATGATCAAATATTGATTAAAGTAATATTAATCTCTTAAAATGAGTCGCCTTTGTACCTCTCATCTCTTTCTCTAACTATATCGCTCCCCCTCTTCCTTCTTTCTCATTATCTTCCTTTGTGATTAGGCTCTTATCTCTTTCTCTAATCTCTTCAAGTGCTAAACCTTTTCTTAATACGTCGTGGTGAGGGCAGAGATGAAGCTCACCGCGGTCCTTCTTATATCGCTCTTATGTTTGGTAACTCAAGCAAAAGAGATAAGTTTCACTACCTGCGGTAAACTGTTCCTCTTAAACTTTTCATCGAATCTTGTAAAATTTTTTGTTTAACTTATGCTTGGGGTATTTGGTATTATTTTTAAAAAAGTTTCACATGTTTTCTAATGAAGGTGTTTTTATTTCAAATTTACCACTTTGCTTGGGCGAGGTTGTTCTCGTTGAAATGGAAAAGTTCCTTATTTTTCTAAAAAATAAAAATATCCAGTTTCAAATTAATTGAGACATTTGGCAAGAATAGAACGTTGAGAATGCTAAAGAGAGAGAAATTCAACCTACCCTTTTCTCTAGACTCGGTATTGATACTTATAAATGAACATGTATATTTGGAATGAAACATAAAATATTATAATAAGCTGATTATATATGTTAATGGGAATTTGTAGGGGGTACTGACGTCAAGGTTCAAAAGCTAGACGTAAATCCTTATCCGGTCGTGAAAGGCCAGAAAGTGAACTTAACGATTAGTGGAAATGCAGGTATATACATACATACATATATATAGATATATAATTATAGTATTTATTCTTATGAAGTAAGAACGGCTGATTCTCTCAAAAAAAAAAGAAAAAAAAAAGAGTAAGAACGGCTGATAAGCTAATGATTTTCAACGTAGAAGGATTTATCATCTGTCATTCCTTAATTGGCTTGCTATCTACTATCTTATGTTTGTCGTATTCTTGTTTAGATGAAATATGATGCCATTTATTTTTGGAATAACACAATTTTCTTCCCGAGTGGGCCACACTAGTGGACCCGTGTTCATTGGTGCGGCCTACTAATTGTGAGTGGCCTACTAATTGTGAGTAGCATGGAGAAATTTCCATTGAGATGAATAAAACTACTCTTTGATCCGTTTGGTTCATAAGTTAAAAAATAAATTAAAAATTTGTGAAAGAAAAAGATTTGAATTGTGATTAAAACGGTGAAACAAATGGGCCTCTTACTTTTGCTATCCTATTATGCTTCCTTTTGATTGTCTCCCAATCTTGACTTGAGACCTGTTTTATGGACTAACACACAACAGCTAAAGAAATCAGAGGAGGAAAGATCTCGGCTGACATTAAATATGGTTTACTGAACTTCCCTCAGGAACTCAACGTTTGCGCTGTCACAACTTGTCCTATTCCAGCTGGTGATATCACTCTCTCTTACTCTGTAAATGTTCCTAAAATACTCCCATCCGTAAGTCATCACTCTCCTTAATATAATCTCAAGTGCATTATGTATGTCTTTTTAAAACTTTCTAGAGGAACGTGTTTGGAATTTAATCAGGCTGAAAACTCAATAACATGTTTATTAATCAAAGTTTGAATTATAATAATGGCTATGTTAATTCCCAATCGACGGATGCTAAGCAAGTTGTGTTCCAAATTACTAATTAGAGTCACATTTTCAATTATGGGAGAAGCACTCTTACAACCTACAATAAATATAGAAATTGTTACTATTATTATGATCCACATCAGTCATACTTTAAAATATGACTAAATCACACTTGCAGCCTCTAATACCACTGCTATCATCGCTATTCCTAACATAACTGTTTTTCTTTAATTTCTTTAATTAAGTTAATTTTGGATTAATCACCATGGCTCTACTGTATCTCTTTGGTGTTTATGCATTGTACAAACTTAAAACGTAGTTCTCCCTAATCATTGTTGTACTCTCTCATGATAACTCTAAATATTTTTTAAGACCTTGTCTAGCAGAGCAACTTTTTTTGGTACCATAATTCTATCTTATCTACTAAATTTTGTGTCTCTGATAATTAATGTTTTGCGCCTTGCAGGGTAAATACCATCTTAAAATATCATTAAAAGATGAAAATGCTCAACTGCTGACATGCATTGAGTTAGATTTTAAACTTGCAGATGGATAATTTGAAGCAGAAATTTGGAGTTGCATAGATTGGATGTTTGATCTATCCATTGTTGTTGTCTTTATAAAGTATTTAGAGAAAAATAAAAGGAAATAATGGAGTGCTTTATTTCCAGGGACCGTGCTTTTCTATTGTACTATCTAGCTTCATATATATGGGACTTTGTGATATGATTAAATGCTACGTTAAGAGGATGATAATGATGATAGAAAGATATAAAACTATGGTTTAACGTTAAAAAGACAAAGTGTTACAAACTTTGTCATAAACACTAAGTTTAAGCAAACTAAGTGTTTGATAAAATGATTTTGAGTCATGGCATGAAAAGAAAATGTTATGGTATGTTTTATTATGTAATAAGTTCTTGATTAAATGATTAGAAAGGTTTAAATGAGATTAAACCTTAGAAATCAAGTTGAGATAAGTTAAGAAACAAAAAAGTATGTTTAGGGTATTATTGAAATAATCAAATGCTTGAGGCCCTTAAAAGTCGAATTATTTTCTGAGTTCAACATAAAATTTATTGGAAACATTGAGTCGGACAACTTTTGTGAAGAAATTCTACTTGAATTCCAAATGGATCAAGCTAAATATAAGGATTTTGGTACTACCCATCCGAAAAGTATATGAGGATGAACAATTTTAAAAAAAATTAAAACATGAAAGTTGTAGATCATATCGAAATGGTTAAGGAAATGCTGACAGCTCACTAAAATTCTATACCAATTTTAAGATATGAATTTTATGAGATTTTAATCACAAAATTTTGAAATAAGGAAAACTTTTTAGAATTATTTGAATTAAACTAAGAAGCTTTTATAAGTTTTAGTTCCTATTAAAAACTAGACTTTCCAGTATAAAACAATTATTTTTGGTCCTAGGGGCAAAAATGTCAAGATTTTTGTGTTTTGTGGCAAAATTGTAAAACCAAGGGAAATGGAATTTTCACTATGAAATGTTGGTTTTCTGCACTATTATAGGCAATGAGTAACCATGAATTCCAAGTTTGAAAGAATTTAAAGTGTTTATTAAGAAAGAAAGAGAAAAACATCAAGGGCAAAACGGTCATTTTGCATAAAAGACCAAAACGGACCCGAAATGACCAAATTAGGTGAATTTTTCTATACCTCTTAAGCGACGGAACGGTGAAGTAAAATGAGAAGTTTAATAAAGCTAAGTGACTCGCGAAAAACCCGTTAATGATAAAATCGTCATTTTTAAGAAAATTGCTGAAACAGAGTCGAACACTTCAAATTAACAAGGCGCTATTAGATAGAAAATATTCCATATTACGTTAAATAATGAAATCCTTAAGTAAGGCAAGAAGTTTGACTAGAGAATATTCAAGTTAAGTAGCGAAGAAATAAACCAATAAGAATAAGGCTAAGTAAAAAAGAATGGACGTTTAATATTTAAGTTATATTATCAATCAAATAGATTGATAATAAAAAAAGGTTAGCTAATAGTCGGGTGTTATTCGAAATAAGATATAAAAGTCAACTAATAAAAGGAAAAAGGAATTAAATGGGAATGCTAGAGCTAAATCCAGGTAAGTTTTAAACGTCACCTATAGCATGAAGAAAACGCGTTTTAAACGTCACCTATAGCATGAAGAAAAACGTTTTCAAATGCCTTTATATGTTTGAAGATGTTTGCATATATTATGCATAATATTTTAAATGTTCAAGTTATAATTTGCAATGTATCGCATTTGCTATGTTTAAGGTTTTAATGCTAAGTTATAGCATAAGGTATTTTTAGCATTGTATATACTCACTAAAGTTTACATGAAAGTAAATCAATGATGTGCCAGCCTCCTAGATGGAAAGTATACAAGTTATGCTAAAGTTATGACCTCGTTGCTCGATAGTCCTAAGTCTTTCACAAGGGAAGCATTATATTGAATTAAAGTCATGATCTCATAATTGATAATGTTAGTATAAACATTTAAGCTCATATGTTCAAGTAAGAGAAGAACGATGATAAGAAGTTTAAGTAAGTTATGAATGATAAAAGAAGTTCATTATTGAATGTTCATAAATAAGCATAAATAGAATCATGCATAATGACCTTGCTTGTATTCCTTTTCATGATATGTTAGTGAGAGTTGTTTATGAAAGACACTTTGAGAAATGTTTATGAGAAATGTTTATGAAAACATTTTATGAAAATTGTTTACAAGAAAAGGTTAACTAAGAAAGTTTTATAACAAAAGTTTAAAGGCAATATTTTATGATGAATATTTTTACTATTTTGTGAGATTGTGTTTGAACTTTCTGAGCATAAGCTCATTACAAGTTCTTTTATGCTGTAAATGGTTCTACAGAATACCGGTATGACTGGTTTGTAGGAAAAATAGTACGCAGCGGAATTTTAAAAATTTTATATCAGAGTATTTTCCAAAACACAAGTTTGACATGCTATATGCATAAATTAACCAGATCTTACTAACCTTTGAATGCCGAAGAACTTCCATAATCTGTGAAGAGAAGTAACATTCCAAAAGAGCCTCAACCAAGTGGTCTTCTTTGCTATTCTCCATCCACGATCAGAGTGAGTATGGGCTCACACGTACAACTCTTCCTCCAGGTGACTCTCCTTCCAACCAATTGAGAGAACCCAAAGCTAGTGTTCGTGATTTGTGAACAAGAGCTCTCAGGGAGTTTCAGATTCTCACCAGTAGAGTATCTTTCTTAATCTCTTAATTGATCTGAATAACTTATGTGACTTGCTCCCTATTTATAGAGGTTGGGTCTAAGGTCAGTCCTTATCAGATTAGGTCTCAAATTCAAATCAGAATCAAATTCAGATCAATATCTGATAAAATCCGTGTGAAAACACGTAATCTTTTTTCCGCGCATCGGCAGGCCGATCTGCCTAATCGGCAAGTTGAACTTGAGGATCGGCATACCGAACTGCCGAAAAAAGATCCTAGCGAATCTTTTATTTTTCACCTGAGATTTTATAGGATAAAGTCTTAGTTTTAACTCAAATAACCCAATAGAAAAGTTATCTAATTAAAGCAACTTTATCTAAATAATCTCTAAGAAAATAAATGAATTCTTAATAATTCTACAAGTTTATCTTGATTTAATTTATTCAAAATAAAATCAACTAAAAAACAGACAAGAATTATCCGATCCCAATAATTGAACAAGTTTATCTTGAATTAATTTTTTCACAAAATGAATTCAACCGATAAACAAACATGAATTATTTGACTCTTTCAAATTTTAATCAATCTAATAAATCTAACATAAGTCACCAATTATTGGAAAAGCACGCCGTATTATTACATGATATTGTGAGCTAGCAAAGGGGACCAAATAGACCTATATAGTTCAAGCTCTCAATAATTATGAAACCCAATATCCCAGATATACATTTCATAATTTTCAACTCCAATGCTACTCCACTAAAAAGGTTGGAGCTGCACTCTCGAACTACACAGAATTACGAAGCCCGTATAGCTAAGTTTCTATGACATATCATAGTGTATCTTATCCCCATAGGATTATCCATAATCGGCTTAAGGACAAGTTTTGTCTTACCTTCTCGATTATTTTTATCTTACGTTCTTTTATCTCACCATCAGAAAACTTACCATCTAAAGAAAATATACGATTCAGTTACACCTATGTATCCAAATGGTTGAGCGCTCCAGTTTTTCAATTACAAGATAACGCATATAAGAGGATATCACTACTCCTAAAGAGGAGCTATGGATTTCATATCTATGAATAACAAGTCTATGCTATCAAGAGTCATGCCTCTAATGTTCCGGCATGCAAACCACTATTAAGATATGGGTGTCACCATTTGGTACATCAAAAGACACAAGTCAAGACAACGGGCCACTATTCATCTCAAAATTAAGATATAATACAAATGATTGTCTAAAGTGAGTCGATTTACCGAGATAGAATTATTAATTTAAATCAATTCACTTTATGTCCCGATCCAACATATCGTCACCTATGACAACGTACCAATGTTTCTATCCATAGAGTCCACCTCCGATGGTCAAGGCAAACCATCTCCCACAAGGGATATAGACAACATAACAATCTTGGCATGAATAAAGTGCCCAACTTTATTCCCTCGATTGCAAATCTTATGATTTAGACCATCACCTTAAGAATTGTGTCTTTCGCATAATCTGTCCATCATATGCCCAATTCTTAAGGTTTAGACCGACAGTCTCAGACTTTTGTTTGCTTAACATACATGCAGCAAATATGAACGTAAAGAGGGCAAGATTTGGTATATAAACAATAAATAAATTCTTTATTGATAAAAATGTCTCCAAAAACTTATTAAATTTTTACTCCTTAGAACATACATGTCTAACAATCTCCCACTTGCACTAAGTGAGTAAATATGACAAATCTCGCATCCCCATAGCTTCCACATGCCTCTCGGAGACTCTCCCAGTAAGTGTCTTCGTAAATGGATCAGCTAAATTATCCTATGATGCGATCTTGCTCACTGTGACATGCCCTCCCTCAACGAAGTCCTTTATCACATGATACTTTCGATTAATATGCTTACTCTTCTTATGAAATCTTGGTTCCTTAGCATTAGCTACCGCCGCACTGTTATCACAGTACAGCGATACCACTTTATCCATACTAGGAATTACCTCAAGAACCCAAAGGAACTTGCGGGCCACATTGCTTCTTTCGAAGCATCACTAGATGCTACATACTCAGCCTCCATTGTTAAATCTGAAGTGCAATCTTACTTGACACTTCTCCAACTGATGGCACCGCTGTCCAGAGTAAACACAAAACCCGAAGTTGAATTCCTAGAATCTAGACAGGATTGAAAATCTGAGTCAGTATATCCTAGAGGAGTCAAGTCCTCACCCAAATATACAAGCATATACCCTCGAGTCCTTCTCAGGTACTTGAAAATATGCTTTACCGCAACCTAGTGGTTCGTTCCTGGATCCGCCTGAAATCGACTTACAATCCCGACCGCATAAAAAATACCCGGTCATGTGTAAAGCATGGCATACATAAGACTATCCACTGCCGAAGCATAAGACACATTCTTCATGTATTCTCTTTCTTCATCAGACTTTGGAGAGTCTTTCTTAGAAAGAGTAATTCCAGAACTAGTTGGTTGCCCACCATTCTTGGAATCCTGCATTGCAAACCTCTTGAGAATTTTATCTATGTAGCCGGCCTGGGACAAAGCTATCATTTTGTTTTTCCTATCCCGAAAGATTTGGATGCCGAGAACAAAATTAACCTCACCTAAGTCCTTCATGTCAAACTGCTTGGTCAACCATAATTTGACCGATGGCAATGCCCCAATGTCATTGCCAATTAGCAGAATGTCATCTACATAGAGCAGTAGAAAAATCACCTTCCCATCCTTAATGTGTTTTTAAACACATGGCTCATGCACATTTTGTGAGAACCCATAAGTCTTGATCACCTGATCAAATCTTATGTTTCAAGAATGGGAAGCCTACTTAAGTCCATAAATTGACTTTAGTAGCTTACAAACCTTACCTTCTTGACCCTTGACCTTGAACCTGTCTGGTTGTTTAATATAAATAGACTCATCAAGATAGCCATTCAAAAAACCCGTCTTGACATCTATTTGCCAAATCTCGTAGTCGAGAGCGGCAGCTACGGTCAAGAGAATCCAGATAGACTTGAGCATGGCTACAGACGAAAAGGTTTCCTCATAATCGATTCCTTCCTTTTGCGTATAACCCTTAGCTACTAGTCTAGCCTTAAAGGTTTCGACATTTCCATCCACTCCTCTTTTCCTCTTGTAGATCCACTTACACCCTATGGGTTTTATAGAGGTTGGGTCTAGGGTCAGTCCTTATCAGATTAGGTCTTAAAAATTCAAATCAGAATTAAATTCAGATCAATATTTGATAAAATCCGCGTGAAAACGTGTAATCTTTTTTTCGCGCATCAGCAGGCCGATCTGCCTAATCAGCAGGCCAAACTTGCCTTATCGGCAGGCCAAACTTGAGGATCGGCATGCCGAACTGGCAAAAAAAGATCTTAGCGAATCTTTTATTTTTCATCCGAGATTCTATAGGATAAAGTCTTAGTTTTAACTTAAATAACCTAATAGAAAAGTTATTTAATTAAAACAACTTTATCTAAATAATCACTAAGAAAAAAAATGAATTCCTAATAATTCTACAAGTTTATCTTGATTTAATTTATTCAAAATTAAATCAACCGATAAACAGACAAGAATTATCCGATCCCAATAATTGAACAAGTTTATCTTGAATTAATTTTTTCACAAAATTAATTCAACCAATAAGCAGACATGAATTATTTGACTTTTTCGAATTTCAACCAATCTAATAAATCTGACATAAGTTACCAATTATTGAAAAAGCACGCCATATCACTATAGGATGTTGTGAGCTAGCAAATGGGACCAAATGGACTTATATAGTTCAAGCTCTAGATAATTACGAAATCCAATCTCCTAGATATACATTTCATAATTATCAACTCCAACGCTACTCCACTAAAAGCTTGGAGCTGCATTCTCGAACTACATAGAATTACGAAGCCCGTATAGCTAAGTTTCCATGACATATCATAGTGTATCGTATCCCTATAGGATTATCAATAATCGGCTTAAGGACAAGTTCTGTCTTACCTTCTCGATTGTTTTTATCTTATGTTCCATTGTCTCACCATTGAAAAAGTTACCATCCAAACACAGTATACCATTTGGTTACACCTATGTATCCAAATGGTTGAGTGCTCCAGTTTTTCTATTATAGGATAACGTATATAAGAGGAGATCACTACTCCTAAAGAAGAGCTATAAATTTCATATCTATGAATAAGAAGTCTACACTATCAAGAGTCATACCTCCAATGTACCGGCATGCAAACCACTATTAAGATGTGGGTGTCACCCTTTGGTACATCAAAAGACACAAGTCAAGGCAACATGCTCACTATTCATCTCAAGATTAAGATACAATACAAATAATTGTCTAAAGTTAATTAATTTGTAGAGACAGAATTATTAATCCAAATCAATTCACTTTATGTCCCGATCCAACACATCGTCACCTATGACAACGTGCCAATGTTTCTATTCATGAAGTCCACCTCTGATGGTCAAGACAAACCATCTCCCAAAAGGGATATAGACAACATAACAATCTTGGTATGAATAAAGCGCTCAACTTTATTCCCTCGATTACGGATCTTATGATTTAGACCATTACCTTAAGAATCTTGTCGTCCGCATAATGTCCATCATATGCCTAATTCTTAAGGTTTAAACCGATAGTCTCAGACTTTTGTTTGCTTAACATACATTCAACAAATATGAACGTAAAGAGGACAAGATTTAGTATATAAACAATAAATAAATTCTTTATTGATAAAAATATCTCCAAAAACATATTACATTTTTACTCCTTAGGGCATACATGTCTAACATGGTTAAAGAGCTCAGTGTCATGGAGAGACAAATATGATGGTTAGGTATGAATGCCACTATAGTTTGTTTCCACTACTTAAAGAAAATTTTTTTTCACTATTTAAAGTAGTGTTTTAAAAGTTTTAAGAAAGTCAATATCTTAGGAAATGTTTTATGAAAAAAGCATTTTAAAAGAAATATTTTACGAAATATTGTGTAAATATGTTTTAAAGAGTTTTTAAAGAGTAAATGTTTATATGTAAAGTATTTTATAAGATATCAAGTTTTATACTTATATTTTAATTTACATTGCAACTGCAATAGTTTGCAGTGTATGTTAAAGTACGTAATTAAAAAAAGAAATTTGCTCAGTATTTTTCTTAGTAGTAAGCAAGAATTAAGTTAAGATAATAACGTTTAAGAAAATTAAATGAAAGCCCAAAGACAGGTCGTTACATATAAAACATGTATTATTACGTTATTAAATCCCCCCAAACTTATCATTTTGCTTGTCTTCAAGCAAAAGAAAGAAAAACTAAGACTAAAAACAAATAAAAACACATGAGTTTTAAGGTGATGTGTTGAAAGCAGGCCTTAAAGATTTTGCAGATTATATAATTCAAGAAAAATTCAAAACATTATGAATATGTACAATTTTAATTCAAATTTTAATCCTATCTTACTTAGAGCCTCTTAGTGTGTGTGTGAATAATCATTTACATTTAGCTAAAATTGCTAGGGTTAGTTTATATAAATAGTAATTTAAAACAGATTTAAGCACAAAATTTTGGACTCCATAAGCTTGTCTTTCATCTCATATCTACAATATTGTAGACTAAAATAACACTTAGAATCATTAAGACTTTATTAAGCTTGTAAAGTATGGCATAGGTAAAAGATAGAATGTTTAGATACAAGTGTGGTTCAAATCAACCATATAACATATATTTAATCATAGACCTTTAAAAGCATAAAATCAGATCTCAAATTACATAACAATCCCCCAAACTTAAATTTTGTTTTAAATGTCATCCACTTTTATTTTGTTGTTGTTTTTGCTTTTTGCTTTTTTTTTTTTAATTTTTTTTTATACTTTTCTTGATTTTTTCATCATTTTTTACTAATATTACAACTTACAAATGAAAATACAAATAACACAAAAAAATAAACAATATTAATAACATTAAATTACGACATAAACCTACTCAAAACACCACTCTTCCTCCCCTATATAAATAAACTTCAAAATAAATTACAAATTCATAATCAACAACAAGCTTGGTTTTAAGCAAAATGTGTTTCATGTGTTTTCAACATGGATTTTGAGTCTAATTCGAATTTTGAGGTCAAATCTAATAAGAACTAGCCCCAATCCAACCATTATATAAAGGGAATTATTTTCTATTGTTTCTGAGGTCACTTGAAAAATTTAGAGAGAGTATTCTAGAAAAAGAAACTTTAAAACTCCCATAAGGCCATTGTTCAACATCCTAAACTTTAGCTCTTAGTTTTCTCTTATGGTTGAAAGGAGAGGTCAACTAAGGAAAAACTGAACGACTTGCGACCACCCGCATTCTGATTATAGAAAGAGAATAGCAAGAAAGATTAGTTGGTTGAGGCTCTTCTAGTAGATTTCTCTAGTTAAAGTTCCTACAATTTCTTATTTTACTAAAGAGGTATGAAAGATCTTTTACTAATTTACATACATAGCATATTTAACTTGTTATTTGGAAAAATATTTTGATTTAAAACTTTTTAAAATCCACTGTGTATTTGTTTTCCAGCACTTTTGTCCTAGTCTAACCTTGAAGTTGCAGTATTGGACTCTAGGAAAACAATTTGCATCTTGTCTAACAATTCCTTAGCAATTGGAGCAATGAGAAAGATCTATAAGATCTATCTTCCAGATTGTACAATGAAGTCATAAATAACTGTTAACGTTTAAAAGTCCTACAGGTTTGGAATGAAGACTCAACAAGTTTCCACTAGCAACTATAAACATTTCCTCAAAGGTGCCTATAATACTAGGAAGAGCTATGAATGCATCAACTATAGTTACCGTGGCTTCTATATGCTTACAGATACATGTAACTCTTTTTTCTTCACCTATGGTCTTTCCACAACAATTTCCCTCAGCTAGAACATTAGGGATAATCCCTAGGACTTGTGCACTACCAGATTGAGCTGCTATAGCTACTCTACCCATTAACCCTAAGCTACCTCCTCCATACACTAGGTTAATCTTTGTACATGCTAACACTTTTCCTAAGTTTTCTATGATTTCTAAGTATACTCTATCTTTACTAGAATTGTAACCACAAAAGGCATAGACAATTTTGATTCTCCTAAATGAATAAGAGGAAGACATGATTAGTACTATGACTGGTTGACTCTTTTTTTAAGTATTTGATTTTTTGGGTTTTTGGTTTTTATTCTATATGTTCTACTAACTTTAAGTCTTGAATGAGATCTTAAGGAAGATGAACATGGACAATGACCAAGAAGTTATGGCAAGGTAGGTGATGGTAGGTTATCTAAAAATTTAACAAAATATATACAAGTAAAAAAACAAAAGAAGATAAGATATTGTACAGATACAAAGTTAGAAGATTAGATATGGATAGTTAGACAAAGTCGGATAAGATCTGAGCAAATTTTGAAAAGTAGACACGCAATCAGTTCGACTTTTGAAAAATGAAACCATAACTCTACAACTTTTTACAAATTAAGAACAAATAGACAAAAAACTAACAAACTACTCTGTAGACTTTTTGATAAAATAAACTGAATCTAGAAAAATCTACAAAAGACAAAAGACTGCATGTATACTCTATAGACCTTTAGAAAAACATAACACAAATCTAAAAAAATCAGACAAGATTTGAAGATTTTCAAACTACCTATAGGACAAACACGTGACACATTTGACTAGAAAATATTTTTTAAATAATAAAACAAAAACAAACATAGATATTTAATAGCCACTATAACAATCTAAAAAAAACATATTTTTTTGTGCTGAAAATTTATTCAAGAATGAACATATCTGCTTTTGAAAGCTTATGTTCATTAAAATGTATTTATAAAGAATCTCTATAAAGCAGCCATTCTGATGATATTTTCATTCAAAACCCAGAATCAATTCTCGAGTAAATTTTGAATGTTTTCTTTTTAATTAAAAACAAATCACATCAAAAATAAAAAATTTACAACTATTGTTATTGACATCTATGGATCGAGGATTTGCTTCCTATCTAGTTTTCTTATAAACTAACAAACAGGGTCTTTATTCGCTAGATTCCCAAGGCATTGTCTCTTTGCATGGAATTTGGGCCAGATTTTAACAATTGCAACATGGACATATACACTATGATGGTTTTTTAGGGAAGCTTGGAGGTCATCCACTTTTGTTTTGAAAGTCCATCCTTGCAGAAGTGGATCTTTTCCTCTCTGTTGGTTGACACAAATCTAGGAAGGGGACACTTATCTTCATAAGTCTATCGAGCACACTTGTTGCATATTGATTCGATGGAAAGGGCTCTTTTTCTCATAGCACTATGACTCTTACCCATTTATAGAAGGTCAGAGTTCTGCTCAAAGTCACTAGGACACATTTTACTCTCGATTAGCATCCTGACATCATTAGGAATGCTAAATCGCATGAGAACCTAAAGTTTGGTTACCCTAGACTTGTATTTTTTCTAAGAGTCTTTTGAGAAATAAATGGGAAGTTTTTTTTTTTCAAATGGTGGTATTTTAGATGCATGGAAAAAGAAAAATGGGGAAAGAAAGAAAGAAGAACAAAAAGAAACAAAGAATAGAAACAAACAAAGAAAGAAGAAGGTGGAAAATCTAAAGGTGGATTACTAGGTTCTGAAGATGGATAGAGGATTTTGGGTGGGAATTAAGATGAATCTAGGAGGGATCTAGAAAAAAATCCTAAAAAATTGAGAAAGAACATGAGAGAGAAAGTGAGAATTCTAGAGATAAGGGAGAGGATTTTAGATTTCTAGAAAGAGTAAGAGAAGTTTAGAGAGAGATTGGATCCGAAGAACTAATTCTCGACATATAGTAATGGGATTTATAGACACAGAATGGCAACTATGCAGGACACATATGAAGGACATGTGTTGAGGCTCCTTTATTTTTTATTTTTTATTTTGGAACGGACTTGATTGGGCCTAGGCTTAGACCCAAAATGGAAGCCCAAATTCAAATTTAGCCCATTTTTATTTTGAATTAAAAAATAAAATAAAATTAAAAATATTTTTATTTACAAATTTGATTGAACTGGATACATGTTGAGCCATACCCCCAAACTTGAATTTTGAACGGGTGTCATGGGGATTGGGTTAATTTGGGCTAGCCTCACAAGATTTGTATTGGCTCTCAAATTGGTTTGGGCTCAAAAGTTTAAATGGGCTAAGTCCGTTTGACATGGAATGGGCCCAGTTATTTTTTAGGCTTGATGAGCTTTCGAAATCATGAGCAAATTTTGCATTTAGACCGGGGAATAAGTCCAATGTCGATCTTGGCCCAATTTTAGTTTAGGCCCAAAATGGTGGCCTATATTCATTTTTGGCCTGAGTTGAATCCATTCGAATAATTTAAATGTAATATATGTAAAAGAAAATGACAAAAGATAACCTCAAACACACTGGTAAAACACACTGTATACCTCCTTGAGGTCGAAGGTTTGAGTGTCAGGAAAAATAAAATTTTTACACTTTCGAGACTTTTGTTTAACAATTAATTTTATTATTATTATTTAATTTAAGAAATACCATAAAAAATTAAAATTAAAAATAAATTATTCATAACTAATTTGCAAAATAAAATAAAATAAAATAATTAAAAATAAATAAACACTAAATTACATTAAAAATTTTTGGGTTGCCTCTCAAAAAGCGCTTATTTTAAAGTCTTTAGTTGGACATTGGGAGAAAAATCCCTGTTAAAGAGCGACCTTCATCCATAGTACATGTCAAAAGACATCTCGTATGGTTCTTTTTTGTAAATGCCCTCAAGTTTGGCACGATTTAGAATGACTAAGCTCGTAGCACCAATGACACTCTCTTTGAAATTATTGTCTTGGAGAGGGATATTCGATTTCAATTTATGCTCATAGAGGGTGTAATATGGTGAAGGTGGTGTTAATGGAAAGAAAGGATCTAAAGGTGGTATAAATGCTGAAACGATCAATGAGTACAAATCAATGGTTTTGTGTGCTTTTTCATCCTCTAACGAGTCTTGTAAACCTTATTTTCAACCATTTGTTTATCACTGATAATCTCCATTCCTTGTGCCTAAAACCTGCTTACTACATTGGCCAAATGGGCCACTTGTTATTCTAGACTCTAAAGACTTACTTTCGCATCTTGATGAAATTATGCACTATTAGCAACAAAAATGTTAGCTATACCTTCTAGAGATTCTTTGGTAGGTATTTGATTGTACAAGGGTTTTCCTGTCTCGATCATTAAATAGATCAACACTTGGGATACCCCCATATCCTAAGGTTAAATGTCAAACCATGGCTTTCAATTGATATAATGGTCTTTCTATCCTTCATGGACCTATGAACAATTACATTTCCATCGATCGTATTCAGCCATATCTTTCAGCATATTGAAAGCTTCATCCACAGATTGTTGGTAGAAAGTTATAGTACCATTATAGTTTTCCACCCAATGACTTGATGTGATAGATAAGCCAATTGAGGAAGATTTGAATTTGACACTCGTTGGAGAAATTGTGAAATGGGGACCGTATGAGCAAATCCATGTATCTTTTCCAAGTAAGATAGAATAGTTTTGAATATTGTTGGGCATAATGTATGAGGATCTGATAATGATTCACTTTTTAAAATTCCTCAACACAATTTAATGGAAAAAAAATAAAAGAAAAAAATTTAAATTAATCCTAGAGCTAGTTTTTATCAATATTAACAAAAATTAATGCACATTCCCCAACAACGGTGCCAAAATTTGATGCGATTTCCCATGCTATGTACAGTTGGACATGGTCGTTATCAAATTAAATATAGTGTATCGAAGTATAGATGTCAATCCCATGAGGAATTGATAAGATTTAGAAAATACACATTTCTTAAAGCTAAAATCATTTATTTTGCACTCATATTTCTCAAGAAATCCCTTTATTAAAGCAATTGTGTGTTAAGTAGTGTTTTAGTGTTTCTGTGTAAAAATATGTTTAATTATGATTTTTAATATATTTTTATGTTTAATAACAATTTAGGTAATTTTTAGGATCGTTTTGGTATGTAAAATATTTATTTAGTTTGAAATTAATTAAAACCGTAAAAATAATGCATGGTAATTTTATTTTGAGTCTTAATGTATTTTATAGTGTGTTTTAAGTTTGTGAATATATTTAATAATATTTTTAGTACTTTCTAAAAATATTTTTGAGTCTTAAAAATTATATTTGTGTTAAACTAAATTATTTGTAGAAGTTTATAATTATTTTTAGTGAATTTTATGTGCTTTAATATAAAATAAATATTTTTAAAATTATTGTAAATATTATATTTGTAAAACAATTAATTTTGTTTTAATTTTTTATCCTAAAATTTGAAATTTGTTGATCCGTTGATCCCACCAAAGTGGAAGCGGTGAATAAGTGGCCTACACCGAAAAGCATAACCGAAATAAGAAGTTTCCTCGGTTTAGCAGGCTACTATCGACGTTTTGTAGAAAGATTTTCCCAACTTGTAGCACCACTCACTGCACTTACACGGAAAGCCGCAAAGTATGAATGGACTAAGAAGTGTGATGAAAGTTTCAAAGAGTTAAAGAGACGACTCACGAGTGCCCCGGTACTAGCTATACCAGATCCGAATATAGGAAACTATGTGATTTATAGTGATGTGTCAAAGACAGGCTTGGGAGCTGTTCTTATGCAAAACGGAAAAGTGATTGCGTACGCATCCCGACAACTAAAGGATCATGAAAGAAATTATCCGACGCATGACTTAGAGCTAGCAACGGTTGTATTTGCGTTGAAGATATGGCGTCACTACTTGTATAGAGCTAAGTGCGCAATTTATACGGATCATCAGAGTCTGAAGTATATCTTTACGCAAAAGGAACTCAACATGAGACAGTGAAGGTGGCTAGAGTTGGTTAAAGACTACGACTGTGAAATTCTATATCACCCAAGAAAGGCTAACCGAGTAGCCGATGCCCTTAGTCATAGAACAATGTCTTCGCTTGCAATGGTGCAGTTAATGCCAAGACCTCTTTAGAAGGACTTGATGGAAGCGGGAATAGAGCTAATCGTCTTTTCGACTAGCTATCTTGGAGAACTTAAAGGAGCGACAAGAAGCAGATCTGTCGCTACTTAAAGCTAGGAATGAGGTTCTTGATAACAAAGAAACAAAATTTAACATCTTAGAAGATGGCATTCTCTGTTATAAGGGCAGAATCTGCATCCCCAATGATAAAGAATTAAAGAAACAAGTATTAGAAGAAGCTCACAAAGCACCATACGTGGCTCATCTAGGAGCTACTAAAATGTACCAAGATTTGAAAGAGCACTATTGGTGGCACGGAATGAAGAATGATGTCACACAATTTATTACCAAATGCCTTACATGCCAAAAGATGAAAGCTGAGCATCAACGGCCAGCAGGTGAATTACAGAAAATTGAAATTCCTGAATGGAAATGGGACCAGATAACTATGGATCTGGTGACTGGGCTACCCAGAACTACGGGTGGACATGATGCTATATGGGTAATCGTTGATAGATTGACGAAATTAGCTCACTTCTTACCCATTAAACTCAGCAGTTTTGTGGAAAGACTAGCTAAACTATATGTAGCCCAGATAGTTAGATACCACAGAGTTTCAAAATCTATCATTTTTGATCGAGATGGTCGGTTTACTTCTAAGTTCTAGAGGATTGTTCACCAAGCAATGGGAACAAAGCTGACTTTTAGTATAGTTTTTTATCCTCAAATGGATGGTCAATCTAAAAGGACCATTCAAACCCTAAAAGATATGCTAAGAGCCTGTGTGCTAGATTTTAAAGGAGGATGGGATAAAAAGCTACCGTTGATCGAATTTGCTTATAATAATAGTTATCAAGCTTCCATAGGAATGGCTCCTTATGAAGCTCTTTACGGAAGAAGATGCAGATCGCCATTGCATTGGTATGAAACGGGAGAAAAGACATTGTCGACAACGGATTTTGTGCAAAAGACGACGGAGGATGTGAAACTAATCCGTCAATGAATGAAAACTGCCTTTAGTCATCAAAAGAGTTACGCAGATCGGCGACGAAGACCCCTGGAATTCCAAGTAGGGGATTTGGTCTTCTTGAAGGTGACACCTATGAAAGGAGTAATCAGGTTTGGAAAGAAAGGAAAACTTGGCCCAAGATACATTGGACCATTTGAAATCTTAGAACGAGTAGGCAATGTAGCATATAAGTTGGCCTTACCCTCTGATCTAGCATCGGTACACAATGTATTTCATGTGTCCATGCTAAAGAAGTACGTACCGGATCCTTCACATGTTCTTCAACCAGAGAAAATTGACGTGCAGGAGAACCTGTCTTATGAAGAGAAACCGGTTCAAATACTGGCACGAGAAGAAAAAGAACTAAGAAACAAGAAGATACCTCTTGTCAAAGTTTTATGGCGCAACCAGCAAGTAGAAGAAGCAATGTGGGAACGAGAGGATGCAATGAGGAAAAGCTACCCTGAATTGTTTTGATTTTTGAGGACGAAAATTCTTAAGGGGGGTAGATTATAATGACCGAGAAAATTTCATTTAAAGTCAACATTTTCTTAGGGTCCGTTTGTTTTGTGTATTCTTTGAATTCAATGGACTTAAATTTGGATTTGAGTATCAAGAATCCTTTCGATACGTGTTTGTTTCTCCCAAAATCTGAATCTTTTGAGTATCAAGAATCCAAGTTTTTAGAGTTCTAACCTCCCTTAAACTTTTGATATTCGAATATTTTTGCTACAGTGAAGCTGAAATTCTGTAACACCCGTATTTTTAACGGGCATAATTTTGTAAAATTTAATGAATAAAATGTGACTATTTAAAATTACTAAGTTGTTTATGATCATTTAAAAAAAATACCATTTTAGTATTTTCTTACCAAGTCTTCCTAAGAAACATTCAAAACTTACCAACACTTACTTCTACCAATCTTGTCTCCCTAAATTATTGCTCAATTATATAGACTTCTTCTCATTTTGCTAAAGGTATCCGAAGGGGACATTGAATTATTTTCCGTCAATTCATAGAAAACATGGAGATATTTCTCAACCACCTAATTAATTATTTCCTTATCTTCTTCTATAATTCACTCCAATTATCCCCTCAATTATGTTGGCATTATTTGCTAAAAGTCTTCATGGGAGACAAGATGATATTTTCCTTTAAGACTCTTTTGTTTCTTCTTACAACTTTTCCCCGTAAACATCTCATTCCTCTTAAGCATTTTGATATCTTTTTATTTAACTATCACCACCTTCTTCTCTAGTTCTCATTCTCTCCCTTCTCACTTCAAATTTCTAACTAAAGACATAGAGCACAAAGCTCTCTTTGTGGCCAAGACAATTATAATTCCCAACGATGATCGAGGCGGTTTTAAAGTTAATTCAAGCTTGATTGATAACCCAAACTTTGGTGCTTTTCAAAGAAGTTTTGAGGTAGGTTTTCTTTAATCTAAACTTAGTTTTTAGTATGCATTTTCTCCATGTTTAATGCATAAAATACTTTAATGGCACTAGTAGACGGGTTTACACATAACTCACTTATGAATGTGATTATACGTTGTGCTTTAGTTTTAATTGTCCTTATGCATGCCTTAGGGTCAAGGATGTGTGGAGCTAACGTTAATTGATTCCAGGATTAAAAGATTGTTGATAAGCTTGAAAGGTAGGGATTCTATTACTCATTTTTGTGAGGTTTTTATAGAATTAAAATTGATTGTTTTGCCGCAATATATATATATCTATGTTGAACTGATATTATATGAGTATCACATATGAAACTATGACATGGACTCGTCTTGTATTGTACGGCGAGGAACATAATGAATTGACATATGTTATAAATTGAGAAGCATGGTTAGGAAAACTGACTCTATTAATAATGATTTAATATAGAGAAATGGTGAGACATGAAGAGGGCGGCGGTTACGTCCTTGGGCATGAATACCCAAAAAGGTAAAATAGGGGGAAGGTGATGACGCTTCCTTGGGTTGAAAGTCCCAGAACACACTGTACAGGAATTGATTTGGTGAGGACTCAGGGCTTAATGTCCCCTCACCGGAACACCCTTGGAATGTTTATGGGGTGATCAAGTGCGCCCATTTGGGTTTCGATGAGTTGAGTGATACTCAATTTAACATGGATACCTAGGAACAATGATGATTGGTAATATTTGTATAAATGTGTAATTATGACACTTGGTAATGATTAACTACGGTATCCATAAGATGTGATCATAATAAACCTCATAATCTGGAATATGATGTAACCTACTAACCATGCAGTTTTTAATGTGGTAATGGATAAACCATAAGGTGAGTCATGATTTCCCTACTGGGCATGTCGATGCTCATCCCTATCATATCTTCATATCTCAGGTGGAACTCAGTGCAACATATTTGAAGAGGAATAAGCGAAAACAATCCTGCTGTTTTCGTGTTAGAAGACCCTGTTTAATTACAACTTATCTACAACATGTAAGAGTTGTATTATTTTTTTTTATGGCTGTGTTAAGTTATTTGGGAATTGTACTATGGTGATGATGACTGTAATTATATATATTTGGTGCTACACTAAAAACTGTGGTTTGTATTTAAAACGTTTATTTTTATTTTTCTTGTTGTTTTAAAGACCCATGGGCATTGTTTAATTGATTTAAATAATATAAAATTTAAAATTATTTTTATTTATTTAAAACTGTTAACCCCCACATAGGGGTGTTACAGAATTTTTGGTATCAGAGCCTAGGTTCGATTAACCTAGGGGGTATAGCACCACCTTAAAAATTAATCTTTGGGAATGGTTTTAAAGTTAGGTGTTAATGTCATCATCATTTGGTACTGATCCTAGTTAAATTTTCGCAGCCAGTAGAAACTATGCCACCAAGACGTCAAATGCAATCGTCTGAGCTGTCACAACCGGTTGAACATGCTCAAGAAGTTGAGCAACCGGAACCGATGGAACAAGCTCAAGAAGATGAGCAACTACGACATGCAACACAATCCCCGCCAGCTGCACCAGAAGTAAATAATTTAGGACAAATTCTTCAAGCATTACAAAATGTGCAAAGACCTGTGGAGGTTCGTGATCCCGAACAACGACATCTAACTCTGTTGAAGGAGTTTATGAAGCAGAAACCACCCACATTTAGTGGAGAACCTAACCCGGTCATAGCAGAACAATGGCTAAAGGCAGTCAAAAAGAAGTTGGACACCTTGAGGATTCCACGGGAGTATTGGGTTAGCTTTTCAACATATATATTTGAGGGTAAAGCCGAAGAATGGTGGGATCTTCAGAAAGACGACTATGATGTGCCGAATCTTACATGGGAGCAGTTCGAAACCATTTTTCGCAACACCTATATTCCTCAGAGCCATAGGCAAGCAATGATGCGAGAATTTGAAAACCTGGTGCAGGGAGATACCACAGTTGCTGAATACCATGCTCGATTTATAGAATTGTCTCGCTACAATCCCGGGGCTGTATCGGATCCAATGGCGAGATGCGAAAAATTTAGAAATAACCTGAGGCCAAAAATCAGACAAATGATAGCTGCTGTTCCATCAACAGATTTTCTTGATCTTGTAGCTGCGGCACAGCGGGCAGAGACAGAACTAAATAACTCCTATGGAGAGTATAAGGGTTCTGGTGGGCGTCAAAGGAAAATAAGTAAGAAAGAGAAGTCACAAGGGCAAGTCATTCAGCATAGTGGAGTGACTATTGGTGGTGGATCTTCTGGCAGTGGTCGTTTCCAACCGTATGCTTGTCATAACTGTGGACAAGTGGGACATCTGAGGAGAAATTGCCCTAACCGCCCTACACAATCATCCTTTGCACCAAGGCCACAAGGAAGTCATTTTGGCTCCACTGTTTGGGGAGGGAGTCAAAATCGTGGAGCGCCTCAGCAAAACACTCCAGCTTCCCAAGTCTCAGTAACTCAACCTCGAGGGTTCCAGCCTCAGTACAACTATCAACAGCGGCCACAGGGTTCCAATTTTTATGCTAATCAGAACTTCCAACCGACTCCACAAGGCTCAGTGAATCAAAGGCCATATTTTTCTGGGAGAAATAATAATAAGGCTAGTAGTAGCCAAGGAAACCGAGGAAAAAGTGATAAAGGAAAAGCACCAGCACAAGCTTATGCAATTACGGCTACAACTGGACAAGGAAAACAGGCTGATCACTCAGTTGTAGACGGTATGATTCACGTGTCTCATTCTTGGGCTCATGTATTATTTGACACTGGTGCCACTCATTCATTTATATCTATGTTATTTGCTTCCGTACTACAATTAGAAACTGAGACATGTAGTTCATCATTAACCCTTAGTACACCAATGGGCGGGATAGCTGAAGTATCCATAATTTGTAAATCAGTGTGTATTGTTATAGGAGAACATAAACTATCGGCTGACCTATATGTAATAACTATGACAGAGTTTGATGTAATATTAGGAATGGATTGGCTAACTAAATACCAGGCAATAGTAGATTGTCATAGGAAACGTGTCTCTTTATTCACCAAGAATGGACAAGTCATCGAATTTCAGGCAAAAACAGGAACAGTGACGCCAGCCCCGGTGCTAAAGGCTTGTATTGGAGGACGAAGGAATTTCACCAATCTTGGGACGATCTTTGCTTCAGATGGAGAACTAAAGAAGAGTGACCTATCCTCTCACACTCCTGTGGTGGATGAATTTTCAGATGTTTTTCCAGATGAATTGCCCGGACTTCCGCCTGATAGAGAAATTGAGTTTGTCATCGACTTAACTCAAGGAGCAGCGCCTGTTTCTATTGCCCCGTATCGAATGGCACCTGCTGAGAAAGTGGAATTGAGGAAGCAGTTGGACGAATTACTGGAAAAAGGATTTATTCGACCAAGTACATCACCTTGGGGAGCTCCAGTACTTTTTGTGAAGAAACATGACGGATCGTTGAGGCTCTGTGTCGATTATCGCCAGCTTAATCGATTGACTATCAAGAACAAGTACCCTCTACCCCGAATTGATGAGTTGTTCGATCAGTTAGGAGGATCTTGCTATTTCTCAAAGATTGACTTACGATCCGGATATCACCAACTGAAGATAAGAGAAGAGGACATTCCAAAGACAGCTTTTCGGACTCGCTACGGTCATTTTGAGTTTCTTGTCATGCCTTTCGGGTTGACTAATGCACCAGCGGCTTTCATGGACTTGATGAACCGTGTCTTTCGACCGTACTTAGATCAATTTATCATTGTTTTCATAGATGATATCTTGATCTATTCTAAAAACGAAGAAGAACATGCTGAGCATTTGAGGATCGCTCTACAAACGTTGAGAGAACATGGTCTTTATGCAAAAAGAGAAAAATGTGATTTCTGGATGACGAAGGTCAAGTTCCTTGGACACGTTGTCTCTGAAGAAGGCATCTCAGTGGACCCCTCCAAAATTGAAGCAGTGCTAAATTGGGAACGACCAAAGAACGTGTCAGAGATTCGAAGTTTCCTCGGACTAGCTGGATACTATCGACGCTTCGTAGAGAATTTTTCAAAGATTGCTTCTCCATTAACAAAACTCACAAGGAAGAATGTCAAGTTCGTGTGGGATGATAAATGTGAAGAAGCATTTGAGGAACTGAAACGAAGACTCACTAGTGCACCTGTGCTGATTATACCTAACAACGAGGAGCCTTACACAGTATACACTGATGCCTCAGGAAACGGTTTGGGTTGTGTGTTAATGCAGCATGGACGAGTAGTTGCCTACGCCTCACGCCAGTTGAAACCCCATGAGAGGAACTACCCCACACATGATCTTGAGTTAGCTGCTGTGGTTTTCGCACTCAAAATTTGGAGATGTTATCTATATGGCGCAAAGTTCGAGCTATATTCAGATCATCAAAGTCTGAAATATTTGTTTACTCAAAAGGATCTCAATCTAAGGCAACGAAGATGGACTGAGTACATGGTGGACTATGACTTTAGTATCCAATATCATCCTGGAAAAGCAAATGCCGTGGCAGATGCTCTAAGTCGTAAGAACAACGGACGTATAGCCAGTTTAGCATTGGAAGATTGGAGACGAGTCACCATCGCCGACTTCAACTTGCAATATTATGAAGATAACGAGAGAGCTTTCTTATTCAATGTGATAGCAACTCCTACGTTAATTCAGAAAGTAAAACAAGGACAATGGCACGATGAAGGATTACGTAGGGTTTGGAAACAAATACAAAATGGAGAACAACTGGATGGATGGCAGATTGAGCCAGAAGGATTTTTACTTTACAAAGGAAGATTAGTTGTTCCAGAGGATCCATATCTCAGGCATGCGGTGCTAGATGAGGCTCACCGTTCAAAGTTTGCTATTCATCCTGGAAGCACAAAAATGTATATGGATCTAAAACGACAATACTGGTGGCGAGGAATGAAACGAGATGTAGCAACCTTTGTCTCTAAGTGCATGACGTGCCAACAGGTTAAAGCGGAACATCAAAAGCCTGGAGGCGAGTTGAGGAGCTTACCTATTCCAGAATGGAAGTGGGATCATGTGACAATGGACTTTGTTACTGGATTTCCTAAGACTCAAATAGGGCATGACGCCGTTTGGGTAATTGTAGATCGTTTAACTAAGACAGCCCACTTCATCCCAATCAGAACTAATTATAGTGTCTCAAAATTATGTCAATTGTACGTGGAAAAGGTAGTGACATTGCATGGAGTGCCAATGTCAATAGTTTCCGATAGAGATACACGTTTCACGTCAAAATTTTGGAGAGGATTGCAGAGGGCCTTGGGAACTCAATTGAATTTTAGTACAGCTTTTCATCCTCAAACAGATGGACAATCTGAACGTGTCATTCAGATTCTCGAGGATATGCTTCGGGCTTGTGTGCTGGACTTTGGAACAAATTGGGCTGCACAGCTGCCATATGTTGAATTCGCATATAACAACAGTTACCAAGCAAGTATTAGAATGGCTCCATATGAGGCCTTATATGGTAGACCTTGTAGATCTCCATTGTGTTGGGCTGAAAAGGAAGAGCGTCTTGAACTTGGGCCTCAGTTTATCAGAGAAACAACGGACAAGATCCAGATTATTCACGAACGTCTTCAGACAGCTCAAAGTCGACAAAAGAGTTATGCAGATAAGAGGAGGCGACCTTTAGAGTTCATGATCGGAGACTTTGTGTTCTTAAAAGTGAAACCAAAACGAGGTGTATCTCGATTTGGTGTTAAAGGAAAGTTAGCACCAAGGTATACAGGACCGTTTGAGATTGTGGAACGCATTGGAACGTTGGCATACCGTTTAGACCTACCACCACAATTGTCTCATGTACATAATGTGTTTCATGTATCGATGTTGAGAAAGTATGAACCCGACCCTTCACATGTGATCATGTGGACAGATGTGCCAATTCAAGGAGATACGAATTATGAAGAAATTCCAGTTCAAATACTGGATCATGAAATAAAATTATTACGTCGTCGTGGAATTCCTCTGGTGAAAGTGATGTGGCAACACCATGATGTGGAGGAAGCCACATGGGAACTTGAATCTGAAATGAGAGAAAAGTACCCACATTTGTTTTAACATTGTAATCAGTGTACGAAATTGCGAGGACGAAATTTTTATAGGAGGGGAGAGCTGTAACACCCGTATTTTTAACGGGCATAATTTTGTAAAATTTAATGAATAAAATGTGACTATTTAAAATTACTAAGTTGTTTATGATCATTTAAAAAAAATACCATTTTAGTATTTTCTTACCAAGTCTTCCTAAGAAACATTCAAAACTTACCAACACTTACTTCTACCAATCTTGTCTCCCTAAATTATTGCTCAATTATATAGACTTCTTCTCATTTTGCTAAAGGTATCCGAAGGGGACATTGAATTATTTTCCGTCAATTCATAGAAAACATGGAGATATTTCTCAACCACCTAATTAATTATTTCCTTATCTTCTTCTATAATTCACTCCAATTATCCCCTCAATTATGTTGGCATTATTTGCTAAAAGTCTTCATGGGAGACAAGATGATATTTTCCTTTAAGACTCTTTTGTTTCTTCTTACAACTTTTCCCCGTAAACATCTCATTCCTCTTAAGCATTTTGATATCTTTTTATTTAACTATCACCACCTTCTTCTCTAGTTCTCATTCTCTCCCTTCTCACTTCAAATTTCTAACTAAAGACATAGAGCACAAAGCTCTCTTTGTGGCCAAGACAATTATAATTCCCAACGATGATCGAGGCGGTTTTAAAGTTAATTCAAGCTTGATTGATAACCCAAACTTTGGTGCTTTTCAAAGAAGTTTTGAGGTAGGTTTTCTTTAATCTAAACTTAGTTTTTAGTATGCATTTTCTCCATGTTTAATGCATAAAAATACTTTAATGGCACTAGTAGACGGGTTTACACATAACTCACTTATGAATGTGATTATACGTTGTGCTTTAGTTTTAATTGTCCTTATGCATGCCTTAGGGTCAAGGATGTGTGGAGCTAACGTTAATTGATTCCAGGATTAAAAGATTGTTGATAAGCTTGAAAGGTAGGGATTCTATTACTCATTTTTGTGAGGTTTTTATAGAATTAAAATTGATTGTTTTGCCGCAATATATATATATCTATGTTGAACTGATATTATATGAGTATCACATATGAAACTATGACATGGACTCGTCTTGTATTGTACGGCGAGGAACATAATGAATTGACATATGTTATAAATTGAGAAGCATGGTTAGGAAAACTGACTCTATTAATAATGATTTAATATAGAGAAATGGTGAGACATGAAGAGGGCGGCGGTTACGTCCTTGGGCATGAATACCCAAAAAGGTAAAATAGGGGGAAGGTGATGACGCTTCCTTGGGTTGAAAGTCCCAGAACACACTGTACAGGAATTGATTTGGTGAGGACTCAGGGCTTAATGTCCCCTCACCGGAACACCCTTGGAATGTTTATGGGGTGATCAAGTGCGCCCATTTGGGTTTCGATGAGTTGAGTGATACTCAATTTAACATGGATACCTAGGAACAATGATGATTGGTAATATTTGTATAAATGTGTAATTATGACACTTGGTAATGATTAACTACGGTATCCATAAGATGTGATCATAATAAACCTCATAATCTGGAATATGATGTAACCTACTAACCATGCAGTTTTTAATGTGGTAATGGATAAACCATAAGGTGAGTCATGATTTCCCTACTGGGCATGTCGATGCTCATCCCTATCATATCTTCATATCTCAGGTGGAACTCAGTGCAACATATTTGAAGAGGAATAAGCGAAAACAATCCTGCTGTTTTCGTGTTAGAAGACCCTGTTTAATTACAACTTATCTACAACATGTAAGAGTTGTATTATTTTTTTTTATGGCTGTGTTAAGTTATTTGGGAATTGTACTATGGTGATGATGACTGTAATTATATATATTTGGTGCTACACTAAAAACTGTGGTTTGTATTTAAAACGTTTATTTTTATTTTTCTTGATTGTTTAAAGACCCATGGGCATTGTTTAATTGATTTAAATAATATAAAATTTAAAATTATTTTTATTTATTTAAAACTGTTAACCCCCACATAGGGGTGTTACAAATTCTCTCTCTTATATTTGAGGAAAAAAATCATAACTTCTTCATTTGATATCCAAATAAGATGATTCTTTTTTTCATTGTGTTTCTAGTATAGAGAGGAATAAATTAAGATCCATATTGCATATATTTTTAATATCATTAACATTAAGATTTTATTAGATTTATTAATAAATCAAAAACTATTTTCACTACCTTTCCAAACACAAATTTCAATTTTATTCCATACTCAAATTAAAGCTTAAATGCACATTCAACGTCGATTCGGATGACAATTCAAATTACTAACTCAAATCCTAATTCAAATTACATAACTCAAATCAAATCATTAATTCGAATCTATTTACATACCTACCAAACCTTAGTGTTACATATTCTTTAATTTATTCTAAATATTTTATTTTTCAATACTTTCTAATTTTTAGGGAATTAGTGATAGTTTTATTTCCATTTTGTATCAAACGTGTAATGTGTATATAATGTAATAT